>JAFIDM010012231.1:9017036-9110521 GCA_023159025.1 Thereuonema tuberculata | reverse complement strand
TAAATAAATAATATTGTATTATAAATAATTGGTGAAGTGCCACTTCACCTACTTCCCCTGAATAGCCGCCACTGATTAGGACATTAAATAACAGGGCATTTCATGTTTGAAAATTACAATTAATATGTATATCTTATTAAATGTCTGTATATATTAACCGACTTTAAATAAGGACCAAAACACTATGGTTGAAAGTTGAAATTGAAAAAAAAAACCTGTGTAATGCAATCAGGTTAAGCGCGTTTCACATGAACCAACGAACGACCCATTGCCATTTGGCGCAGCTTAGGCGCAGCTGCTTTTGCGCCATAAAACACCAACCAACCAACAAACCAACCAACCGACCCATTGCCGAAAAATCAATGCTCGAAAACCTGAAATCCCTCTGTCGGCTCTTAAAAAATCTTCGAAATGCAGTTTAAAATCGACAGATGTCGTATATTTTAGAAAACTCAGCCAATAAACCAAAAAATGAAATGATCTCCATTTCGTCCGAAGAACCACAAAAATAAATTAATTAATAAAAATAAGATTATTATTATAAAAATAAAGTAATAAAATACAAAATGTTTTTCGAGTTTTTTTCCTTCGTAAACAACGAAAAACATCAGAATGGTGGGTAACCTCTGATGTCAGCAATACTGATGCAAGATATCGATCATATAACAACGAATTTCTCAGATTTGGGTATTAAGGCACCGTCACAGTAAGTTACTCTGACACCGTCGTCACTGCGGCCAAATGAAATGGTCGCACTATGGCGTCGTCGAACGAAAGTTTTCAGAAGAGTTTTCCACTCCTTCGCGAAATTTTCACACATCTCGGCTGCAGTAAACATCTAATTTTCAAGGCTAACAATATTCCCAAGCAAATTCTGATACATTAAATAAAAATCTTTCAAGAAAAAGATACTTTCATATCAAAACGTAATTTTAATGAAAGCATGTTTAACGTCGTACTAATTCAAAAATAGAGAGAAAAATCAACCAGACAACAAATATGCCTTCGCACATTGAGCCAACATCAACGGGAATTCTGAACAGCTTAACTTATTAGGAATCATCAGCAGAATATACCCTTGACGTTTGGCTCAGTTGTGCGAAAGCTTTACCTAAAAGCATTCTCGATCCCGGGAATGGGCCGCCGAGATAAAAAACAATAAAATAAAAAATGATCCTGAAAGATCCAAAGTGTTAACCCCTTGTCCTTTCACTGAAAGGCACTTTCATTGAACTTATGATGTTTCCTTTTTGTAATTAATTTCCTTTTTCTCTCTATTTTTAAAACATAATTTTGTTACAAAATTATAGTAAATTTGTAATCACTCGTCGTTCATTTAAAGTGGAGCGAAAATTCAAAACTGCCTTTTTTGTTATGAGACGATCGAGCACAGAATTAGAAAATACGTTAACACTAAAACATTGTTTCTTAAGCATTGTTTAAATGTTTTTCATTGAAATTAAATTACGGGAACCAATCAGTATCTAGATCCATTTTAAAGTGGATTTTGACTAGAACGATATTGAAATGTTTGGTTGAGTTTTCATGTCAAAAGGAAGTAAGTAATTCCCACTCTCATTCCGATTGCAAATCTGACATCCCTCTGAAGCTGCATTTAGGAGGTTTTTTAACAGTCGCAGTGGGATTCAGGTTTTCGAATTGACAACGATTTTCGTTTGTTCACTGGTTCAATTGAAACAGGCTTTAGATGATAGGATTTCTCTTACGACTTATTACAATAGATGCAGAGTCCTACAAAAAGCACAAAGTCAAGCCCGTAATATTATGGATGCAGCCGAAGTATCCCATTTATAGATCGTGATCGAAGTGGAGAATGATACATAGTGAGATGGTGGCAAGCAGGTGACTATGACATACGTATGTACAGAGCCACTGAAGCATTTACGATGCCCTGTGCATGAGGAATTTGCGGGGCCCTTATGTAGTCTTGCCGAAATACAGAAAATCCTTGTTGTTCTTAATTTTCTAAGTAATAATTTATATTATCACATTTTAATGTATTTTAATTTATATAGCTGAGTACTGTGCTTGGCCCTAGTAGGACGGCCCTGCATATAAATATATATAGATTTAGATTATCATCAACTTTGACAAAGCCAGTCTCGAGCGCATTGGAAAAAAGGAGAAAACGTCGTAAAAAATAGCAAGCTTTAGCTGATCAACAGCTGCTTACGGGTGTTACGTGTTTCTATAGAGAGGATTCGTCAACTCCAGCGAAAGATGATCCTAATTTCTCAATTTCTCAACAGGGCGGATTTGCCAAGAAGGAAAACAAGCAACTGCTTGGGGCCTCGCACTAAGAGGGGCCCCATCGGCTGAGAAGTGTCGAAACAAGTTGTAATATACATGAAAAACTGTACAATAAACATTTACTTAAGTTTATTATAACTGTATATTAACGATAAATGTGTTTAATTCTTCATTCAATTTTGCCTTTCTTCTGACTTCATATTTTTTTTTAGAAAAATTTCAATTGTTTGGGGCCCCTTCGAAGGTAAACCCGGCACTGTTTCTCAACAACTGATCATAGTTGGTGCTGATGAAATGAACCAACGCTATTAATTTCAAATATTTTAAGACACATTAATAAAAAATGTATTTGTATTATATGATTACTAAATAAAAAAAGTCGACTTTATTTGTAATTTCAGAGTACAAAGAGGAAATTGAAAGGCCTTTCCATTACTTGCGCGTAATTTCAATTTCATGGAAAATATCAGTATCAGAATGTTGAGATATCTGAAAATATATTAAAACAGTCTTCCAAATGTTCGTTTATTAATGCTACGAAAAGTTGGTTATTGTTTCATCCAGTGCAAACTTGGTGTCCATTGTATCCGTGCACAATGATCTCTAGAATTGCCTTCATAATTTTGTTTAAAATTTATGTTTTGTTTAAAGGTATTTTATATATATATATATTCTAAGGTTTAACTAATATTAAAGATTATAAATGATAATTTTTCAATTAATTTTTACAGTACAGAATGAATTACCTTACCTTTTCTGTTAAAAATGCCATAACTTTATTAAGTAATGCCATGGGTGGCTTGGGTTGGTAGACTGTATAAGGTGGTGGTCTTTGTGATGCTTGCATCAACTGCTCTACGTCTTCAAACATTATGAACTTTCTAGAAAATAGATTTTTCGAGATTCACTCATTTCATATGAAATTTCCTTCAGTAAATAGTGGCGGATGATGAAATGTTCAATCGTAATATTTAAGAAATGATGAACATGTTTTTTTGTTTATTATTTTTTCGATATTTTTAACTTCATTCATACAAGCTAATAGGTGCGAGTCTTAGTAATCAATTGAGATTTAAAAGTTCTATGTTAGACAAACAAAAACAAAAGGGAGGGACGGAATATCTTGTGTTTTCTTCCCTTTAAATGTGTCTTAATAGTCAAGATAAAATCTCGTTTGTATTTTCTACAACTTTTGCTGGTGAGGTCGTGCTGGATATATTGGATTAAAATCTGTTATATTAGGTAAATGCAATGTTTTAGTCTTTTTCAATGCAAGTTATTTATACTTTATTTTTACATTATATAAAATATAATTCAATCATCAAAATATTTGCCCTCACTTTCTACAACCTTCTGCCATCTCCCGGGGAAGTTTCGAATTTTTTTTCGCGAAAAAAAAAAGGCTTGGAGACAATGAAATCAGCGATCCAATTTTCTATCTGAGTCACATTTCGAAAGCACTGTCCAGCTAAACAATTCTGTGGCGATCGGAATAAATGATAATCCGAAGGCACCAAGTTGGGTGAATATGCCGCTTACAGGAGAACTTCCCAGCCGAAGTTTAAGATGTTCGTTGAATGTTAAAAGCAATATGTGGCCTAGCATTGTCGTGCAGCAAAAACGACCTGATGCTATCTTGTCCAGTAAATAACCCTTCTATTCGATTTCTTCGGCCAAATGATTCAACTGACTCAGCAGTTACCGTTTTACCTGGTTGCAGGAGCTCTTAAAACAGCACGCCCTTCATGTTCCATCAGATGCACACAAGGAGCTTTTTTGCATCGATGTTCGGTGTCTGATATCAAAATCACTGACTTTAAAACGTCGAAACCAATATTTGCAAGTATTGTGAGACAACATCTTCACCAAGAACATGTGATTCGCAAACTTTAGTAGCTTTTATGCCAGGTTGAAATTCGTATGGAATGCAGCGTCGAATGTCGGCTTTTCTCGTGTTCATTACTGTTTTATGAGCTTATGTTTATCATTAAATCATGGCATATGACGCTTAAAGACTTCGATGCCAACCCTTCAAGAGGGCGGGAATTCATTTGGATTTTGTACGATTGTATCGGAGCACTGAAAAAACAATAAAACTTTTGGATACACCTATTACACATCTAACATCCATTAGCAAAAATTTTATAGTTTAATGGGGAGTTTCTCCTGATACGAGCTACTTCGATTTAATTTAATTGTTTGCAATTGAACTTGAGTTCAGGCAGTAGTTAATGACTATTTGGAAAAACCCTGTTTTAAGTGTGTAGGTCCGATATTCTATTATTAGTAATTACTGTATTATTAGTAATTCAAATTAATAAACAACCTCTTAATTTCTATTCGTGACATTAAAGACTGACTTGGAACCCGTATCTCTTCGCTTTGTCTACCATTTCCGAAACAACTTGTATATATATGTCGCAGATCGCATTTGCTTCACACCCAGGGGATTCCTCATTAAATACGATGCAAAAAAGGTATGTAACGTTTTTTGATCGGACGTTTACTTTTCGAGATAATAAAGACGTTTTATGTGTCCCGGAAAGGACGATTGAAAAGTATTCCCACTTAGGAAACATTATTATTTCTCTCGAAAAAGCGATTTAGTGATAAAAATATTCTTGGTATCATTTGAAAGCTATGTAGATTATTTTCATGATAACTTATCCGATCATTGCTTACAGAAAATTATAAAACGCAATTCTTGCATCGTGTGCCTCATACTGACGTTGAGGCAACTGTACCTGGAGGGGCATACCATTTGAACAGTGGGTTGGATTCACTTACTGCAATTACCTTTTTTTAGCTTAATAAATGGAGAGTCAAATGACATAAGTATTTTATTTTAAATACTCGTCAGTCCCAGACTAAAAAACGAAAAGTCAGTGGTGGCCAATTTTTATCTTTATTTTTCAAGTTTTTGGTTTGCGATCGATCATCACATCCTGCTGTAGAAAACCTCCATTATCTCGAAAAATAAACGTCCGATAAAAAAAAAAAAAGTTTTTTTATCTTTTTTGAAGCTCATTTAATGAGGAATCCCGTCGTATGAAGCAAATGCGGTCGATCTGCGACACCCTGTATATATCTATATATATATTTTAATATATACATTTTTTTTTCCATTTTTCAATAATTGTCTGAAGATTTGTATCAAAATAAGTCAAAATGTAAAAGAAAGAATTTGTGTTTGATAATATTAGATTATTAATCATCTTTTATATTATTTCGATAAAATAATATATAGCAAATAAAAAAGGAAGGTAATTAACAAAAATAAAAAATCCAAACTATAAACAAGTAATACATGAATTAGATTTGGACGCCAAAGAATAAAGCGTAATTAATTCCCGTAATTTAATATAAAACATAGAAAATATTAATTTTTCTATTCAGTTGTAGGAAATTTCCAGACAAATGATCTATTGCTTCTGAAGGGAAAGGGGAGCTTCGGCTTTTTTGGTTAAAGCCTTTATGTCGTCGTTAATGGATGACTCTTGCTTTTTACTTTCTATTTGCTTGAAGCAATGTATTTGTCTCCATTTCCACAATGAATCATCAAAAAGAGTCACTGACCACGTGACCTAATGCCGTGGTTGAATCTTTTTGGGTTCTTCGAAATATTGTATGTTTTGATTTGAAAGATTCAACCACGGCATTAGGTCACGTGGTGAGTGACTCTTTTTGATGATTCATTCAAAACAATGACTATTTCTTTTTTAAATAAAAAAGTTGTTAACGGATTTTATAATAAATAATCGAGAAATCACCACAGTCAACTTCCACTTCCGGATATCTTGAAATACTGCTTTTAATAATACATTTGGATCGTTATTACTAGGTCTTCCTATCAGTAGATATCATGATTAGGACTTTAACAATGGTTAAAAAAAAAGCAAAATTCAATCGATCAAAAAACGGACAAAAAAAAACACTCAAATAACGAAAAATCACAAAATTTAGATTCTAGATGATCAAATTTACAGACATAGAAATTGAGATTTCTTCTTGAAGGAAGAGATTATTATTTCTGAATATTGACAATTTAATACCTCAACATATCCCTTATGTATCGTGTGGGAATATATAACAAATACAAACATTTGTAACTGTAGCGTTATATGACTGTGTCGTTTGTATTTTTATAATAAAAGGATAAAATTCAATTCAAAGGATAAAAGGGATTTTTCTTTGTGAAATGCCACACAGGACGAAGCACCAACCACCAGTTTGTGTCAGAGTAATATATATTTCTTTTACACATAAGAATAAAATTTATCTTTAAAGAGATTTAATATTTGTGTTAATGGTCTGAAATTGTTAATAACTAAACATCGTATTTAATTGCTAATTGTAATCAAATTATACAAACATCCTCATAAAACACTAAAGTCAGTAGTAAGTAGACATTTTTTCACACTTTTCACGGAAGGAAATTGCTGTAATGTCTGTTAGTGAGTCACACAGTTTTAGTAGTGAATCCTGTATAAGTTCTTTGTGAAATACCAAGAGAGAAGTGAGCTTAGAGGTGATTATCTCTAAATTGCTAATATTGTAATGATAGCTATTCTAAGTAAAGGAGCGATTGCAAATAAAACAAGCGATTGTAAAATATTTGCCTGAAAAGACTTCGAAATTAATGAGGAAACATTTTTAATGTCCCAGTTTAGGAAATAGATGTAGGTCGTACTGAAAATGTGAGCAAATTGCAACCACAAATACAGCTACCACTTTCAGAGTTTCGGAATGTGCGCAGTCCCTCCATATACAGTATAAATTTTGTGAGGATTTTAAGATTTTCTCCTAAATTTTTAAACGTAAATAGTCATCGAAAAGCTTCTTCCTAGTTTTGTAATTTTGAGCACATAATGTTTTAATTTCTTTAGGATATCTCTTAATGTTAAGTTACAAAACGAATTTTCATTAGTGTAAATAAATTGGAAAGTTAAGTTCTGCAATTCTAAAACTGCGAAATTGTAATGACCTCTTATATACTGCCTAGAATCCTTAATAAACTAAGATTAAGAAAGGTAGGCTGTTACAATCTCAATGCTTTTGTTGTGCATTCTAAAGTTTTTCTTAAAATAAGTTCGTTCTCATTAAGTACAGTATTTAAAAATGAGATTGTTTTTAAATATTAATTTTTCTGATCTGCAACATTCAGAAGATGGATCCCCTATCATTACTTTGAATGTTCCTAATGGTCTTTACGAAGGATCAGTTGCATTAATAGTTGTTTCTATTAACAGTGCCTTTCTTTGCTGCACGATTTAGTTATATCTTAAGCTAACAGGATTGATATTTTATATTTCATAGCGAAGCTTCCAAGTTTGCATTTTTATGAAAAGGTGAAATAAAATATAGCTTTTGTACGACTATTATTTATAAACTTAATGTCGTATTTCTGAAAACACACTACTCGTTAAAATCAAAACGAGACCTACAGTTATTTTTGAACCAAAAGATTCAAAAATAAGTAAAATTAATTCGTTAATAATATTTATTTTCAAAAATAGTGATTTTTTTTAAAAAAATTGGTTTTTTAAATTTGGCAGTTTTTCTGCAGACAGGGGATGAAGATGGATAATGTCGAATTATTAATTTACAGTTCTGTTTCGTTGTTTCACTATCTCAGTTGTCAGTCTTTACTTCTCATTCATTGTTAGGATTCTGTTGAATTCAAGAGTATTTTTAAATTTCATAATGTTCCTCATTTCAAATATCGCTGCCATTTTACATTCCACCATCTTGAAAACAGTAGAATGTGAGCAGATCAGCTATAAGAGTGCCACGTAAATCTCTAATTTTCTTAAAGCTGCAAAAATAATAATTCATGGCTTTCTGCCGATATGTAATTAACAAACTGTTTATCAATGCAGTATGTTCTGTATCCTCAGAGTCAAATAAAAAGATGCAATTACATATAAACAAAAAGCAAATGTGTCAGGTAGCATTTATAACAGATAAACAATCACACAAAAAAACTGTTTTCAAAAAATAACATCTAAAGTATTCTTAGACTAGAATAATAATGTTGTTAGAATAATAATGAGGAAATGTTATTCAAATACTGAAATTGTACCTTAAGAAACGATTCAAAGAAATCTGATACAAAATACGATAAGATTTTTCAATTCATTCAGCGAAATACGAGAAAGTCCACTCGAAGTTTTCGAATAACAAACAGTAAATCTATGAAATTAAGATTTGTTTAAAATACTTATTGGAAAACAACGATTACTTATTGACAGAGTCTCGTATATCGTGCTGATAATAATTCCACATTATTAAACCAAACAGAATGGAGTTTCATTATTGCTCATCTTCTACATAACAATACATAGATGTTGTGATGACGTAACTGACTGTGAGTCTGCCATTATTAGATAACTAGCAGCAAAGCCTATCGGGCGACAGGTATGAAAAAATCTGAAAAATCATTTTATTATCAACTATCAAATATAAAGTAAATGTAATCTAAATACTGTGCTAACTTGTGAACGAACCTTTACGGCAAAAATGGTTTTGAGTTTCGAAATCAGCGTAAACAACTGAGTAAGTATGCCAAATTTCATTAAAATGGATGCAGTGGTAACAAAATTATTTGGTTTGAGCGTATGTTTTGTTTGAATTTCAGTTGTCGAGGTCAGTTCTCAAGAATATATTTTCATGGAAACAACATGGAATGACACAATGAACTAATATTTTCATCCAATTTCAGTTACTTTTGATTCAATGGTACCATTGAGAACCGTTGGATCTATCTTAATAGCTTAATTATATTACAGACAGACAGACAGACGAACTTAGCCAATTTACATGTATATATATTTGATTCGATTGATGATTTGATTTGATTTTTTTTTTTTTTTAATGTTTATCAGACCTATTTAGGTGTACTTCTTACCTGTACACCTGTAATATAGGTTCTGAGAGTTTAATCTAAAGGATCATTTTCCACCCAAAAAGAAAAACGAAATACCAACGATATCTAAAGTTTAATTTATCTAAAGAATAATTATTATTTTTGACTCATAACGCCGAAAGGCATTTAAAACTCACCTTTGTATAATCTAAATACTGCGCTAAGTTGTGAACGAAGCTTCTACGGCAAAAATGGTTTTGAGTTTCAAAATCAGCGTAAAAAACTGAGTAAGTACGCCAAATTTCATTAAAATTGGCGCAGTGGGGCAGTGGTAACAAAATTATTTGGTTTTGAACGTATGTTTTGTTAGAATTTCAGGTAAAATTTCATGGAAACAACATGGAATGACAAAATGAACTAATATTTTATTCAATTTGAGTACCCTTGATTCAATGGTACCATTGAGAACCCTTGGATCTATCTTAATACTTAATTATATCGAGTTACAGACAGACGGACGGACAGACAAACAGACGAACTTGGCCAATTATATAAGTTGATGTAATAACGAAAGTGTTTCACAGCACGAAAAAACGTTAGTGGCCATTTTATTTGATTAGAATTCTAGGCCCAATCTGTATCAAAATCAATACTATCTCATATACCGTAAACCTACGTTTTTAATTTCCATTTTTGTCACTTGTTTTTATTTTTATATTTTTTTCAACTTTTTGGATCAACATTTGTTCTATTTTTGTTAGGCAGATATTCGAAAGTTCGCACACCGATTTATTTTATTAAAAAAGTATTAGGTTTTGGAAAGGACAACTCCTTTTACGTTATAGCAGTTATAACGAAGTGATAAATTATGAAGTTCTTTTAAATAGTTTTGAAATTTTTAAGGGTCTGTATAATATATTATTAATATAAAACCTTCTATATTATTTTGCAGTTTTTTCGTTAGTGTTGAAAAGTGTTTATTTACAAGCGAGACAGCGCCTTTACTGTTTGGATTCCAATCTGACGCCAAATGTTTCTTTGTTCCTCCTGGGGGAGATTTAGCAATTTCGACGAGACTCAGGGTAAAGGAACCTTAATCGTCCAAAATGACAGGTGGACATTGCAGCGACGCTTGGCGGAAAACCTTTTCTATGTCCACTTTCCCTCGTTGAAATGGAAGACACATTACCCTGAAAAGAATTGCTGACTTAGTTGCGACCTCGGAACCTAGAGGTCGCTGCTTTCACAGTCCCATAATTTAACAGGTGCTTAATCTTTTATCAAAGTAAAAATAAAATTCAAAAACAAGTGAAAGTTCATTTCTATTTTTTTAAAATTAGTTTTCACTTTTTTACCTGAACTTTTTATCAATCAGAGTTCTGAAACTTTTATTTATGGTTTTACATCTATCTTAATTAATGAATCAAATAAAGCTATAATGTTAGAATGAAGGTTTACTTTTTCAGCTAATGGCATCCATTTTACTTTTCTGTATTCCAAGAATCTTAGCCTTGTATTTGAAATTTTAACCACTCGTTGGATCACCTACATTGTAAGTTTAGTAAAAATTCACTGTAGATATTTATTATTATTGTTATTATTAATTTTACTTGTGTTGCAATGTACTTACAGTCTTACGGATCTAAATGAAGAAAGAAATTGGACACTATTTTTCCCAAAACGTTTTCTTTCTTTCATATTACTTATGTAAATTCATTTTAGTTCATTGGTTCTTTTAGTTCATTTGAAAATCAACAAAATTAATAACTATTCCATCAGTACTAACTGATAGCTATGAATTCCTTCTCTAGATCTGATGCTACTTTTCAATAGATAATTTTTAATTAATTAATATTATTTCATGTCTAAAATCTAAAAACATGAAACTAAAAAACTTTCCTAAAAGACATTAATGTATCAAATAATCTAGTCTCAATGGCATCTTTTCAGAGGTCTTCCTGAAGGTCTTTTCCCTGTTGGTCTGTAACTGAACAAATGCTTTGGCCGATTCCCCTTTCCACATGGCTTTCCGTGTCTGACAACAGCGTCAATCATAAAGACTTTGTAGCGGGAAGACTTTTTGATTAAATTAGAAGTTTTCTATGCTTGATGTGATGGAAACCCTGACTGTACAGGTCAATCACATATATAAAATCCTGGTCCTCTTTGCTATAATTCTTTCTAATGTCCTGTTCTTTTCAAACTGCTTCCTCTATTGGTTTCTGAAGATCGGCGTTGAATACAGCTGTTGTCTTCATCCCTTTCCCTTATGGCTGCTCTACATGTTCTCGAAAATATGCCTCAAGTCGGCAAATTGCTAGAAAGGCGAATACTTGCTCTAAGCAGGATGTAACGTAATTTGAGACAAGTTTTAGAAGCAACTTGACACATGTGCGCTTAGTGGTGAGAAAACTTTATTTGAAAACTACGAAACTACGTTAACTTTACGCTGAAATCTGCATGTTCTTTGTTCGTGATTTCCATCCATGGCTTCATCCATCACCAGCCATCATCCATCTGCGAAGATCATTTTTTTTTTTCCTTTTTATTTATCTCTAATGTGGAATGAGTTGAGAATTAATAGCAAAACTAAAGCTGCAAAATCAAAGTCTCTGTCAAATCGCGGAAAGGCATTTTTAATCGTAATTTCAACGAGAGCAAAACGAGACTCGCCACTAGCTTGTATGAAGCTACGCTGAGCTGCAACTGACAAATGGCTAATTCTGTAGCTCTTTTTAGGCAAATTTCCAAAACGTGTAAAGCAGTTATGGCTGTTTATGCTTTAGGTATCTTTATAATGGTAATACAATGCCTATTATATTGATATTTTAAATAAAAATAACTTTTTCTATTGGTATTTCAATTTTCAATACAATTTCCATCAGAAATTAAGGTAATGTCAAAGATTTCATTTTGAATTTTATAATTCCTGTACATAGGTTTATAGTTCCTGTTGAATTCTGATGCCTTGCACTGAATTTTCATAAATTAACGCCTAATTGAAATAAGAAATTTGAAGAAAAGATGTGTGGAGATATTTGCTGTTCTTTTTTGAAAAGTACTTTGTCGTTTCGAAGTTTGTATTGAATGTTGGCATCCAATCAGAGCACTGATGGCGAATGGGAGCCGAAAACTAATGGAATAAGCAAACATCACTAATCAAACCAAGTAAAAAAGAGACTAATTAAGTTTCTCTACGAATTCCGATTGTGTGGATTCTGAATAACTAATTTTAATATCTCCTTGTTGAGCAATTACTGCCAACATTAATAATAAATGAATTACATTTCATTATCAATTCCAATGCAATTTTAACAAATTTCCTAACATTTTTATTTCTCTTTACGAACACCAGGTGGCAGACGAGTTGAAAAGAGAGCACTGATTACTAATCTCGTAATAACCTCTTGATTTTACAATTGTTACAGACAGCGAAGAAAAAAAAAGATTAGAATAAAGAAAACTTGTTTAATTGTGTTTAATGTTATAGCATTGTTGTATGTTTCAGGGATATACAACGATTTGCTACTGGGCATCAGACAGTAGTAGTTCAATAAAGATTTATTTTTAAGAGGTTATATTTTTAATTGGATTTTACCACTCCGAGTGAGGTTGACTCAATATTTCGGGTCGGTTGCTGTTGAGTAGATGTTGAGTATTACATGGAGTAAGCACTGTTGCTTCGTTAATATTTTGGAGAAGTTGATTCCCCTTTATTTCAGTGTGTTCGCAATGTCTCAGGGAAGGAGTACATGGAAACAACTTCTCCAAAACATTGACGAAGCCACAGTGCTTAACTCTATAACACTGAACATCTCCTGACGAAGGCTCAAGAAACCTATCCGAAACATTGAGTCAATCTCACCTGGAGTGGGAAAATCCCTTATAGACGGGTATAGCGAATAATTATGGCCACTCCCCCTTCAGATCGACTTATTTGAAATAAATATTATCATAATAATAATATTCATAATTGGCCGTTCCGGCATGGCCGAGCGGTCTAGACGGCGGTCTGCCGTGTGGGCGTTGCGTCGGAACCTGGGTTCGAATCCCGGCGTGGGCATGGCTGTTTCTTTCTTCTTCTGTGTTTCGTCCGTTTCTCCCTGGGACTTACAGTCTCAGGGTTATTTCTGGCTGAGACATAAATCTCGCCCCCTTCTTCAATTTCCTAGCCTCACACTAACGTTGTCAGGTAGGACTAGAACGTGGTCCATAGTTGGCCAAAGTCGATGAAAGAAGAAGAATATTCATAATTATACATTGTGAACTAGATATGAAACGATATCTTATAATATTCTCTTATGTTTGAATTAATATATGATAACGCTTAGAAAATAACGGATAAATAATGTAAAGTAAAAATATCAGATAACAAACAAAATGTTTCTTAAAATTATTTAACTCTCATTGGAAGTAAATAGTCTCACAGATCAGTCAACATTCTAATATAATTATAGAAAGGTAGAAACCAGAAGTCAACCTTCCAATATCGTTGAAAGAGACATCTTTTGATGGTTGGACCTTTTGCGAAAATTAATTTAATGAGTTGAGTACTATTAAAATACTGCACTATTTTTTTTTTCATTTTTATTTCTTTCCATTACATTAATGATTTTTTTTATCATAAGTTAGGAGAAAATACAAAGCTTTTTTTGAAAATCATGAGGATATTTACTAAACTTTCATTGGACAATGGCAATACTGAAGATGGATGTCAATTCGTATCATGAGGGACACGTGGAAGAATGGAAGAATCCATGCCTCAGTTGAAAAAAGGTGTTGTTAAAAAAAATATGAGTAATCATCAATGATACCACTCAGGTAGAAATAGTAGCAAAGCCTTTATTATTTCATCAAGAAAGGAGGATTTCAAATGTAACATTATCGTATTTCAGAATTTGTGTTACAGATCAATGGATACCTAGTGAATTTCACAAAGAATAAAAAACGCATTGAGAATAAAAGAAAAGCAAGGGGGAAAGTTAAATAAAATTCTTGGAGATGGTTTTGGATGTCATTATAACTATTTCTTCGCTGATTAGGTTTTTTTAGAATTTTGAATAAAAAGCGAACAGAGTTGATTTACCAAATGTATTCAATGGAAGCAAACATTGTTTCTTGACCCAAATGTAAAGGATTGGGGAAAGCATGAATATGACCACATTTTCTTTTAATCATTTCCTCTAATAATGGAAAATGAGAAATAAAATTGGATTTCTAGATCTTTACAATATTGGAGAAAAATAACATTTTAAGATAAAATTGTATTTGACATTATTTTCCAATATTTTTCAACATATTCTTTTCTATTAATCTTTCTATTAAACAAGATATAGAATGCAAGACAAGGAAATTCTATAAATATGAAGACTGAATGATTACAAAAATACGATTGTATATATTTAGTATTTTAGCGGAACAAAAAACTCAGGAATATGGTGTAACTTTTTGATATTTCATTGCATTGCTAAAACAAAAGTTTGAAAGTTTACACTGTTTTCTTAATTTTTGACAAAGAGAAAGAAGCTCTTACTATGCTATTGGATATTCTCGTTACTAAGAGCATAGAACAATTTCTCGAAAATAAAAACACAGTAAAAAATAAAACTGATTGTGTTAAAATCATTTTAATTAATTGAAATATAGTTGAAATTTATAAAGACCAGCTAGATTTATACAAAATTCCTTCAGTCATAATTTGTTTTACCTGTAAAATAACTTATGTTGTGATTTTTAAAGTTCATCCAGAAAATGTTTCTGTCTTAAGAATAGCAATTTTTTTCTTAAAAAATGCTTTCTGTTTTTTAAAGCAAAATTGTGCAAATTGTTATTGTAATCTGCTTATCTCTCTTTCATGCCTGTGTACATGGCTGATCCAATAAAACGCGAGGTCCGATTTTGGAATCCTTTTCTCTGGGTCTCAAGTAGTGGCAAATAAAACTAGAGTTACTGCCGACACAGAGCAACCATATTTATGACAAAAAAAAAAAAAAAAAAAAAAAAAAGATTTTTCTTGAAAAACAACAGCAGAAAAAACTTCTGCTTCTCTCTTTGATTTTTCTTTTTTTTGCATATCCTTTTGTTCTACAAGGTGGCCATAAAATAACTTTCTCTGTTTGGAGGCATCTGCAGCGAAAACTAATGAACGGGATGAAGCCAAAATTCAGGTAGAGTCTATTGAGGGCATGGGGAAAAGAATTCTGCAAAAAAAAAAAAAAATAGTACCAAAAGTCACCGATAGGAGAAATTTCGGCGCTGCTGTCACTCTAAACGTAGATTATGCAAATTTTCTAGTGCAGAAGTGACAGCAGCGCTACTCAGTCCTTTTAGAAAGAGAAGAGCGAACATTCAGTCAAGCAGTTGACACTTAAGTTGTACTCAATATGCGGCCTAACTTACCGCAACGTGCGTTACTTGTAAAGTTGTTTTACACTAAAGAGTGCAATGCAGCGGCGGCTCTTAGGGACTTTCGAAGGCTTCATAACCTACGTAAAGGTCCAATGTCTGCTGTAGCACTGCGAGCTATATTTCATAAATTCGAGGAAACTGGATCGCTAGGAGTGAGAGCCGGCAGAGGACGAAAACCAGTGTCAGACAACACAGTAACAGATGTTGCCACTGCAGTGTTCCACGACACAGGGACTAGTAGTGGTCCAAACGCTCATGCAATAGCTCGCCAAACCGATATGCCTTATGGAACTGTCTGGAAAATCTTACGGAAAATGCTGCATTTCTATCCGTATAAGATCAGTCGTGTGCAAGAACTAAAATCTACAGATTACGATAAGCGCCTGACTTTCGCGCTAACATTTCTTGCCCAAATGAATATCAACAATGATTGGCCTTGGAACATATTGTGGGGAGATGAGGCTCATTTTTATCTAAATGGGTCAGTCAACACTCAAAACTGCCGAATCTGAGCATGTGAACGTCCCTCAGTGATTCATCAAGTGCCACTGCATTCTTCAAAAGTAACTGTGTGGTGTGGATTCACGGCAGAGTTCATATTAGGACCATATTTTTTCGAGACTATGACTCCTCTAGGTCCTGTTACCTGTACCATTAATGGAGAGAGATATCTGCAAATGCTGCAAACGAATTGCAATAAACGAATTGCAATTCCTGAATTACAACAAAGACAATGCTCACACTCGACATGTTATATGAAAGATGCGCACAACCACATATTGTTCGTGCAGTACAGAACCTGTTACGCCAGCATTTCGGGAATGAGAGGGTTATCAGTCAATATTTTCCGATGGAATGGCCGCCCCGTTCCCCGGACATGACCCTATGTGACTTTTGGTTGTGGGGTTACCTGAAATCCATTGTGTATAATGGTGGCGTTACAAACCTGCATTCGTTGAAAGATAACATACTACGGGCTATTAGAAATTCAAACTGACACTATACGCACAGCAGTAGGGAACGTCATGCACCGGATGCAATATGTGTGTACACAAGAAAGGTCAGCACATTGAAAATGTTGCACGTGGTCCAGAGGACCCTATGATTGATTAATGTCGATAATGTTGATAACAGATTGTTAACAAACAATTGATGATTAAAGATTGTTGTGTTGTTTCAGAACGTTTTCTGTGAGTCTCAAACTCCATTCATTACTGTACTGTATGTTCATAAACTTTCATAATCCTTTTTGCGTGCGTTCATTGTAATTATTCACCAATTTACTGGTTCCGACAGTGCCAAATTTTCTCCTATCGGTGACTTTTGGTACTAATTTTTTTTTTGCAGAATTTTTCTCCCTATGCCCTTAATAGACTGTACCTTAATTTTGGTTTCATTCCGTTCATTAGTTTTCGCTGCAGATGCCTCCAAACAGGGAAAGTTATTTTATGGCCACCTCGTACATAGTTGTTTCTTTCTTACTGTTCTTTATACTATAGCACAGGGATGGGGAACCTTTTTGAATTTGAGACGTACTCTTCATTTTAAAAAAATACTGGCAGTCGACTAATAAAGTAAAGAACTGGATATGTTAATAATAAAGTATCACAAAAAGAGAATGACTAATTTATTTCAAAATAATTTTTACCAAGATATATTTTATTTTTTACGAGAGACTTGACATTGCATTCCAGTCATGTTGTAAGTCGTAATGATATTACTGCTATCCTCAAGCAGTCAGTCAGATAACCATCAGTTATGAGGTTTCCATGCTTTATTTTTATCGTATTTATTGTAGTAAACGTCGAATCACATAAATAGGTAGATCCGAAAAATGTTGTCGAATAAATCACCATGGACTACCATCCTAGGCGTGATGGTCTACTATTATACACAACTTCTTGGTCACCACTGCTGTAGCAAGATAAAATGATTAAAATGTCCTCCATCAAGGGAATGATGTAAAAAATTTTTTTCAAACTCCAATTGCACAAAATGACCCAAAACTTAAAGATAATCAAAAGTTTTTTTTTTTAGATGTTTCTTTATCTCTTTTTGATGGTTCATTTGTTTTCTACGATTAAACTCTTTCCACTTTTAGATTTTGGAAAAGAAACAAATAACCAGATTGTGAGGTTAGATACAGTATACTTAGTTTCTGTATATCTTTCTTTTTAAATCTCTATGAAAGCAGTTAGTTTTAGATCTCTTTATCATGAAAAGGTAAAGTTTTCAACCCAAACTATCCACTCTCCTGTTGGTGATTTGATAAGTCTCTACTCTCCGAAATCAATACTCTTTTCATTTTAATTCCGTTCTCCTAAATTGTGAAATCTTTGGTCTAGCCATGAGTAGAGGCGTCTCCCTACACTCCCATGCTTTTAGGGTCGAAAGGGTTAATGAGCTTCTTGGACCAGTGATGGCTTTTGCACGGACCGAAGTACAGCAGTGGAGGAGTGACAGTTCTTACTAATTGGAGTGCGCGTTCTATTGGAAGCATCTTCGCTGAAAAAGAAGGAGGCAAAGCCTTTGGCTGATGGAAAAGTTTACTTCAAATACTCGGAAAACAGTTGTTGGTTCGTTTTTTTCTTGAATGTGTTTGGAAACCCACAGCAGAAAAACAGCCCTAAAACAAACTACAAGTCAGATTCAAATACCCTAAATACATTTTGATAGACATTACAGCCACGAAATCATTATTAATGAAGTTCTATTAAATTGATAACTGTTTAAAATATCTTGAATTTATATTTTATATATAAAAGTTATTAAAGAAAGATTAAAGACATGTAACAATGAGATAATATCGAAGCTCAATAAACAAAACTAGGAATATAAAGTTTATTTCTGAAAATATTTACAGGAAACATTTTACAAGCGGTTATTTTATTCCTCTGTTATTTTTCGATATTCTCTAAAGAAGGTGAGAATTCTTTCTAATAGAAGGAGAAAAAAAAATCAGAAGGTTACCCAATCCTCCAATTTATGGTCTGGTCTTGATAAAACATTTGATGAGCAAATGAAATTTGATGTAGATCACGTAATTATTTTGTGATTTACTTAAAGTCACATTAATTTATTCCTTATGTAAAGGGACCCTAAAATGAATCGACAAATACCAATTCTTAAGCAATATCATTAACTTTCTGAAATTCCAATTGATGTTGATCAGTGTTTTTCTTGAGTTACCATGGCCAAGTAGCTTTTATTACTGACTGATACCAGTCAAAAAGAATGTTCCAGAGAATGTTTTTCCTATTTGCTTTGATTACTGAGTTGTCGGTAGCTCAATATTTTTATTTTTTTTTTGGAGTCGGCAGCTAAATTGAAGTAATATATTCGAAAAGGTAAATTTACTTGGGAAAACTATGAAATAAATAAATAGAAGACTATAATTTATGAATTAAAAGAACTTTTTATCAAAAGAGGAAATCATATACAATAAAAATGAATCAGACAGTCAATCTTAAACGTCTACAAAAATGTAAATATATAATTACATATATCGTATATTACATTATATATATTTATATAATTATAAATATCCTTATTGGCATTTAACAAAGACTGGAAGTGAAAGACAAGTCTTCGTGAAAAACATAGTAGCCGCTATTGTTGATGATCATCACTTCCATGGACCCCAAATGTCCTCGGAAGTGATGTCCACGGAAGTGACGAATACTTATGTTTCTTGACCCATGTGCTCTTCATTTTGAGGTTAGGAACACGTGTCATTCAGAAAATTAAGTTTACCATATTTCAATTATCTGACCCAGAAATAATCATTTTTCCATAAAGAATTAGGTTCTAAACAAGACCACAGAAGTGATGGGATGAGCTGTGCAAATTACGAAAAATGAATAAAAAGGTAATATTTTCCTGAAAAATGTGCGACTGAGACGAATAAAATCCCTTCCCAATCCAAAATCGCCGTGTAAACTTTTGTTTTTAAGTGAGATGGACTAGGGCATCGAGTGGATTTTTTAGAAAGTTTAGGAATGTCCACAAAAGCGATGGCTAAACCTTGTGAGAAGACTTGAGGTTGCAAAAAATTTTATCCTCTTTCTTCCATCCAGGCGCGGGGCCCCCCCCCAAGCTTGGGGCCTTGGGCGGTCGCCCCATTCGCCATCCCCTAACGCCGGCTCTGAATTTTGTCATAATCATAATCCAGTTTTCAGTAAAAGGAACACGAGGTAATTAAGAAAATCAAAACAGAATTATTTTCAATTATCCTAATAGAAACAACAGCTACAGAAAATTCAACCACATAATAAATGAAGTTGGCCTCATTAATGTAATTAATTTACCAAAAAGAATATCGGATTAAAAAAAAAAAAGTTATTAAAATTGGCTGATTCAACAAACATAGCAATTTGGAACTGAAGCTAGAATAAGAGTAAGAAATAACAGTATTACGATGTGTTCGATTGTGCCATTTTTGTTGTATTATTATTATTCTTTATGTAGCCTACTTTAATTTTAATTTTCCATCAAAAATGTTTTATTTTTCAACTATTCCACGATATATGCTGTATCTCGTTCGCCAATTTCCATTTGAAATTGAATGTTTTTATATTATGCAATGTATATATTTTTTATATTACATAACTTAAGCAGCTGCTGATGTAAGCTCATAGCTTCTAATTCACCTGTTAAATATAACAAGAAATATGAAAGTTATTATTATTATTATTATTATGTAAAAATTTCAAACCTTGGGTTTCCCCATCAAAGACAACATGGCGGGTCAAGGACCAAAGCACATATTGCCAAGTGTAAAGACGTGTGCAAGAATGATTACGGATGCGTGGTTGTGTCCATAAATTTCCTAACTATGCGTGTTGTGTTGAGTACCACAGCCTTCTGCAGTTGTGCATAAGTGTTTTTGTGAAGTCCTAGTGTGCTGAGACTGTGGTGCAATGTGTGAGGCACCAGACCAGTGGCGGACAGGATGATGGGTACAACACGTACTCGGTCCTGCCTCTACTGCTTCTGGAGCTCGTGTGCTAGGGTGGTGTATTTACTGATCTTGTCTGCGTGAGTTTTCTGCATGTTCTTGCTGATAGGCATTGCAATATCAATGAGATAGGTCTGTTTGTTGACCTTATCAACAAGTGTGATGTCAGGTCTGTTGTGATGTATGGTTTTGCCTGTGTGAATGGGACGGTCCCAGTACAGCTTATGTGAGAATGACTCTAATATACTTTGTGGTATGTACTTGTAGTACGGGACCATGTTCTTAATAAGTGAGTGTTTGTGTGCTGTTGATGAACGATCGACGCTACCTGATTGTGTCGGTGGAGGTAGTCTGTCTGGGAGAGAAGGTGACAGCCTGATATTATGTGGTCGATCGTCTCATGCGTAGTGTGGCATTTCCTGCATCTGTCGTCATGTGTGCTTGCGTCATGTAGAATGTGTTCTTGTAGCTGTGTGGGGGTATAGCTTGGTCCTGTATCGCGATTATTATTATTATTATTATGTTTGTATGTTTCAAACCTTGGGTTTCCCCAGCAAAAACAATATGGCGGGTCAAGGACCAAAGCACATACTGCCAAGTGTAAAGATGTGTGCAAGAATGATTAGGGATGTGTGCTTGTGTCCATAAATTTCCTAACTATGCGTGTAGTGTTGAGTACCACAGCCTTCTGCAGTTGTGCATAAGTGTTTTTGTGAAGTCCTAGTGTGCTGAGACTGTGGTGCAATGTGTGAGGCACCAGACCAGTGGCAGACAGAACGATGGGTACAACACGTACTCGATCCTGCCTCCACTGCTTCTGGAGCTCGTGTGCTAGATCAGTGTATTTACTGATCTTGTCTGCGTGAGTTTTCTGCATGTTCTTGCTGATAGGCACTGCAATATCAATTAGATAGGTCTGTTTGTTGACCTTATCAACAAGTGTGATGTCTGGTCTGTTGTGATGTATGGTTTTGTCTGTGTGAATGGGGCGGTCCCAGTATAGTTTATATGAGGGTGATTCTAATACACTTTGTGGTATGTACTTGTAGTACGGGACCGTGCTCTTAATAAGTGAATGTTTGTGTGCTAGTTGTTGATGAACGATCGATGCTACCTGATTGTGTCGGTGGAGGTAGTCTGTTTGAGAGAGAAGGGGACAGCCTGATATTACGTGGTCGATCGTCTCATGCGTAGTGTGGCATTTCCTGCATTTGTCGTCATGTGTGTTTGCATCGTGTAGAATGTGTTTCTTGTAGTTGCGTGTGGAGATGACTTGGTCCTGCATTGCGATCATGAACCCTTCGGTCTCCCCAAACAGCTCACCACTCGTCAGCCATCTGTTCGACGCTTCCATGTCGACATGAGGCTGGCTGAGTTCGTGATGATGTCTGCCATGGAGTTCCTTACGAGCCCATGATTCACGCAGCTGCTGAGTGTGGGTGTCAGGGGTGGTGAGTGTTGGAGAAGAGTTTTCGAGGTTCAGGGGTGTGAGGTGTGTGTCAGCCTTGACAATGGCTGAGTGAAGTGAGGAGTCTTCTGCTCTTTGGTGGAAATGTTCCCTAAGTGTATGTACTTGTTTTTCGTGTAGGGTGATGAGGTTGATGAGTCCTCGGCCTCCCTCCTTGCGGGGAAGAGTCATCCTTTCCGTAGCGGACTTGGGGTGGTGCATGTTGTGTTTCGTGAATGTAGTGCGTGTTGCGCGTTGTAGTGCTTCGAGTTCGGTGTTTGTCCATGGAATTATGCCGAACGAATATGTTAGTGTGGGAACGGCAAAAGTGTTGATAGCTTTAATTTTATTTCTGGCGTTGAGTTGTGTTTTGAGGATTTTGTGAACTCGAGCAAGGTATGTGTTCTTCAGTGCATTTTTGATGTTTGCGTTGTCAATGATGCGCGCTTGCTGGAAGCCCAGGTACTTGTAGGTCTCTCCCTCTTCCATGGATTGGATGGCAAAACCATGGTCCAGTTCAAAACCCTCCAAATTCGAAGTCTTCCCACGTATTATGTGTAACTTGCGGCATTTGTCAATTCCAAATTCCATCCCAATGTCTTTGGTGAACTGTGTGGTGGCTTGTAGTAAATTAGTAAGTTGTGCATTGTTTGTGGCATAGAGTTTAATGTCATCCATGTAGAGTAAGTGTGTGATTTTATATGGTGTCACAGTGCCTGTGGTAAGCCTATAACCGTGTTTTGTGTTATCTAGTAAATGGCTCAGTGGATTCAAGGCGAGGCAGAACCAAAGAGGACTCAAGGAGTCTCCCTGGAAAATACCTCTCTTTATGGGAATGGGATCTGTAGTGATGGAGGTGTTAGTGGTGCATAGGTGTAATGTTGTGTTCCAACTCTTCATCGTGGCAGCTAAGAATGCCGTGATCTTGGGGTGTATTTTGTAGATATGAAGAGTGTGTAGGAGCCAGGAATGAGGGACAGAATCAAATGCCTTCTTGTAATCGATGTATGCGATATGTAAGCTCCTATTCTTCGCGCGTGCCTGGCGCAGGATTACAGAGTCAATAAGGAGTTGCTCCTTACAACCCTGGGAATTCCTGCGACAGCCCTTCTGCTGTTCGGAAAGAATGTTATATGTCTCGATGTGTGTGTAGATCTTGTCTGCGAGGCAGGAGGTGAGGAGTTTGTAAAGTGTGGGGAGGCAAGTGATTGGGCGGTAGTTTGCAGGTTGCGCTGTTTCAGTGTTCTTGCTCTGTAGGTATGTGACACCCTGTGTGAGGAAACGAGGCATATGTTCTGGGTGTTGGATTATGTCAGTGAGTGTAAGCGCTAGTTTTCCATGCAGGGACGTGAACCTCTTGATCCAGAAGTTCTGGACTCCGTCTGCACCAGGAGCCTTCCAGTTGTATGCATGTTTTAGTGCTGTCTGTATGTCTGCGAGAGTAATCTCATGGAAGGACATGCAGGGTAAGTGTTCAGTGAGTTGCTGTTCCTCTGTTATCCATGGTGCTTTATCATTGTGGGGGATAGGGTTTGACCACAAAGACGACCAGTATTCATGTAAAGCCTCGCTGTTGGGAGTGTTTGTGTTAGTTGCAGTAGAGGAAGATGTAAGGGATCTGTAGAATTTTTTCTCATTGTATTGGAAAGTGTTGTTCTGTTGTTTGCGCAGAGTGCACTGTTTGTATCTCTGTAATCTTTTTGCAAGTGCACTGAGTTTTTGTTTTAGTGTGTCGAGATGTTCCTGAACCTGGTTATGATGATTTGAATGTGAAGGGCGAGTATTTATGTACTTGAATATCTTTCTAACCTGGGACATAAGTTTCTTTGTTTTGTTTCCTGCACAGTATTGTGTGAGCCTGGCTATGTCTCCTCTAAGGTCGCTGATGCGGCCCTCAAGGCGACGTCTCCAAGGGGGGATGTATTCTTGTGTCCGTGCAGTGGGAGGTATGTTGTGTTGTTTGATTCCAAGTGCCCGAATGGTTTCCTGTGCAGCACAGTAGAGTGTTGTATGTATGTCTTCTAATGTTTGGATGTTGTCAAGGTGTTGTGGGATAGTGTGTGTGTTGAGATGGTATATGACTGTGGCGAGTTGTTTTGATGTGTGTACTTTGGGGAGTGGCGGCCTGAGTGTGGGGTCTGTGCCTGTGTATTGTGCAAGTGCAGTGTAGAAATGATCATGAGCTGCACGTAATATTTCATTAGTTGTATTGTTGGGGCATGTGTACTGAGGGGTAGAGATTGTTTCTGTGTTTTCCATAATGGTGTCTTCTGGTGGGGTGTGGTTTGGTGTCCTGTGGTTGGATTCAGCGACTTCTTCTTTAATTTGTGCAAGTATGCATGGGAGAATAAGACTGTTTACTACAATTGAACGTCGCTGATCCGCTACCCGCTGTTCGCTAAGCCCTAATGATGGATAGCGTGTGGTGAAAGCTTGGTGTAGTGCCTGTCTGTATCCTGTTAGTTGAGTACCTAACTTTGTAACAGTGAAGAAGTCGCGCATAAGATCCTGGTTCATCTGTGGTGACCATCGGATGCGCTGGCGTGGTTTCCCAGTCTTGGTGGTCGCCTGCTCTGACACAGACGAAACACTTTCGACTGTTCGGGCTGGATAGTGTTGCCCGGGCATTGTGGTAGCCATACTACAGGATGGGGTGCCACTTTCTCCACCACCACCTGCGGGAGACTGTAGTATATTTTTCGAACGGAGGCCTCTGCCTAACCCCCGAACGCGGGTGACTTTATCCTGCGCCACACCCAATGCAGCATGATCTATATTAGAACGTGTTCTCATCATAAATGGTTGGACCCTTTAGCCTACCCTAAAGCTAGTGTAGTTCCCGCCCCCACCGCGAGGAGGTAGGGTCCATGGGGGCTTATTATTATTATTATTATTATTATTATTATTATTATTATTATTATTATGTTTCAAACCTTGGGTTTTCCCCAGCAAAAACAATATGGCGGGTCAAGGACCAAAGCACGTATTGCCAAGTGTAAAGACGTGTGCAGGAATGATTAGAGATGTATGGTTGCATCCGTAAATTTCCTAACTATACGTGTTGTATTGAGTACACAGCCTTCTGGAGTTGTGCATAAGTGTTTTTATGAAGTCCTAGTGTGCTGAGGCTGTGGTGCAATGTGGGAGGCGCCAGATCAGTGGCGGACAGGATGATGGGTACAACACATACTAGGTCCTGCCTCCACTGCTTATTATTATTATTATTAAGTATTAGACTTTCTCAAAATCAATTGCCAACATCCAATTTGTAAGTTTATAGTTTAATTAATGCTTGTAAGTTATTTGACTTTTACAGCAGGACCAAGTATTGACTGTCTGTGGTTCGAAGTATTTAATTTAAAACAATAAATAAACTAATTAATTATAAGGGCATATGTTAATGTAAAGCTCCGTGAGATAAAAGATATATTTATTGATTATCTTGATTCTAACTTAAATATTTTTTATTTTTTTTTTTAGAATGATCACATATTTTGATTTTGATAAAAATTCTTTAAATTTATAAATTTTATCTTATTCTGATTCTTATTAAGTCAAAACTTAAGAGTTCAGAATAATCTATTTTACATCATTTCAAATTTGGACAATTATTATCAATTTCTCCTTTTTTTTTGGCCTATTTTCCTTAGGAAAGTTAATCTTATAAAATCAGTAGGTCTGTGTCTCCGTGTGTTCATTGTCTAAGCCCATGTCACGTCGCCCTCCTTCGAATAACTTCTAAATCAGATAATGAATCTTATTGACATTCCTGTCTTCTATATGAAAGTTTATCTACTATGAATTCCTTTGCCTACAGCTTAATCCGTTTTTTAGTGTATTTGGTTTAATAATTGGACTTTACACAAGTATTTATGAATTTCATCATTGTTAACAAATGGGAAATTTGAAGAAAGGAAATTAGCAGTACAGAGCTTTTATGTTATTTTTCAGCAAATAAAAGCAGAAAATGCCCTTTATAGAAGTAAGTCTTAAGTTCTTCAAAAGTTCTTGTTTTAGAATCATTTGCGATGTATTACAGTTTTCGGTACTTCTCATTTCACATATACTTTCGAGTACAGGGAACAAATAGTTAGTAAGCAATCCTCAGTGTAGGGGATTTGCAAGAATGATTTTGGTGAAAAGGTTTGGAGAGTATTATTAACGCCAGCTCTGGTCTCCGGAAGGATTCGCAGGACGGTGGGCGTGTTATTGGCTCTCGTCCTTTCACGGCAGCGTTTTATTTTTCGTGTACAGATACAGCATGGCTCTAGTTCAGCATAATGAAGCAGCTTCGTAACCATTCAGCAGACGACCATTGAACGAAGCCACCCTGTGAGACCCGCACTTTAGTCATCCACTCGTAAGATGTAATAACGGAACAAAATAAACATGAAGGTGGGAGCTTACAGGAGCTTTTCGCGCAATTATCTGAGGATTTGGAAACATGTCAGGCCTTAGGCTTGCCGCTATGTTCTTGAAGGATTTGGAGGGACATTTTTTAATAGGCTGATGAGCCGTGTAAGTTGAAGCAAAAATGTCATTATAAAGTTATCCAAATGAGAAGCAGATACAAATTTTGGATTTTTTTTTTTATTAAATTCAAAGCTGGAGTTTTAGCTTTTAAAATTGAAAACATAATCGTTCTGTAAAGAAAAGAATTACTATCTGTCTTCTATCCAAGCTCTTAACAAGAAATAAAATGAAACATTTAAAAACGGAACGTTTGTAAGTGTACTACTGTGTTTTTATATGTTTTGCAAACAAATTATTTTCTGTAGTGGATTTTAGGCTACTTCAAAATTTCTAGTAAGAAATATGTATACAACTTTATCAGTTAATAAAAAGAAGAAAAAGGAATAAAAAACAATAACTGAATAAATTAAAGCTCTTAATTAATGAAACCTAACTTTTAAGACCATTGGACAAAAAACGAACAGAGAATGTAGCTACAACTACAACACTTTTCTCAGAAATGGATTTTTCTTTTTTCATTTTCTATTAAAAGACTCCACTGTGAAACTAATTTCTTATTTAGAATTAAAGTATTAATTTGAAATATTATTAGGATTCTTTCATCAGGAATCAACAATAATAATGTTTCTATCCGATTATCTGATTTTTAGATAAAAAAACACAGAATTACATGTTTGGAAATTCATCGTAAAAGAATGCGATAAATTTTAATCAGTGACGTGATAAAACTTCTTGATAGTTCTACTGTTCCAAGTTTAAGTAATAAAATGAATATAACACCACATGATTTTGGATTATTCGTTATTGAACATACAGTATATAAAAAAAAAAAATTTAAAAAATCAAACAAAATCTCTCTCTCTATAAAATCGAATGACTGGTTGTTTTTCCCAAATCCTTTCCCCTATCGGGATTAATTTTTGCATAGTAATTGGTTATGACCTCACTGCATTCCCATTGTTTTCAATTTTTCATTTGAGGTTTACTATTCTTTTCTTCCACAAAACCTATTTTAAAACAACTTCTGAGCTGCTACTTCTCTGTATGATGAAAACAAATTCAGAGAAGCCAATCGTAAGACTATTCTCGTTAACTTGAACAGAAAATCTTTGAAATTTCGGTTTAAAGATGGGTATTTAAAGATGGGTATTTAGTAATAATTTGGTAAAGATGGGTATTCGCTATAACGAATATTTATATTTTATTCTACTCTCGATTACATTGAACGGTATTTCGTCGTAACAAGATAAAAAGATGTTTGAATTACGCGCGGCAGCATCAACAGTTTCTGCTTTAGGTTTAGGTATTAAGCAAAATACATTGTATCAAGCACAGTAAAGTACAGTATTTATAACCGTTCCGAGATAGCCTTGCGGTTTAGGCGTCGGCCTCCAACGAGGCTGATGCATCAGAACGTGGTTCGAATGTCGGCGCCGGAATGGATGTTTATTTCCTTTCTTGTGTTTGTCAGCTTCTTTCTCTTCCGGTTGAAGCGATTCCGTAGCGGTTTCCTGAGGAAGGCCTGGAAAAACCCTTTAGTATCTGTTCGAAAACACCTGGCAGTTGGTATAAAATGTATCTCCCAACTCACTTGGTCAGTGTGGGAGATTAGGCCAATGCCCTCCAGGGGAGAGAAGATGCCTACAGCCAGAAATGCTATATGGCTGAAGAAGAAGAAGACAGTATTTATAGCGATACTGCGAACGTGGATATTGTTTACATCATCGAGGCTGTAGCGTGACTAACTCTATAACACTGGGAACAGCTGACAAAGGTAAATTCATGATGCTGCTCAGGCAGGCTGGGGCGCGCCAAATTTATGATTCAAATTTATAAATTGTAATTTTTGGATTTTTTATTTAATATTTTTATTCAAAATTTATTTAATATTTCAAACCGCGGTTGATGAAATAGTGGATGGGGGAGGAAACTGAAATAAAGAAGTCCATTTACTCTTCTACTGTTAGCTTATTCGAGTAAGCTAGGAATATATTTATATAATGATAAACCACCACAATGGATATATAAGCAATTATATTTCGCGTGACGAAGATTCTTTATTACTTCAGTCTCTTCGTTCAGCCGTAGATGACTCTTTTTTTTTTTATTTTAAATTATCGAATACATTATTTGGTTCACTGTATAAGAATTTGCTTTTAGTTGATTCAATAGTTTCAATTCGCTTTAAGCTGTTATTCTTTGAAATGCACCAAAATCAATATATTTGTGCAATGCTGATGTGAATGATTTATAAATAGTGAAAGTCTTGGAAATAAAGATTTCAAGTCAGTAACAGAAGCTGAATTTAGGAAAATATAGGCGTTGATGTTTTACAAAAATAAAAATTAATTAATAATTTCTGAAGAGTCGTGCTATAATTAATATAAATAGATATAGATGTAGTCATTACTGAATCGATTGTGTTTTCAGATATCGTTGACCGAAACAAACGATATTGATTGTTGCTATTCTGTGTAATTCTGTTGTCCACTTCAACTATAAATTGAGAGCTGTAAATACAGGGGATATTAACATGGTTGACACTTTGACTCAAGCAGATTCATTTTCCCACCATCAAATACTAGACAAAGCTACTCAATTTGGTAAATATCAATTAAGAGAGGTTTTAACAGTAGATGAAATATGATCTCAGTTCTATTTTAGATAATCTTTAATTTTTTTTTTTTATTTTTTTTTTTTTTAAATCTTTGATTAATTTCAAAACTTTTATGTAGGTAGACAAACCGATTTCGAGATGTTACAGGTTTTGCACAAAGACCTACTTTTTATTATCAATATCTGGCATTGACTGGAGGAATTCAATATTTCGTTCGCTACGTTCTCATTCCACTTTTTGATTTGGCCTTATCAGAAGAACAAATTTTATTATGGATGTTTTTCATGAATCCATAGTGTGATATACAAAGTGTTGAACAAGTGGGGAATTGTGGGAGATGGGATCATTTTCTACATGTCTCGATTCATGTGGGAAAACAAGCTTCTATTGGACCGAAAATTAAATTCGATCGACGCTGTTGGGCAAAAACCTTGGGCAACTCTAAACGTTAATGAGAGATTTTAAAAAACAAAAAAACAAAACAAAAAAAAAACCACCCATTTTATGGGTAAATTTAAATCAAGATGTACCCAATGTTATCTCTTTGGACTGATGACATCTGCACAAAATTGATTCTGATAAATCAATAGTTGTGAGGGTGGTAAAGCCAAAGGAAGATATTCGTTTTCATATATGAAAATAATTAATTGCGTAAATTTAGCTTAATTACATTCACATAACTGACCAAATAGCTCGTTTCGTATAGAAAAAAAACATTTTTTATTTGTTTTTTGTCCATGAAATACAAGCCCTTAAGACAAAAAAGAAAATTTCTATTACAACCATTCATATATCTTCAAATTTTGTCTTTATATTCTATATTTCAAATTATTCCTCCTTTATCTTAAAAAAATACAAAAATTGAAGTGAATTTTCTTTGTCTTCAAAATGTGTGTAAAAAGAGCATTTGGAATATAGATGGCGATAAATTTTCAAGTTCTGAAGTTTTCTTCGTTCTTTGTGTTTTTTTGATATGTACTGAAAACAGGGTTTTTTTGTTTTTTTCCTTTTTAGAGAAGACAGCAATGCAGTCCGGTTATGGAATTACGTCATTTCAAGCAAGATTATCATTTACCACTTGTTTGAAGTAAATCAGTTAAGAATATGATTGCAACCAGATATAATCACATATTGAATGGCACGAAATACCTTATAGTTTGCAAAGTGATAAGAGCCCCTATATTTTGTAGACACTGTATGGAAATTGACGATGTTTCCAAATTATGAATTTCAGGAGTTAAAAAACAGATCAATGAAATAAATCAACCAATGGGAAATAAAATGTGAACTTAGAAACTGAAACGATTATTCTTGACGTAAGGGCACTGCCGAGGTAAATACCATGGCTAATTCTCTCGAATCTGGATTCGAATCCTGGTGTGGGCTTGGATGTTTCTTCATTCTTCTAAACGTGTTAGTCTTTCTTTCAGTTTCAGATTTTCCTCCTGGCCTCTGTCGCTCTTGCCACTAAAATATGAATGCAATCAAAGAAACAAACTAACGAAATAACGAATGGTAATTACAGTAGAAACAGTGGAATGTTTTAGTGCCAATCATCAGTTTTTGAAATTTCTCTAAAAATTCATAGAATTCCCTTTTAAAATATTAAGTTTACTAAAATGTGAATTTTACTAAACCTCATCATTAATTAAAATAATAATAACAAAAAAGAATATAAAAGAAGGGTTTGTTTTTTTAATGGATGAAGTGGTAATACACCGTAATTTCTGTGTGATGGAAATTCAAACTGGCCGTTGTTAAAGCGCTTTTAACATTTCGATTTCGTGTTTTTTTTGATCGATGAATCGAAGTCGGCGACGGAAGAACTGAATCAATAAAGAAAGTCTTTCCCAATTGTTTGAAGAGAGGGGATTTTGTTTTCCCTATGGATGAACAAGGATTACATTGATGACGTTGTGTAGCCAATGACCCGTCCTTAACTCTACAAGACTCTTAATCAGCTACTTCTGGAAAATTATTGATCATGGACTTTGTGGTCACTTGTCTGGAAACACATCGAATAAGATTATCTAATAGTGGACGGAACTCAATCGAATGCTTCCTCTTATTTCCTTTCTTTCTTTTTTTTTATCTTCATTTCAAGTTTTAAAATTTGAATAGGAGTTTTCGTGATTTTATTAATGTGATGAAGATTGATAGCCTAAAAATCTTGGAATGAATAACTGATAAAAAATAAAATTCACTCTTTATTACTTCTAATGTTTTTTTTTTTAAGAATTCTCCTTGTTCTCAATCTGTCCTTATTATAGAAAGTCGGAAACGAGTAACACAAGTTCTGAGGATCTTATCTTCCAAATAAAACAAACTGGCCTCAAATCGCCCATTTTAGCTACTTTACTGATTAATCAAGTAAACTAAAGATTAACGAAGTAAAACTGGCCAAGAATGGCCGATTATCTGCTACTAAATCCCGCATGTTTTAATTAAATTTTGTTTTCTGAACTGTAGTTATCAGCAACTTCTTATTTTAGTTTAAAGATGGATGACTGGATGTTTTAAATAACTTATTACGAAATCTTCTCTGTAAAAATAAAATTATTCAGTAGTTTCACAGTTGTAAGTTTACGTGCGTTGATCATATTAAGCATACAAAATTAAGCCGACGCACCTGCTTATTTACTAAATAGCTTAATTTATTAAAGAACGACTATAGTTTCAAATCCATGTGTTGAGTATTCATCTTCAAGTGCTTGAAGATGAATACTCAGCACATGCATTTGAAACTATAGTCGTTCTTTAATAAATTCAAGTTATTTAGAAAATAAGCAGGTGCGTTGGCTTAATTTTGTATGCTTATTCAGTAGATTTTCGTTAGAAAATGATAATGTTATAATAACATTCATTAAAATGTAAATTATTCAGTGGTTAAGAAATACTATTAATTTTCTTTTAAAGGAAATAATTCGAATATCCATCGTCGAATTTCAAACTTAATTCAGCCTAAAATAAAAACCACACAAACTCATTACGCAGTGATTTGAATTCTGAAATGGTGGCTAGAAGTCACGGGTGAAAAATCAGCCAATGATGGACAAAGGAAGAGTTACCTAACAGTTTACCAATATTGAGCTTTTAAAATGTTGACGCTTTCGCTAAATTAGTTTTGGAAACGGTATTTAAAATAACCATTCTTTGCCAACCAGTGATGATTTATATTCTTTTATTGTTTTTCTGTTTAGTTTCATATAAATTGTCGATGTTTCTATATTTCTCCACCAGAGGTCAGCTCATCATCAATAACAATGTAAACACAAGAATGTTCATAATTTAAAAAAGAAATTATTCCAAACGGAAAGCCAGTATGCGTTTCTGAACCAAGTTAAATAATTACTTTAAAGGTGAATGATATTTTACAATAGGAATACAACTTTTCGCAACTTTTTGATAAGCAGTAAAAAAAAAAGTTGCGAAAAGTGCATTACAATATTCGTGATTTTAAAATTATTCCTATTATTATTTTTCTCAATAAAATATTGGTAATTTTCTATGCGCACTGCAAAAACCTTTCTGAATACTAGTTAGAATTATGTTTTATGGCTGTTCGCCAAATTTTCAATACGGGTTTCCACATTATTATATCGAAATGTAAAAAGAAAAGACGGAAAATAAAAAAGGCTTTGTGACGATGGCTCTTGAAAATGATGGACGGTCCTTCGACAAGCGTTCCATTGTCAGCCTACGCATCTTCTCTTTTTTTGTTGTTTTTTATTCCAGAGCTTTTAGCGAGGGAAACGTCACTCCCTGGGGCGCCGCAGCGCAAAAACGCTCTCTGATCCGTTGTGTCCGTGATTATCGCCTACATTTACGTTCTTCTCAAGAGATTGGCCAATCGATCGGATATTCCCAAGTCCCACTCTCTTTTCCCTTTCCATCCTGTTAATCCCTCCCCTCCCCACTTCAGAAATCCCCTACCCCATCTTCGTTTTCTGCCGAATCTTCTACGCCAGAAAATGCTTTTTTTTTTTTAATCTTCTGGAAGATAAAAGGAATATTTTTCTTTCTAAAATTTTGGTGGAAAAATCATATTATTAATTTTATTTGAAATTTTGTTTGATAATAAAATTATAGCACTGATTAATTAAAAATAGTTTTAAAAATCAACTGAGCATGCATTCTCTTATGATGTATTGCCTTCTTTATTGTATTTTTTTTTTTTTTATATTCATTAGTTTCTGGTTTTTTTTTTTTTTTTTTTTTAAAAAACCGGGGGCGAATCAATGTTATAAAAGCATCCACTTTCTTTTCATTAATAGACAAAGAATGGTAACAATTTTAGAGTTTAAAGTAAAAAATTATAAGTCCAGTTAAGAATTTTCTACAAATAAGTAAAAAAGTTTAATATAAAAATTCTTGGTGATCTTCAAGCAGAATAGGATTGGATGTAGCTGTAAAATATATTATTATACTTTATTGTAGGATAAAAAGAAATGAAGTGGCAACATTACTTATACTTGAAATTGTCTCCCTTTGCGTTATTTTGGCCAAAACGCGCCAAATTTACATTTTCAATAATAACTAACTTGTAAGAGATGATACTTACTTTTTGATAAATGAGATACTTCTCTTTTTTAAAGTACCTAATTAATTAATTATGGTCGAGCTCAACACTGAAAGAAAAATTATTTATACTAATTATTAATTATTCATTATTGATAATACATAATCACAGAGCAGAGAAAGCTGTTAATGTAGCCTGAAGAAGCAGGGAAAGGTTATACCCTGCGAAATATTTAGTAATAAATAAATTATTTAAATTTGTTTCACATTTCTGATTTTTTTTTTAGATACTGTAACAAGGGGAAATATAATGAATAAACTGAATTTCAATGTGAAAGTAACAACAATAACTGAAATACTGTAAATGATTCCTGGATATATACATAGAAACAATATCTGTTCAATTTCTTGGACAATAAAATAAAAATGATCTGCTTCGAGACGTTGGACATCCCTTACAGCCCGCAATAGTTGGAATTCACCGTTATTTGCATACTGATTGATCCTCGCCTATATAAAGACTGGGATTTTTTGTAATTATTTCTTTATTTTATTGTTGCCCGAAGAAGCCATGTCTATTATTATAATGGCGAAATCGATTGCATTTGTGAGTTTTTATTGTGTAATTTTTAATTTTTTAATTTTAGTCATGTGCGTTGGCTTGATTTTATTGTTTGTTAAATATCTGTTCAGTTTAATCATAAGTTCGACACTGATTTTAAGAAATCTTTCCTATTTTGGTTCAATACCAGCCGGTCTCCTTATTCTTTAGTTGGATAATTGGAGGATTTCCGAGAAAAAAATAATGTTGTTATCCACTCAACAAAAGGTGAGAACTACTGGGATAAATAAATGTTAAAAAAGTGTCCAAATAATAATTCCATTGTGTAGAAAAGTGAACTTCTTTTTATTTTCTGACATTAGATTGGATCAACTGCAGACTGATGTGTTTGAAATCTCCTGCTTATCTTTAATAATGATGTTCCAAATTATTGTAAGCGATTTTTTTATTAATATGATTAATCGATCTTTAAATTTCCTTTACTCACTTATTGGATATGAGATGTCAGATCAAGGTATTTTTAACTTTGATAGATGGTACATAGATATAGATAAATATTACAAATAGATTGGGAAAAGATCAATTTAAAATACTAAATTCCAAAATTGAGATAGATAGGTTTATGGAAAGAAGAAGAAAGGATACATGATAGAAATAGAAATAGAAAGAAAAAAGAAACAGTCCTGGAGAGATCTATCTATAAACTAAATCTCTTAACTGAGTGTGTGTTTCAAAGTTGTTTTCATAAGTGCGTTTCCGTAAGATTTCTTTTCATTAACCTGAAGAAAGGAACCTAAAGTCAGTAAAGATATTAGGAAATTGTTATTTTTATTTTTACAACTGTACCAAAAATGATCAATTTAACTTTTCTACTTTTCTTAATAAACATTTATATTTCAAATGTGCCTTTAACTGAGGTACAGATTTCATTCATCCAGTGAATATCAGTTATGCGAAGTTTATCATTTATTAGATATCAGTTGTTATAAATAAATAAATAAAAAACCTCTCGTGACAGGGTCAATTAATCATGGAAGATTATTAAAAGTTAGCTAATCAAAACATGTTGTGCGGTTTATGGACGAAATTAATAAAAATAAGCAAATGTTTCAAAAAATGAGACTTGAAAGAAGGCCAGATGATGGTGCTTCATGAAATCAAGGAATCAGATCTAATCTATTCTGAGCAACTTAGAAATCCACTTAGAAAGATTAAGATCTTACGATTGCATATCATAAATGGAGAGGAATTTGTCTGAAAGGATGCATCATCGATCTCAAGAGATTTTGTGGAAAACTAAGAATAGATTTCAGTTCCATAATGAGATCATTCGTCAGGGAGGGAAAATTTTGTTATCAGATATAAGTTATACTATGTCTGTATTGATTCTTTAATTTTTAACTTTTAGATTAACCAAGTGTTATCATTTAAGAAGACAGTAATATTAGCACCAGATATTTGTGACAAAATTTTTTTATATAAATTGTGTACTGGTAGATATTAAGTAAAATTGACGAATGTTCCATATTCTGATAGGTGAGCAACGGGACTAAGTTGATGTCGGGTGGTCAGTCCAACGCTCACCCGCCTTTAACCCCCCGGAAAGAATCCCGGTACCCATTCAATAGAAGGTTTGGAGGAGAATGGAGCACGAAAAAATGTCCGTACTCCAACTCCCAGCCAAGCGCCCTTATCCACTTAGCTACCAGGCCTTTATTTCGAAGTATATTAAGGTATCTAATAAGCAAGAAAAAAATACAAAATATCACTATAAAGCAGTAAATCTCAACCTTCCCTTAATTGGAGAATGCCTAATTCAATATTCTCAATTTGTAATATCTTTAGGAATTTTCAGTTGTTTGTCAGTTTAAAGGTATCAAAATAAACTAGCTATTAATAGCCACTAATGAAGGATTGAGATTCTCTGACATTTATCGTTTTACATCCTCAAGTTTTGTGGTCATAATATCCTCTGATTAACAGAATCGCGGAGCTACGCAGATTCTCGTTGTAATGTTATGTTACGTAGTGAATGTGGGTGGCAGAGAAGCCAAGCACTGCGATCGGAGATCTATTGTACTACGGAGTCGTCCATTAATTACGTGAGGTCAAAAGGGGGAGGGGGGGGGTCAACGAAAATCTCACGTCAACTTTTTCATTCAGAGAATATACATATGCTAACAGATTACAACATTTTGTTTGAACTTTTTTGATTTTTTTGACTTTTTGAAATCTCACATTAGGGAGTAGGGGGGGGTCCCATCACATCTCACTAAATCTCACAAAGGGGGAGGGGGAGGCCCAAATTTTTTAAAAAAACACCTCACGTAATTAATGGACGGCCCCTATCCCACGGAAATAAGGACAGATGGAAAGAAAGACAGAAAGTGTGGTGGGAGAAGTGCAGGGGAAACGGGAAAACTCCGAGAAAACCTGCCCAGCGCGGATCATCCACCATCATGAAACCCAAATGAGAACCGGACCCCGGTAAGAGGCCGATGTCATAGCGACAACGCCAACCGCGCGGCCAATCTCATTGTAAGGATACAGCTAAACGTGATTCATTCAATAATAACGATGGCCTTTCACATGTGCTTCATCGGGACTCTTTGGAAGATATTACTCATCTCAAAACGCAACTAAAAGAACAAAAATCTATTTTAATTTACTTAATTCCTTCAAATGATTTTAAATATTCTAAGATTAAATTTAATTTTTTTTTTCTGTTTCATAAATAAAAAGTACATTTCTGTTAGTAAGAAAAACACCCAATATGCAATAATGGTCGTTTAATATTTTAAAAATGTATAAGTTAGAGGGTTCAGAATTTCATCTCAAAATAATTATGTAAAAAAATTCTTAAAAATTCTTTTCTGAACTTCAAATTATAAACATAATTATTTTTATTTTTCTAAAACTTTATCCATGGGCTTTTTTTTTGTAATTTGTCAATTACTTAACGTAACCGTCAATTATTTGTTTGATTTTTGAAGTGGACGAAGAGATCATCGTCTTGCATAAATTGAAATTACTGTAATATCGGTATCAACTCTTTTAATAACTAAGATTTGTTATCGGCCTTACTTTAGTGCAAAGCTTTGCTATCCTTTAGTAATAGTTCATTGTAATACAGGGTAATTCTAAATGATGGACCCAATTTCATTGTTGTGTATTTAATGAAGTATAAATTGGACATGAAAAATTGATATACTAATAGGAAGAGGAAGTTTCAAAGTTTTGTTAATACAGATTATAAATGTTCAATATGTCCTCCCTTTGCTGCACAGCAAACATCTAAGCGGTAGCCAGTGGATTGGTCGCATGGGAAATCAAGACCTAGCTCTACACTTCTGGCCACCGAGATCTCCTGATCTCACACCATGTGACTTTTTCTTGTGGGGCTATATTAAAGAGGCTGTTTATGTCCCACCTCTACCAAAAACTCTGGCCGACCTGCGAAACCGTGTTACTGCTGCGGTGAACTCAGTAACACAAGACATGCTTATTCGCGTGTGGGACGAGTTTGGCTACCGCTCAGATGTTTGCTGTGCAGCAAAGGGAGGACACATTGAACATTTATAACCTGTATTAACAAAACTTTGAACCTTCCTCTTTCTATTAGTATATCAATTTTTCATGTCCAATTTATACTTCATTAAATACAAATCAATGAAATTGGGTCCATCAGATTTACTTAACTCTGAATTATGATTTAATTGTAGACTAATCAATTCAATTCTAAAAAAGTAAGATAGGTAATATAAGAGTGTGATAAATATTTCAAATCAATTAGTATAGCTAAATTTTTATTATTTTACTAATTTTAATTTTATTTCGCTTATTTTCCTAGACAGTGTGTCCTTCGCAATACTTTTGAACCTCTGGATGTATCTCCTTGAAACCTGGTTTGAATATTTCAGAATAAGAGAATCCTAACTTTGATATAAAAACGATTTTCAGTGTAGGTTCTTGTCGAGAAATTAGCCCAAGTAATTGTCAAAAACTCCCCCAACAAAGCATTCGAAATGAAAGATAACGTCTTCATTCGTTCATACATTAATTTCCACTCGTTTGGATATGATTTAAGTTAATTGAATTTAGACGTTTTAAAAAATAACGAATATGGATTTAATCACTTTCTTTGTTTAGAAAATAGAAATTTCCTACTGCCTTTATTGGACAGATATTGAAATTTTACAATAAATGGAGATTTTTAATTTTTGTTTTAACTCTATTTTTAGAGGGAAAAAAATAAAGAAAGAAACAGAAAAAATAGAGAATTTTTAAGGAATTATAAGGAAAGTGAGCTTTGTGTTCTTTCAGGAACAACTTTTTTTTTTTTTTCGAAATTAATGCAACAAACTAAAAAAAGTTCTGGGATAATCCGAATACAAAAAAGAAATAAATCCAATCCATAGAGAGAGTGTTGCTAATGCTGTGACCTTTGGGTCAATGTTTGTGATATCTATGGTTTTAGTTCAGACACTTGATTTCCGTCCCAGGATGATGTCAGACCACAGGGACGTCCATTTCCTGATGCATCGTATTTCGGTGGCAAAAGTCAGCCCCGCGAGCAGTGCAGCGTTCATTAGGAAGGGGAGGAACGCACTACATTCCCAACTGAATCCGCAACTTGATAAATTAGTTCTTGAGTCTTTGATAAAATAAAAGAGGAGATCGTGGGTCCCGAGAGGGCAAGAACTATCGAAAACCTACGGCGCGCCAGGTTCGACCGTAGGACCACCGTGTGATTGATGATCTCGTTCGCACAGGGCGCTACTTTACCGGGACTCATCACTTCCGCTCTGGGAAATGATAGGATCTAGTTTTTCTTTTTTCCATTCTTTCTTCTTCTGTGCTATTTCTCTTCTTTGTCTTCGTGTCTATCCAGACTGATGATATCCTTCGCAACAAAAAAGTACTTTCAGAATTTACTAAAATCTTTAAAGGTCCTATAATTTCGAATTCTCAAATTATTTTCACACTGAATTCCGAAATTCTGCCATCGTTCATACCTGACTTAAAATTGATTAAAAACTGTGGTTTTCTTTTAATCATAGATCTCAGACAATAATATTTTTTATGCTTTCTCATCTGAACTTCTTATTTACAAAATATTTCAGTTTCTTCTTTTCTTTATTCTTCTTCGTACTGGAATGATTTCAGTGGAAACAACTTAAAGCCTTTAGTGGGATCTTTCAATTTCCTTTTTAACCCAGCCTAAAAATTCCCATTCTAAATAAGCTCTGATTACTTAGGATTTCGAATTGAGGCTCAGAGATGGCTTAAATGCGCCATTAATAAATTAAAAGAAAATTTTGTTTTTCCGTGTTTACCAATTCTGAACCATTAATAGACCAAAGTAATCTTTTGTCGATCGTAGAAACTGAAATATTCTTTTTCTTTATTTTTAATGTGTTTTTATGCTTTTAGTTTAGTTTTGTGGAGGGTTTCATTTCTTTTCTTACTGTATTTTCTTTTCCTTCTATTCTGATAGCCATTCATGGATTATAGGAAATAAGAAATAAAAAAAAAATGATTTTAAGTTCATTTCGTTTTGTTGAAGCCTTTATCATTACGACAATTTTTATAAACACCTTAAATTATTATTTTTAAAAGCACCACATCTTTCTATCATAAAATATATTCAATAAAATACATTTATTCAACTTATTTAAAACAGTAAATTTTTTGAGAGAATATCTTCCTTCCATTTTCAAGCTTATTCAAAAACTAAACAATTTCTGGCGGTAACAAATCATCTTAAGGCTGCTGTACACGTAACTGCATGCTTGTCAAGCATGCTTAATAGTGTGGATGGAAAATTTCATCAAGCATTGTCCTTGATCAAGCGGCTTGATGCTTGATAAAACATGAACATGAATATACTTTATAACATATAATATTGTTAAAATTTAACAATCTTAAATGTCAATTCATTATTAAGACACAAACAACCCAATAATAGCAAAAACTTAATAGTTCAATTCTTCAAATCTTAGTTTTTTGGTAATCAAAATATAAATTCTCCATATCTCCTGCTTGTTTCACAAAACTGCTATTTACCTCCACTCCTTCATTTCTATTTAAAGTTTAATCTTAGTATTTATTATTATTAAACTTTCCATAATTTTGTGAATTATGAAAGCTAACTTATATGTATCATTGACATTTGCACATCCTATTTTTTTTTCCTCTCCGTATAACACATTTCTATAAATGTTCTAATTGAACCCATTTCTTATTTGTGTTTATTTCAATTTTTATTTATTTGTAAAACGTTATAAATCTGATACTTTAGATAATCCTGGAATGAAGAAAAAATGAATTAAGATAATTGTCACAGTGATCCACCAACTAAGAAACATAAAATATGAATCATAACTGATGGTACTGAAAAACAAAGAGATTTAAGTGTAAAAAGGATTTCTTAAAAAATAAACCATTTATGTTAACTGATCTTCTTATGTTTTATTTAATTCAATCTATGAATAACAGATTCATTGAACAATCTTTATCAAGAAAGCTATTTTAAGCATTTAACTTCTGCAGTTTCAATTATTTCAATCTCTTAAACTTTATGATTATTTCCAATTTTATAAATTTACGTTTTGCTTCTTACCACCTTACTGAAGAAGAACGTGTTTTCTGCGCATGCGCTCCTATCTATCCTCCTTTCTTAAATTGTAAAGGCAAAGGCATTTTATCTACTTTGAAATAAGGGATCATTATTTAAAAATTATCATCTAAAACTACATAATCAAAAATGTGGCATCTTTATTAATCTACTGTAAATATTTTGAACAATATCTAGTATTATAAGTAAGTTAAAAAACAATTCTTTCGTTTTTAGTACTTACAAAAAAATACCTCATAAAACCCCTAAATCAGAGATAACTGAAACAGAAATTGAGAAAATTTCTCGTAAGTGATAAGTTACTTTAAATTATATTATCTAAAGTTAGCGTACTTATCTAAGATTAGCCCATATTATTGAAAAATTTGTCAATTAAAATCTTTGTATTTTTTGGTTTCTTACATAAAAACAATGCTTCGAAGAAATTAAAAACCGCTTCGAAATTCTTCATTAAAATAAGAAAAACAGGCCAATTCACGATTATGAGCATTTACTGAGGACCTGATTTGTTACAATTATTAGTTATTGTCTGTTTATATTCATATTAGTCTAATAGCACTGCTTTAAAGAAGCTATTAGATAGATTGGAGATCTGAACGAGAATAGAAATAAGAAAATGGTTTATTATCTACAATCGAATTATGAATAAGAGACAAATGTTAATGTGTGAGGTAAAAATCATGCTCTTATGTCAGATTAGAAATAAAACTAAAATTTAAACATCAAACATCGAGGAAAGTTACTATTAATCATTACATTTAAAAATGATTTCTATCAGATTATGACGATATTATTATTATTTCTTTTATCTTTCCTTCCGGAAAAATATCCCTTGAAATTAAATTTGAAAGAAGAGCTGCAGAAGAGGACTACTGAAATGAGAGAGGTGATGATTGACAGAGAGATGAGGGATGACTTATAGGGTGAGCGGAATCTCTTATTGATGAGACTTGACTGAAATGAAGGGAGAAAATGACGGTAATAAAGAAGTGACAATGAATGAAAAAAAAAACTAGGGTGCTCAGTTCATGCAGAACTGTATGTTTTGCATCAGAAGTGTTAGTTATTGAACCAGAGTGATGAGGGTCTCAGCTTACAAGAGACACTATGTACCACGTTGTCACGGTGTAATGGAGACAGTCATTATAATACAATGAAGCATTCGAGTTCTTCTCACTGAAATCCAAATCAATATTTTTTGTTTCTGGACAAAAGAAGACTACCAACCATTCTACTGAATTTTTAGTTGTTTTATTATTTCTTAATTGTGTTGAGAAACAAAATGCTCTGATCGAAGTCTCGGTTTGATGAGAGAAAAAAAATCAAGTGAAATATTTAAAAGGAATATCTGGTTTTGAGGGACTCATAATGGAGGACTCCGAGATTTTCGAGTTTGTATATTGTTTTTAAGTGACCTTTCTAGACTTAGTTCATAAAATAAATTGTGTCAGTAAAGGCTGTTGTTAATCAGTAGAAAGCAGACACTGTTTGAATAATGGCTCTGTTTTTCTTAATTTTCTATCAGTAACTTTATTTTGTTACTTTATATTAAAAATATTTGAACCATTTAAAATATGCATATGGAAATTCTGAATATTATGTACAAAAGATTACGTACAATAAATTACGTAAAAATTACAATGATACACAATATAATAATAAACGAGATAAAGATTTTGAATATAAACTCAGCGAGTGACAGTTGCCTCGAAATATTAGAGTTTCAAAGAATCTAAATTTCATTATTGTTATTAACTATATTTCATTCATTTCTAAAATGTTTCGTAGGAGTAGAATTAAAAAGATAGAACAAAGTGAGGATCGTATTTTTATTAGGCTAACTAATTGGAATGAAATGTCTGTCTGCAAACTTTTAGTGTTGACACAAATTAATTAAGATATATCCAAAACGACTGCTCTGTAGGATTTCTTAAAAAAACTTGCTAGTAAGAAAAAAATTCGAATAAATAATTTTGGAATTTACTTTTCTTGTCCTGGAGGACAAGAATTTTTAGAATTTTAATATTACAGTTAAAGAGAGCTCAATTTATTACGTATAGGAGGAGAGTTAGATTTAAATATTTGTAATTATTCAACAACAAGAATCAAGTTGAATTTACTTAGATTTTTTTGTAGAATGGAAAGTTAATGCACTTAATAATAAAACATTTTATTAAATTCACAAGCGACCGGAATGAATCTTCTCGAATGATCTTAAATGTAGTTATTGATTCCCTTTTCAAATTCAGACGAAATTTTTTTGGAACAATTAGGAGCGTCATCGTAATAGATTCTTAGATGTAAAAAATAGAAGATTGAACTTTGATTACATTTTCAATTCAGTCAAAAGTAAGAAACATAATATATTTAAAACTTACAAATTCGAATAATATTAAAACTTACAATTTTATGCCAATATATATATATTTTTTAAGTAGAAATAACCATATTTAGATTTATTATTCGATGAAATCTAGTAACGCACGTTAGTCTATATCTCATGACAGCGTTTCAATCATTGACTGACAATTAACAAATTGAAGCGCTTCTAAGATCGGTTTAAAAACGTATTCAGAGAATTTCTTTGATTCCTTTGAAGTGACTCTCTCAACAAGCAATGCATCTGTGACAATAAATTCAGTTTCCGGAAATTTTAAGAATGGATCATTCCATGCCAAGTGGTCTACAATTAAAAAAAGTTCCCGCCATCATGTCTCCAATTTTGTTCAAATTTTAGTTGTAGCAGTGTGACTTACCGCCACAAAATTTGACAATATTTAGACTGCAACAACTTCCAGGCAAAAAAAGGTATGGACTTGAAATTTTGAATAAGCACTATGCTTGGGCTAGACATGTTACCGCCAAATTTGCAACTATCTAGCATCTACAGTCGTCCTGTAGGATCTCTTCAAATTTGGCACTGATGGCATGCATGGTAAAATTAATAAAGTTTAAAGTCAATTATTAAAAAATAGTCTACCTGTATCTTTTTGTGAATAGTATCATCTGAAAGAAAAAAACGTTGCTCTACAAGACTGATGTATTTTTTTTTTTTGTGACCATTAAGTAGCCATGTAGGCAGGTCAAAGTATGTTAAAATTTGCATATGTGTGACACATTGCATCCTGATTATGGTATGCTTACTGCAGGATCCCAAGCCGGATTGTGGCTATCTTTGCTTCAGGAAAATTTTGCTCTTTGCAATTTCTATGAATTTGAGTCTTAATAGTGACTTAAAATAATTGATATAATTATAAATTCATTTGCACTTCATTTAGGGTCAATCTATACCAAACGGTCCAGCACTAGTTGCTCGACCATTTTTAAAAAAATTGATTTTTTTATTGTTGTTACCCTTATACATGACTACTTCAAAACTTATTTTTTTTTATTTGATTTCGTCCATTTTTTTGTAGGGTTTCCGGCATTTTTGCCTTTGCAGACAGTTGCGGTAATTTCGATAACTCAGCTAACACAGGTATCTAACTCAAAAATCAAACTCAAATATCAAACTCAAATATTTTTTCACAGATACCTCTCATAAAGTTCTCTTTATACTGTAAATATCAAATTTTTATTAGTCCCCCATCAGAGATATTGGGCTCAAACTTTGAAAAAAAAAATGAAAAAAGCGCATTTTTAAAGCGCTATAACTTAATTAGGAAGCCAGTAACAGAGCTGAAATATTTTTTGCTAAACCTTTGGATGTATATTAAAATTTGAGACCAATGTTCATCTGACACCTCAAGACAAGCCTGTTTCACGCTAATTAGGCGATCATCAGTTGAGGGTAGACTTAAAATCTAATTTAGAATGTGCTGAAAATAATGTTTTTTACCACAGCTTTCTATCGTTTTCCTTAGCTGAGGTATCGAAATTACCGCAACTGTCTGCAAAGGCCAAAATGCCGGAAACCCTAAAACAAAAATAGACGCCATTTTTAAACGAAATCAAATAAAAAAAAAAAATAATGACCTGTTTTGAAGTACTCAACTCCAACTTGCGATATTTCGAATTCCTTATCGGAAATTCTTTTTCAAGCTTTTTACAAAGGGAAAAGAAACCATGTTTCTTCTTCCCAAATTAAAGTTTAAAAAAATAACATCCATCAATTCTAAACTAAACAATAAGAAAAACGTGCCATGCTCCGTGCCATATGAAGCACGAAGCTTTATTATAAATTATTACGTCCTAATTGTTCAAATTTTAAATAAAATCTTTATCTTTGAAGAATCAAAACTAAAATCAAAAACTATTGATTTTATTATTGTTTAGTTTAGAATTCAAGGTTGTTATTTAAAAAAAGTAATTTGGGAAGAAGAAAGATGGTTTCTTTTCCCTTTGTAAAAAGCTTGAAGAAGAATGTCCGATAAGGAATTCGAAATATCGCAAGTTGGAGTTAGGAGTTGTTAAGTAATATAGAGAATTTTATGTAATTATATTTGAGTTGATTTTTGAAAAGTCCGTAATGAAAAATTGTAAAACTTGTTTTTAGAATAAGAATTTTTCATTTAAATTTAATATTTGAAAATAGTAGAAGTTTGGTTTACATTCAAGAAAATTTGTTAATTTATTTTATCTTCAAGAATATTTAAAGAATAAGTTACTTTTAAAAATCAAGTTGTACCTAAAAAAAAAAAAAAAAACGAAAAAAAAAAAAAAAAAACCCAGCGAAAATAACTGCTACTGGCTTAAAACCAAAAAATGCAAAAAAAGCTGTTCAGGACTGCTCACATGAGCATGAATTCTGGTTTGATAAATATTGGGAGTTTTCATGAATTGGTGCAACTATTCATTTTATTTCTGTTAAAACACGTTTCTTAGTGATTTTTAGTTTGTTAGTTTGTCCACTGTTTTTCTTATATTGACATTATATTAATTTTTATTTAAGATTTTTTATTAAGGTCAGAAACATTCTAAAAATTATTCTGTTTTTAATCTTATCCTAAGCTTCCGAACAACTTTTTCAAGGATACTTCAAAATTAATATGAAATGATCATTTACATTAGTTAATTATAATAAATTCTATCATACAAAATAAAAGATTATCTGTAGCCGTAATATGTAGGGTGAAGGTTTATAGGAAATCCAAACTCACAAAAGTAGGTATCCTCAAATGATGAAACAGACACTAAATTTAGATATGAGTCCATTAGAATAGTTGTTTTTTACTTCTGTGCTCTTATCTATATGCATTGCTATAAATTCATATCTTTATCTAAAGAAACTAGGAATTATTCAGAGATGGAAATGATAAGGTTAAAAAAATAGTTATTGTAAAACATTCAAGGTAATTAAATTTAATTATATCGAAAACTATTAATAAAATACAACAAATATCTTAATCATTCTCATCAGCCAAGTTACAATTTATTACTTTTCCATACGTCCTAACTTTTCAAATTTTCTATGTTGCTACTGTCAGATGAAATGTTTCGACATTGTGAGAAGGTTCTTTTTAGCTCTCTTTGAAACCGATCAGTCCCATTGGATACTGAAATATGATTCTGATTCTAGAACTCCTCAATCAATCAGATCTCCAACTGCTCGTGGCACTTTTCCAGCTACATCTTTTAGACTAGTTTCTAACTATCCCTACTGTTTGAAGTCAGTCTCTAACTGTTCTATTATTGAAAGTAATTTGATACAGTGGAATCGAATCGAATTCAATCGATAGAAATGGGCTCTGGTATCAGTTTACTATTTTATTCATTTAATAGCAAATAGTCTCAAAATAGACAGTTAAGAAGGAAGTAGGCAACTATAATACTACTAAAGTTCCCTTCTGAAATGTCCTGAAAAGGATTTTAAACTGAATAGTTTACATTTTCTGTACAAGATGGTTTGAAGCAAATTATTCATATTTCTTATCTTCAGTTTGGTGCCTAAATAATCGTCGAATGTTTCCACAAATCTTGTAAAATGATGAAGGTGTTTATAGTTTTTAATTTTGTTAAACCCCGAGAATGAACACCATATTAAGAAAAAAAAAAAAATTGTAGGTCAAGACTTCGCTGTATTGCGCTGGTGTTTTACAGTGAAATTAACATTGACATAAGTGCTGTTACAAACTGGATCCGAAGGAATAGGTAAATCCATAACAAAGAAAATGCTTTGATGAGGAATTCCTCAATTTCAATTGCCTTTCCTAAATTTCGAGTTTATGTACCTAGGGTACTGGGAAAATGTTTCGACATTATTTCAATGTACTGGAAACGGATGAAATGCATGGAGGACAATCATGTAGAATACAGGAATCCTCATTTATTCTTTATGCTTTATGTTGATGAAGATGATAATACAGCAATTCTGAGATATTCGAAACCTCCTAGTCCTCAGGCTTCAATATGACTAATTCTAATATTTTTAGATTATAGATTAATCTCAATTTATGTGAATAAAGATAAGTAAGTTTCTTATGAAAATGAATATACATTTTACTTTTGATTATTACTTTAATTTTACTGAGAAGAGGCAATAAAATAGACGAAAGTCAAAGTATAGCTTATATATAACTTTCAAATTTATTTTCGTCTAGGAAAAACGTAAATAACAAGCTAAATAAAATATGCGAATGAGTGCGAAACCTCAATATCAAGTACAAAGAAAAATAAACATAAAAATAAATAAATAAAATTAAATAAATAAGCAAAATGATACATAATTCTTAATAATAATTAATTGTAATTAATAATAATAATAATAATAATAATAATAATAATAATAAAAACGCACTCAAGAAAACATACTGTGCTCGCATTCACAACATCCTCAAAACACAACTCAATGCCAGAAGTAAAATTAAAGCCATCAACACTTTTGCCGTCCCCACACTAACATATTCGTTCGGTATAATTCCTTGAACAAACACCAAACTTGAAGCACTACAACGTACAACACGCACTACATTCACGAAACACAACATGCACCACTCCAAGTCCGCTATGGAAAGGATGACTCTTCCCCGCAAGGAGGGGGGGGGCGAGGACTCGTCAACCTCATCACTCTACATGCAAAACAAGTACACACACTTAGGGAACACTTCCACCAAAGAGCACAACAGTCCCCACTCCACTCAGCCATTGACAAGGCTGAGACACACCTCACACCCTCGAAAACCCTTCTCCAACACTCACCACTCCTAACACCCACACTCAGCAGCTGCGTGAATCACGGGCTCGTAAGGAACTCCATGCAGACATCACCACGAACTCAGCCAGCCTCATGTCGACATGGAAGCGTCGAACAGATGGCTGACAAGTGGCGAGCTGTTTGGGGAGACCGAAGGGTACATGACCGCGATACAGGACCAAGTCATCTCCACACGCAACTACAAGAAACACATTCTACACGATGCAAACACAAACGACGACAGATGCAGGAAATGCCACACTACACATGAGACGATCGACCACATAATATCAGGCTGTCCCCTTCTCTCCCAAACAGACTACCTCTATCGACAGAATCAGGTAGCGTCAATTGTTCATCAACAGCTAGCACACAAACACTCACTTACTAAGAACATGGTCCCATACTACAAGTATACACCACAAAGCGTATTAGAGTCACCCTCACATAAGCTGTACTGGGACCGCCCCATTCACTTAGACAAAACCATACATCATAACAGACCTGACATCACACTTATTGATAAGGTCAACAAACAGACCTATCTCATTGATATTGCAGTGCCTATCAGCAAGAACATGAAGAAAATTCACGCAAACAAGATAAATAAATACACAGACCTAGCACACGAGCTCCAGAAGCAGTGGAGGCAGGACCGTGTACGTGTTGTACCCATCGTCCTGTCCGCCACTGGTCTGGTGCCTCACACATTGCACTACAGCCTCAGCACACTAGGACTTCATAAAAACACTTATGCACAACTGCAGAAGGCTGTGGTACTCAACACAACACGCATAGTTAGGAAATTTATGGACACAACCACACATCCATAACTATTCTTTCAAACTTTTTTTTTTTACACTTGCCAATATGTGCTTTGGTCCTTGACCCGCCATATTGTCTTTGCTGGGGAAACCCATGGTTTAAAACTTTTTCGATAATAATAATAACTGACAAAATTATTTTCATACAAAATAGAAAAATCTTTTTTGGTTAGAATTAATTATTTTCCTCAATTATTCCATAACATTTGTTGCAAATTTATCCATTATGTCTGTGTTAACTGAAGCCAAGAACAAATGTTCATTTACTTTAAAAATTATTTAACGTTTCCTAATTTGATTAATTTTGTATTAAGAACTGAAGAAAAAGACTCAATGATGAAACTTTTTTTGTTAATTTACTCTTAAAAACTTAAATCATATTAGGTTTTTATAACTTATTTTTGTGAAGACTGTAATAATAGCTTTTTTATATAGCAATTCGTTAAATAATTTAATATATTCGCTGACGGCAACCTTTGATGCTAGAGAGCGCTACTGCTTGGCCGATTTAACATCTTTCGAATTCTTCTTCTAAGAATACATAAGGACTTGTATATGCGAGAGTCCTATTAACTCACATGAAGCCCTTGTCGCAAGAATCACTGTCACAGCTGTAATTGTTCGCGAAATGTCGGGAATCTTTCAAAATGTTCTGCAATCAATGCTTCATGCATGCATTGCTATTGCCGGCTTCCACTTTGAGCATCTTCTTTGAATAAACATACTGCTCACAATTGTTTGTGATTCCTCTTATTTACGTTTGTTTTAGTGTCCCCTAACTCCTCTCTAGCCGATTCAGCGCCGCTAAACAACGCCCTCTAGCACCGAAGGTTGCCGTCAGTGGACATACATTTATAGACGAAAAAGATTTGTCTGGTGCTCCCTCCCAGCCTCCCATTAAAATTTGTACAGAAAGTTTTGATACATACTTATAGAAAAATGTTAATATAGAAAGAAACAATAGTTTGTAAAGATAATAGAGGAAAGAAATGACTTTTGTTGGTTGTATAGTCCTGGCTTCCGTAGCTCAAACGTAGAACAAAGACATAGCTTCAGATATTTTATCATTTACTGTACTTGAGTGTTATACATTCAACAACAGAAATGAAAAAGAAATCTGTACAGTAGATATAAAGGTTGACAGCAAAGTATATTCTCAACTGAATAACATGAATAAGGAACCCAATTTCAACCTGATTAAATATATATATCAAATATTGTTACGAAAAGGATTAAGAGAAATAGAAGTAAATTTTAATATTGTATCTTATCATAAACTTTCTAATTTTTTGTTTTCAAATATTGTGTTTTTATGTGCTGCAATATTATTTTTTTCTTATTATTGATCAGTTTCAAACATTGAGATTATAGTCCGACCACGATAATGTGACGATTCGACGTCAGCACTAGCCTCTCTCAGAGGTTCCGAAGAATATTACGTTATAGCTATAATACGAAACAAAAACAAAAATTTAGTTTTAATTTTAGTGCTACATTTTCCAATTCTTTCGGAAATAATCTTCAACCTGTAAATTAATTTTTCGAGCACTGCTCTGTAAAATTTTCTAGGGCGACATTTTGAGAGAAATTAATAGAGAGCTGTGCTTTGAGGCACGCTTGTTTGTGATTGGCTGAAAACCAGATACGTCATAATCACGTGGGGTTCCTTCGGATCGTCACGTTATCCTGGTCGGACTGTAACAGTTAAGTTCGATAATATGTTACGTGAATATTATGAAGGTGTCACAAAATTATTGTTATTTATTTCCTAGAGTTTTATTTTTAAGTTCCAATTTTATACCAATAACCAATGACCATTAAGTCGAATGTAATATACAGTATGTATATTTAATAATCTACATTATTAATTAATTTCAGTTATCATTAATTTCAGTTATCTAGGATAGTAATATATTGACTTATCGCTATTGTAATTTCACAACAGCATACAATTACATTTTCTTTTTTTATCTGATACACTTAAATTTTTTGGTCCAAGTTCTATTAAAATTAATAAAAAAACTGTGTTATCCAATGTTGGATAACTATTAATTTTAATAGAAATTGGATGAACAGCTTAAAGTTTCAAATAAGTTTTGAGATATATTTGCTATAGACGGATGGAAAGGCTTATTTGGATAAAATTGTGTTCTAAAGTTTCCTAATCATTTTAGCTTTACTTTAGATGTGATTTGGTTAAAAACCTTTTGAACATAATTCTTATAATAAAGATACATTTATTTCTTGTAAAGCATCTGTTTAATTTGAGTAAACACGGGAGGCCTCAAGTTTTCATGGAACTTAAAGGTCCCATCAGTTGTACAATTAGAAACTTCATCATTATTTGTTTCCCAGCCTTTTTTCTTCCACCCACTTTTCTTAAGGTACTTAATACAAATGAGGAATTGGAAAAGTAAACGGAGAAAGAATTTCCCATCCTAAATGCTAATATCCAGTTGGATTCAGCTCACGCAGCTCGAATAAATCAACGGATAATCTTCTCACTGGATTCATTTCTGTGTTGATCAACTATTCTCTTCCAAGTGGCGCCACCTGGGGACACATTTGGCTCAATGAACCATTTAATCATCAGTATTTGAGGCCGAGGTTCCTGCTTCAATTGGAAGGTTGGTAGCTGCGGGTGATTTATATCAGCTACGATGTGCTCATTATTAGACAGATGAGTTATCTATCTTGTTACCTGGCACCGCAACAGACTCAGCATGATTTATGACGCATTTCAAACTGTAAGTCATTAAAGTCAAACTCGTATAATTACGTTGTTGGTACAGTTCTACTCTGGTTACAGACATAGGTGCTATTTACTGCTAGGATACAATTCCCAAAGGTTTAGAAAGGATGTTTACTGTGTCTACTACTGATCCTTCTTGAAAGCATTCGAACTTTTCAGGCTTAAAAGTGAAAAGATGGTTTAGATCTTTTAGTTTACAGTTGGTCTGTCCATACGAAGTAATTCCATAGTGGTTGAATTTTCATAAAAAGTATTAAAAGATTAAATAACATTTTTGGCTTTAACCCATTAATTTTTTTTAGCAGAAATACTTTAGAATATTTAACAAGCTGCAATAAACATTAGTTGTGTTGTTAAATAGCTTTTATTCAATCATTAATACTTTAGCAAATGGACTTTGGTTAATTATTTCGACTATTACAGAAGGCATCTTAATCAATAGCATTTATACAAACTAGATGAAACTGAAGAACCTGTGACGTTTTGTTGTCACTCTTAATTGATTTTGAATTTTAGAAATAATTCTTTGAATAGTAACATGTAATTTACCTAATTTCTTTAGAGTATATAAAAGACTCTGATTAGGATTCAATACATTTTATTTTCTTTCTTCGATTTTCAGAATAATTTTCTCTTTTTGATTTTCAGCAAAAAGAAATCTTTTCGTTTCTCCAAATATTCGTGTATCTTTTCTTTTATATCTTTGTATATCATTCATTTTGTATTCATTTTATTCACACTTTACTGCACAGCCACAGCACAAATGTTAATTCGAAGATTTAATCAGTAACATTTTTTTGCACATTTTAGGATTTTGTTTTTTTGTAATTTCTACACAATATCTCCAGAAGAACTCAAATTTACAATTAAAAGCAGATGTCCTTAATCATTCATTCATAAAATGCTAAGATTCTTTATATTAAAATAAGTTTTCTTAAAATTTTATAACGTAAATCGAACAACTTATTTTTAATTTTTTTCCAGAAATAAGAAAAAGTTTTTTATTTCATCTTAGATTTGTTTCAGTATTGTAAAAAATATTACTTATTAAATAACGTACTTGTTATTTTGAGTCTGGACATTGAGTCTGGACATTGCATTCTTGTACTGCAGACGTGAGCCATTTTCTAAGTTCGATTCTTCAATACTGACTGGTCGTTTATAAGAGGAAGATTTAAGATAATTTTTAAGTAATCTGAAAATGATATGAAATGAGGGTGAAATAATCAAGATTGTTACGTTTTTTGTTATTTTAATGCCAAAAGATGAGCACTTGGGTATTTTGTCTGTTGTGACTACAGACAGGAGACTCTACTACATGTTTTGAACATTGCTTCTTTAGCAGCATCCGTCCGACTATGCCATAATGCTCTTGTGGATCGGATTCTTTGCGCTTCCGTGTTATTGACAACATTCAAGCCATTGTCAAAGGTTTGCGGTTTTCTCCTGGTCTTGCATTGGTCCGTCAGTATTGTTAACGTAACGTAACCGACCGGAAAACATCGCACAGGATCGTATGGCGAAATAGTCTATATCAGAGGAATTATTCGAAAATGAGTTTTACGAAGTCATCCTGGCTGTGATTTTTGAATAGATATAATTTTTGAAATATCTGATCATAATAGAAAGATATATGCTAGATGTCATATAGAGGTCACTCTGTAAATCTAGCAAATAACTACTCCGAGACAATTCGAATGGTCATTACTTACTCTCTACTTATCCGTGGACTTTTCTGTGAGTTGATCTGACTTTTCTAAGAAGACTTTTATCCCTTTTTTCTTAGAGGCTTATTTTCTTTACATTTCCATGTTTTATATTGATTATCTGATATCTCAGATGGGTAATCACATGTTTTTAATAATTTTCAGAATGAAAGAGAGGCTTTTTTTCTTTTGCATGCGTATGTTTGGAAATTCCTAAACCTTTGACTCCGTGAAACTTACGAGATATTTTTAAACAAAAGACAATATGTCCTTATTCATTTAAAATTCTTTCTATAAAATGGATGGCTTATTTCGTGAAAGGTTTAGAAAAATTCACTGCATAGGAAATGACCTCATTGTAATTGTTGTTTTTTTGTTTACATTCATCTGTAGTATTCAGCAGATACAGTAGAGCCCCGATTATCCGCGGAATTGGGTGGCAAGGGCTTCGCGGATAACAAAATCGCGGATGAACCGAAAAAAAAAACTAAAAATGAGATGTAAACACGAAAAAAAAAATATTTCACCATTAAAAACTACGTTTTATTGTACAAAAAACATAATATCTAAAACTTTTAAAATATGTACAGTAAAGCAGAAACCTTTGCTCCATGTTTGCATCCACAAATTCCGAGAAGGCCTAAAGAATTACGATGCACAATAAACCTGTCAGTAATTTTCGACCTTCGCACTGTAGGGCCTATTGTATTTTCCCTGTTGTTGGCTCGGATTAAAATTGGTTTTTTTGAGGTTCGTAATTAAAAAAATTTTTCGCGGCACTCGCGGATAATCGGGGCTCTACTGTATTAATAAAAAGTATTACTATTTTAGTAATTTAGATTTAAATAAAATTAATTGAATTAAAAATAAGAAATTGCAAATTTAATAAATTTTTAACCAAAGGAAATATGAAGCTAGATTATTTGTATACGTTTCACTTTTACAAATATGTGGTTTTCCTTTCTTGATCTTCGTTTAGTGTTCATTTGTCTTTTATATACTAAAACATCTTAGAATTTTTTCCTTAGAAATTAACAATATTTTTGTTAACTTCATTCGTTACCTGAAGAATAAAAAAGTCATCAAAATTGTCTTCCTCATCCTTATGATATTTCGCTTTCTTCTTCTGTAGACGTAAACAAGCCAAATTCGACATTGCGCTCAGGCCTTAGTACGATGTTCACAATTTCCTATCGATATTAATAAAAGTACTTTATTAGAAATTGAAGTTTCTTTTTTTATGCTTAGTAGAGACATTTGATTAACTTTGTCCTGAAAATAACTCACCTCTCTCTCTCTCTCTCTCCATTGAAACTTTATTAATTTGATTTTGAATATTACTTTTCTTAATTGAAATTTCGCTTCCGCAACTGAATGAACGAGAAATCAAAATGCGAGAACTGAAACATTTGATTAATTTTGTAATCTTAATGGGCACAATATTTAAGCCTCCAGTCTTTCTCGAAAATTCCATTTCAATTTCATAACAAAAATGTACGTAATCGCCAAAAGGTGATTTTGCTAATGGAAAACCGAAAAGAAAGAGTCGATTCGTTCCTATTACTCTGATTACATTCCCGCCAATAGATTAAGCCTCTTACTTGCAGACAATAGGCCTTCAGAAAATCTACTTGGCGTTCCACATGAATGGAACGCAACATTGAAAACTTAATGATAGAGTGCTTTAGGACGAATTTATTCTGAACCAATTCCAATTATGACGTATTTAATGGAAGAGAAATGGAGGACTTCAATACAGAGAAAGGAAACGAAAAAAAAATCATCTTTCTTTTAAATAACAAGTAATAAATTAGAAAGGATTAAAAAATATGCTAATTTATTTGCAGTTAATTTTAATTAATTTGCTTATCAATTTATAAATATTTATAATAATACTAAGTTAAAATATGTGTAATACTAGTTTATAAATAGTATAAGGAATTATAATATTTATTATAATATTAATATGTTTTACAAATAGTCTTTAAGATAAATATTATTTAGTTTAAAATTTCATAATGATAATAATAGAAATTAACATTTAAATAAACAAACAAATTAAATTCGAATTTGGAAATTCGGATTTGTTTTCTACAAAAATGTTATCGAATACATTTTGGAAGTGATACGCAATTTATATAAAAATCAAGAAAGATTTCAAGTTGGTGATTATTGATTTTTAAGAAAAATTAAAAAGTGGATTTCTTACTAACAATAGACACGATAAATTAATGCTTTTATACAGTGTCAAAAGCAAAGCGGCCCCATAATATGCACAATTTTATAAACAAAATGTGTTCAGAAGGGTTGATGTTAGGGGGACGTCTATCGTCGTTTTCCTCTTTATCGGAAGTGATCACTTTTGACCCCCAACAACCGGTCAGGGAGTGGTCCTAGAGGTCTGATTTTTTTTGGACGTGGTCAGCACTTTTTGAAGGCGAAGGTTTCATTCCAATATTTGTAACCGTTTGGCCACTACAGTGTGCCATCCAGCAAGCATAAAAGCAAGAGCGGTCCCCTATGTTTTACAGGCAAGCTGTTCCTAGCGCTAAAAAGGAACTCGGCCAACACATATCTTAAGTTGGTGGAAAGTTGGATGGTGTTCGCGGGGCTTTACAATCATCTGTTATGTTTGCAAATTTTGCCTCAACCGAGATGATGGGATACAGAAAGTACAGAGGGTATAGTGGCAGAAAGAATATGGGAAAAAAAAATGTAAATTTATAAACAAACAGATTAAATAACACTCTTGTGAATATTTTACCATATCTTGTAGAACCATGTAAATCATATAAAGTGGTCCAATAAGCGAATTAATTGGAATGATAATTTGTTATTTGAATTCAAATTACATGATTAACATAGAATTGTAAGAATGAAACTAAGAAACATAAAATAAGTAAAAAAGTAAATTTTAATAATAAGGAATAGAATTAAAAATTCCAACAAAATATGAAATAACATAAATATAAAATGCTTCAAAATTAAACAGTTCCTTTGGAACTCGATGGGACTTACATAAAAAAAAAAAATACGAAAAATGTAAAAAAAATATGTTGCACCGTTTTTAAAGTATAGACTTCTTAAACTTCCTGTAATTATAAGTTGAAATAGATTACCCTGAAATTGTAAATCTGATTTCTGACTAGAGTAAAATGGTGAACGTTTGCACTTGCAGTTACAATCTATTTCTCAATGTTTCCATGCCAATGGCCAAGTCATGTCTTAGTTTATTTTAAGTCTGTTTTAACTAGGTTTCGATAAAATGTAGCTTCCACAAGTTTATATTCGACAAAATTAGCTACGAATAGTCCGAGAACTAATGGAGTGATGCCCAATAAGAAACAAAATTTCATCAAGAGACCAATATATGATACTTCATTATATGATAGAATTTACTTAATAATTTCCTGTGTTTCTTTACTGTAAAGAGTATTACTTTATTAGTATAATATTTATTTTTGTTTCTAATTTATCTGCATTTTTAATTATAGTAAAAAAAGGATATTTTTATTTTTTTTGTAAGTTTTAGAAACAGAATAATAACTGTTTATTGAAAAGTGGAAATGATGAAGAAAAATCAGAATTTGAAAGTTGTAACAATTGAAATTGTAGTCAGGAACAAAAAGTTTTGTAGCAACAAGAATAATATCGAATATCCATCTTAAGAAGGGTTTATTTTACTCTGACTTCCATAAATAACTTAAGATTCAGAAAAAAGTATTTCCAAATCTCTTCAAGATAATCGCACGGGATTTTGTCTGCTTCAGTAGAAATATTGGAACTTTAGGAAGCGTGTTGATATAGTTTTAGAAAACGAAAGCAAATTCTTCCATATTATTTGATATTTAGAATTTAAATATCAAAAACAAACATGTCAATGCGGAGGCAGACGGCTGCTTCATCTGTCATTCACTGCCTTCAATCTCTGCCGGCAGGGGTCGCTGAGCCGAGGAGCGACTTAGTCGACCGAGAGTGGTTGCATTCGGTGCCCTGTGACTTGCAGTGATTGAGTTTGACCGCACTGGGTTGGTTGTCATGCGACCCTGACGAAAAAGAGCAATAATGCTTTCGCGCCACTGCTTCTGTCTCCCGCCACCAGAGGTCACACACGGTTCAGTTGCAGTGTGACCCAGAATTCAAAGTGCTTCCTTCACAGCTCCCTGGCGTTCCCCTACAGTCCACAAAACAAGAACGCTTCAGAGTTCGCAAGAAGAAAAATATAGAAAAATAAATATTGTGTATAGAAAATAGGAATTTAACAATTTTTAGAAAGTGGCACTTGAAAAGAAACAAGCATTTCTCAATTTTTTTTTTTAATTTGGAAAAAAAAATCAATTTCATATGTAAGAAATGCTTAATTTTTTAATATTTATTACCAACGTTATAAGTAGTTCTAAACAGATAGTTGAACAACTTTATCTTTAATTTAATTCTTGTTTAATAGGCTATTTATTCGAAGCGAAACTTGAAACTTCTGAGTTCGCCTCAACTTACAAGTTTATAATTCGCTGTCTTTAATTGATTTACTAATGGTTACTAAATTACTGTTAAAATTCATTAACTTATAAATTTAAAAATATGATATGTAGTATGATAAGTATCTAATTATTGATACTTCATAAAGATAAATAGTTAAAAAACAAAAATAAGTGGATAAATAGTATAAGCTGTTATTCGGTAAGATACATATACACTATCTGTGAGTTTATTTAATTTTTGTAAGCTTGAAAACGATGTATTATTTATTCTACAGACAATGGTGAGGTAAGAACTTCACGATGAACTATTAGAAACCGACAGTAAGTTATACCAAAGCCAAGAGAGAAGAAATTCTACTAATGTTGATTTTAATATTCTTATTAGTATATATTCACAAGAACTAAGCAAGAATAAATAGTCTACTTCTGAATACTTAATTAATCTTTTATTACAGTTAGAAAAAGTTTGTCACAATATTTTCCATTTATATTTTGGACTCTCAACTCAAAATTCTGGCATAGCGGTGACTTTGAACACAATTTCACATTATGATTATTGATACATTAATCAATTTCAAAATTTTCCTTTATGTTGCCTCCATCTAATAATAATAATAATGAACTTATTGAAATTGGTGACTCTGACGATTTACTTCGTTATTTCAGTAAAATTAACTTACAATAATGCCTATTCTTTTTTCATTATCCGTTATTATAACACTTACAATGCAGTTTTTGTTTCTTTGAGGAGAGTTGATGTAACACCGGTCATTTCAATCTCCGCTGTTTGCATTCATCTAAGGGAAGAAAAAAGTGAAACAACTTCAACAAATCAACAAATTTAAGCTAACAATTTAATCTTTAATAAAAATGTCTGACTTGCTATCTCTAAATGTCAGTACATTGCAATACTATGTATGCAATTTTAAAAGCGGAAAATAGGTTTGCACCATTAAAAATAAATAGAAGAAGACAACATTGCATTTTTTCCTATTTTTTTAGGTTTATTTTGTTAATAAAATAAGATAGAACATTTCAGAGCGTATAAAATGTGCATTATTCCTGTGAATCGATTTCTCGGGGTATCTTTCCCTCCCTTCGGTCAGCGTCTATCTCTTGGGTTCCACCTCGTTCCATCGGCAGAAATCGCATCTTCTTTTCCACTCCCCAGACAGAATCACGTTTTGGTCGCATCGATCTCGTCTGTAAATCTAATACACGAGACGAGGATCACAGCGCCACATAATGGACTTCAAAGGCGCTTCAGAAAAATGGACTTCGTTTGTCACAATCTCCAGTAGGATTCGTTGCACATGTCGATATTTTTCCTTTTTTTTTTTTTTTTTTTGTTTATTTATTTATAAGTCGAGCAGCTTCCGAATTTGGTTTTTGGAATGATGAAAGAAAATAATGATGCTTTTCTGTCTTAAAATTTGGTACAATTTGGACGTTTTGAACATTTAGGATTTCTGTAGATTTCTGCTTGCTTCTTGTTGTTAATTTTAAATATTATTTTAATTATTTTTTTCTATATTTCACTGAATACAAATGGAGAAGTTTCAAGTAAATACGAAATTTTCCTTACTTGAGAAATCTGGAAGTTCCTTTGCAAAATTTTCGCAATGCAGTCTTTACTATATTATATTATAAATATATATATTATGTTATATGTTATAATATTTATATATATTATGTTATAAATTTTCTGAGTTTTCAACCACAAATGACATGGCTTCAGTAAAAGAAAAAGTAGAAAATGAGAGCTTCTGATCTGTCGATCTTATTATCATTGCTCTTCAAGATATCTTGAATAAATCGGCATACACAGAACTTTATTTCGGCAAAGTTAAGAAGTTGACTTTCCAATTACAAAAAAAAAATCTTCCAAACTTTCCGGCCAGAGATGGGAGGATCCTTTGAATCCGAAACTTAAAGAAAAATAACAGAAAACAAGCTGTAATCCAGGATGGCGAACCTATCGTCTTTAGTGATACTCACTGTGGCAATTTCAAATTTATATGAGCTTTCTTTGGAAACTTACAAAAAGAACAGTAAAGAATTATATTTATAAATAAATTGAAAACTCAAAAATAGTCAAAGATGAAAATTTACTATTTAAAATCGATTGAAATAATGTCGCTCAAATTTTTCTATTTCGATCTATTCATATCTTATATTCTATAGAATTAGAAAAACATGTCTTGAAACTTATTTTTTGCTAAAGGAATAGCGATTTTTCATACTGCAAATCTACATTATAAATCTAGATATGTTCTTAAACAATTGTTGTTTACTACTTTATACCAAAGATTGTTCTGAAACTCTGAAAACGAGTTTCAATGATGCATTGCTTAAGAAAATTAGTGTCTCCACCACCGATGATAGTCAATTTGATAGTCCTTTACTGCTGTTCTTGCTCTGCATCGTAATTTCCATTGAAGCAAATTGTTACAGAGCACTGTCACTTCGATTTTTGTCCACTCGAATTTTTGTTCCAGAGAAACCATCTATTGTGCTGGGACGCCTGTTTCCTAGTTTTAGGAGTCCAAATGCACAAAAACCTATGGCGACTTCACAGAAATGTCACTGAAAGGTACATCGTGTATTTCTGTTTTCTTTTCCATTCTCTACAGAAAGAAACGGGATGAACTAAGGAGGCTTTACCTTGATAGAGCCATAACTTATTTGTGTCTTTACCGTATAAATGGGGAATCTCATTTCGATATATTGAGTCCAGAACATTTGATAGTAGTGGGAGTTGGATCTTTTCATTTTGCACAAAACGACGAATGATTAACTTGCCTTGTAACTGTATCCTGTGATGATCAAGAATTTCTTCGAAAAAAAGTTTCTTTGCATTGAATATACTATCTTTGAATATTTTTCTCGATAAGAAAGTGCTCGGGGTTAGTCATTAAAGTAGATTTATGCTTCATGTAATGTATCTATGAATTTCCATTTTTTTTCCTAGGTGGCGCTCGTACGGTTTTCTGCTGTTTGTTCGGCGCTATGAAATGTGTTGTGGCAGCAGCTTTTTAAATTCGGATCTTATGATGTTTTTTTTAAAATTCAAATCCCAACTGACCATATTGTTCACAGTTGGGATTTTAAAGATGTTCCTATCTTCGTTGCAATAACCCTCTGGGTTCCCGTATTGCTTCACTTCTAGTGTAATTTCTATATTCTAGAGTAATTTATACTGTAGAATCATGTCTAGAGTGAAACTGGTAGCAGGCCATGGAAAGGCATATTTTTTTACTTTCTACAATTAGCGTTATTCTTGGATGTCCTTAGTTGTTTACAACACAAGAGATTTCCCTCTTTGACACATTAAATGCACACTTCTTGCATGCCTTTCTGGTCGCAGAGTAACTATACTTTGCATAGGAAGAATAGTAATATAGCCTTTAAAAACGATTTGATTTTCTTCGGCATCGTTGACGCCAAGAACGTAAGATTTCACACTGAACCAGTGGCGTATATAGAATATATTTTCGGGGGGGGGGGCTAAGATTAATGTAAGGTTAAGTTAAGAAATTTTAAGTAGACACCCCATGAAAACCTATCTGTTCAACCAAAAAAAAAAAAAAACGTTGGAGGACAAACCTTCATTATTTCGGAGGGGGCCCGGCCCCCCCCCCCCCTTAGATACGCCCATGCACTGAACAATATGTGGATGCATGCACGTGCATCCCAGAATTATGCAAATCGTTTCCAAAGATCCAGAACAATCCTCCGTATAGTCCCTTTCACGATCTTTCGGGGATATTTTAACAGCATTCATATAAACAAGGTTCTTATTGATTGCCCCTTGATGAAGTCTCCGCTTTGTAGCCTTCCAATGACAAAGGTTCCCCAGCCCTGCTCTAACCTTATGATAACAGAATCAATAGGGGGGGCTATTCTCAAATTTTAATACAAAAAAGAAAAGTTCTTCAAAAAAGTACAAAATAAACTTGACAACAAACATCTTAATTAAAATAAAGTAAAGGAGGCCGATTTCACACATAATTAAAATTACAATTTAAAATTTAATGAGCAGACGTTTCGATTTGCTACTTGTACAAATCATTTTCAATGCTAACGTACAAAAAGTGGAGTCCTGCTTATAAAGAAAATTAAATCAAGCAGATAGTTGATTTAATTTTCTTTATAAGCAGGACTCCACTTTTTGTACGTTAGCATTGAAAATGATTTGTACAAGTAGCAAATCGAAACGTCTGCTCATTAAATTTTAAATTGTAATTTTAATTATGTGTGAAATCGGCCTCCTTTATTTTATTTTAGCTAATTTACACACGTTAAACATCTTAATTGTTAATCTAATCTAATCAGAGAAGAAACTTTCGTTCACTCAAAGATTGACGGCCATCTTGCCTCTTTCTTCTTCTTCTTCTTTCGAGTTTGGCCTACTATGGACCGCGGGAAACAATTGACTAGATGAATAGTCTTTTCCTCTCCTCCCAGTATTTCTTCATTCTCTCACTCTGCTTCCGCCTTCTATCATCTGACCCGATTACCTTGGTCCTCGTAGTTTGTTTACCCTGGAACCCCCTGAATCCATTAACTCTCATTCTAAACATTTTCCTATTTCAGGTCTCTTCTGAATTAATCCCAACTTGTTCCATGTCTCTTCTAGTTTCCTCAATCCATTTAGTCGTCGACTTTAAGTTAGTGATATAGTTGAAGATCTTCTTAGTCAATCTAGATCCGCTCATTCTTACGAGGTGACCATAAAATATCAGTCTTCTCTTACGTATCGTGTCTGTAATCTTTTCCACCCGTTTGTATAAATCCATATTTTTCCTCTTCCTCCATGTACCATCCTCTCTTTTTTCCGGTCCGAGTATCTTGCTTAAAATTTTTCTTTCTCTCTTTTCAAGTTCCTCTATTTCCCCTTTTTTGTTTAAAATTAGACATTCTGAACTGTAGATCCCTTCCGGCTTGACAACCGTGATATAGTGTCATCTTGCCTCTTTAATTTTCTTTTAGTAACATTGGCTTTATCAGATCTTCTTTATGCTTTTACGAAATTCCCGTGGTTTCACGTCAAGTTTCACGTGATCAACTAGATAGGAATTCCTGCTTTAATTGAAATAAAATAAAAAAATAAAGCTTATTTAATTAACAGATTTCGGAAGCTTCTGCCTCGTTACAGGATAGGTCAGAAACTGCGTTCTGAAACTGCGTTCACATTTTTTTCTGAATGAAATCTTGTATTTTTCCGTTAGCAATGTCTCTGTTGTCTTCAGCTGTTTCTCTTTGATATCTATTCCATTGATTTGTGTAGATCTCAATAGTCTGATTATTAGATCTATCTTCAAATCCATCATACAATTCAATTAGAAAACTATAAGTTTCAAATTTCAAATGTTCCTAATTTTGTTTTAAAACTATCTCCTTCATTTTTCACCGCATTGTTGTACAACCATTCTCTTATGTGAGTGTCTCTTATGTACAATTTCTCGGCTGACAGAATTAAATTCATTGATGTCGATCCCAGATCAGAGCCTTAATTACGAAATCAAATTTACTCTTCAGGACAAAAAGAGACGCGAATGCGAAGGGGGAGTTGAGTTCAATCGAGAGACGGAATCGATGAGAAGAACATTCTTTTACCATCCAATCCTCTGGTTCACAAGTATTCTTCCCGACCGCTTTCTAAGACTCTTCGAATGGCTGGCAGTAGCACAGACCTAGTAATTATCAACCAACTTAATACCTTTATTTTAATGAGAAAAGGATAGTGGACTAGTTATCCGAATATCAGCAAAGAAAGTATTTATTAGCCTGGTAGGTATTCAGTGCGCATAGATCTCTGTCTTACAAGATCAAGTCCGTTGCAAAGATATAATACAGAAACAGATGAATAATACAAATAATATTTTACTACAACTCCAATACCCTGAGAGCTACCAAACAATAACAGTGTATTTTTTTACTTATAAATAATCAACAATAAATGCTCTTAAAATGTCTGTGGGTGGCATTAAAACAGGCACAGCTATTTTGTTCTGTTGTTAATGTGTTCTGGTAGATACAATTATTATTCTCACGAATTTTTAATTTTTTTAATTCGTATTTATATGATTAGCTGCTTTAGACACTAATATATCAGTTTAATGTATAAAGTGTATACATAAAAAAAAAAATGTATATAACCATATATATTTTAAGTTGACTCCATTATATTACCAGTTACTTATGGAGCGGAGACCCGACATTGAGCAGAAAAGCAATTCAATAGACACTGCAGACAACTCAAAGAAGCAGGTTAGAAATCACATAACAAGACCGCCAAGGATGTGTAAGGGAGGGACAGCAAACCACAGTATCTGATATCATTTTATTTTGAATGACTATATTCTTTATATATGCCTGCAGCAGAAAATATTATTGTTAAAAGAAAAAGAAAAAGTAAATAAATTTTTAGAAAAAGTAAATAAATTTTTTCATTAGTAAATAAATTTCGTCAAATAAATTCAAAACTACAGATTTTTATTGAAGACTTTTTGTATGTTCTGAAAGACCGTATCCATTCTAGAATCGTCTGTAAAAATCACAGAATAATTGCTGAAGAGTTATGATTTCTTTAAAAATTTCTGTAACAGGTCTGTAATTATATTTTAAGTAATTAGTCTTTTTCTAGTATTGTTTTTTTGTTATCATCAAAATTAAAGCCATACACCTGTTTAAATTAAAAATATTTACACAACTAAAATAAGTACAATAGCACTAGTTTCTCCGCCGAGAGACGGTATTCTCAAGCCTCTCTCGGCGGAGAAACTAGTGCCATTGTATTTATTTTTAGTTGTATAAATATTTTTAATTTAAACAGGTGTATGGCTTTAATTTTGATGATAAGTTACTTCAGTACACGTAAAATTATTACACTCTTGTTTTTTTGTTATTATTTCGTCATTTTTTAGCGATTAACAAAATTAGCCCTGAGTAGATTCCCGCAGTGTTTTGTTCCAATTAGATATAAAAGCCGGTAGATCTATTTACTAGTTTTTAAATAATTTCTACCTAAAAATTTACATAAGTAAAGATTAAAAGAACAAAGAAAAAGTTTCCTGTAAGCTTTTCTTACATTAACTTTAGTTCTGAACGTTTTCGTGTTAGTAACTTGAAACATTTTGTTTATTTTTTTGTCATTCTTAAGAATTCTTTGTTCTTATTATTTCTAATTCTAATCTATTATTCTTTTCTAAAAAAAATCTTTTTTTTTTTTTTTATTTTCAGGCTTAAAAACATATTTGGTTTCATTGAAACAAAAAGTACAAATAAACTTAGTTAATAAAAGTGAGAGGAGGATTTTTTTTTTCTTCGCCGACCTCCATGGTTGACTGTTTCAGTCTGCGCATGCGCACATTAACGAAAGCAAATCTTCCTATGTTTGGTAACGAAATTATCGTTAGGGAAGAGCCACGAAGGCAGTAACCATAGGAAGAAGTTATGTTATTCTAATGAGCAGGGGCAGGAGAAAAAAAAGTAAAGACCATCTCTGGACGTTCGGTAGATTAAGTTTCACGAAAGAAAAAAAGTGACTTAAATTAATGATGTAAAGTTCATCAAAAAGTCAGAAACTGAAAAAGAAAAAAGTGAGATAAGATAGTGTATGTAATTGAAAATATCAAGTTACTTTTTCTGTTTCAAAATTTCGAAAATGTTTTGAGAGCATTCATGATAATCTTTGGCTGGTATTTCATAAAAAAATAAAACTGAAATAAAAGCGTAAAATAAATTTTCCTTATATTCTTCTATTATATAGAAAATGCGATGAACAGAAATAATTATTATATCATTATCGTTTTGCTTGAAGCATACAAATAATTAATAACATTGCAAAATTGCAATAAACTATTAACACATTGAATCTTGATTGAAAGAATAGAAATAATCTTTTTTGTGCAAGATAATGAAAGAGAAAGCACAAATCAACATGTCTTGTATTAGTTGTTCGTATTGTAAGGAAATGGGTTTAGGAAGTAATGTATTGTTGAGATTCTGGAATTTTAGGCGTGCTTTCATTGAGGGGCTTGTTAATAGACTGTTTTTATGAAGGTAAAAAAATCCTGAAGTAAGGAGAGATCCTGGGACAGCCTGTTTCGAGTCGACTACTGGGCATGTAAAGACTCAAACGCATACGAGGGATAAGCAGTTAATTCACATAAATTAAAAGCTCCCTCATAAATTGAAGATTAAATGCAAGAAAATATTATGGAAATCTTGGGTGGATAAAAGTCTGTCCCGCAGGAAGAAAAAAAACAACATATAGAAATAAAGGAAAGCAAAAATGTTTAATAGGGCAATCAAAATATTGACAAAGTAAGAAATCCTTTGAACCTTTCCACATTTTTCGTTTATTTCTTTTTCTTATCCTCAGTTTTTGAAGGGTCTTTTCATTTTGTGTGATGAAGATAAGAAACGGAATCATAATCTACCACATATTTTCAGTCTATAAAGAGAAAAAAAAAAGTGGGACGCACGCAAGTATCTTTTTCTTCAAGAAAAAGCATTTTTTTTTTCTTTTTGTCCTTATATTACTTGAAAAAAAAAACCCAAAAGGTTCCGCCAGCTTCATTTTTTCCTTGCGTTGTTTTACGCTGTAACTTATTAATTTTTTTTGATAATCGTTTTTTTCAGCTCCATCGAGGGAATAATTTAATAAGATGTGAATGTAAATTTAGGCATTGATGATATGTTTTATTACCAAGTAAATTTTTCAAATCATTTAAAAGACACTTACAATAATAGTAGTTTAAAAATATCAATTGGTAATAAATATATTAACAGTGCAAAAGGTAAAACTATTTGTTTATTTTCAAAACTTGTAAGTGCAATTAAAAACGAACCATATCATTTTTACGTATTCACTTTCATTTTGGATAGGACTGTGTCAGTGCCAATGAAAACAAGATAAATGAAGATGAAAAATAAGAGCTGAATGAAATTTCAGCTCTCTAAGGCTAGTGAAATTTTGATGTTCAAATGTTAACTTCTTCTGTGACTGACTCATTATTGGCTGTGTCAGTTCTTGTCAGACCATTTGACGGAATGAGTACAATGAAAAAGACGAATTTTAAGATGCGTAAATTCTGGTAATTAGTTTAGGGCAATGATTATGATTTAACACATATTTAGAAATCTTAGATACAGATAAATGAAAGTAGTTAGAAAGTAATTACCATTTCACTATTGCTTAAAACAGCAGCTACCAAATGTTGAATCCGTTTTTATATTGAAATTGATTTTTCTCTTTCAGCATAAAATAACGTAAAAGTCAAACGGATGCAGGAACTTTGGTTCGTTCTGAATAGAACCCTGGTCTGTATTGAATAAGATTTACAAATCTTCCCATTGTGAATATTTCATGACTAAGGCGAACATGATTCACTTTTTCTCAAATGGATTCCGTTTTCCTCTACATGTAGTGAAATCTTAGAGGATTTAATCACGACTATTTCTATTGCTCATCATCGGTACAGATGAGTTGAAATGAATTCAAATAACCAGATCAATTACGATGCATCAATCTTATATCTCTAAGTTCATCCATGACGCCATTTTTTCTTATTGCAAAATTGAGCGCCATTATTTATTTATTCTCCAAATAGAAAGAAAACAATAAAATATATCATAAATAAAATAGTATTTGAAGAAAAGATTTTTTAGATTTCAGAACTAAAGTTGCATGAAATTTGATTTTTGATTTCTGACTTTTATAGAATCACAAAAATTATATACAACAACTGTTCCAGAAACAATTTGTTCGCAGTTGACAAGTTGAAAAAATTCATTGCTTAAACTATACATTGCTCTTGTCTTGATTCCATAAACCAGCGCTTCGCAATCTATTTCGTTTCAGACGCTCTTTACTTTTTCTCCACATCAAACCTTGATTCTAAAATCCAGCGGCACACTTTGCTGTAATCGAATCCTTTAAAAAACGTTTATGATTTACGAATGAATATAACAGTCTATTTTTAAACATTTAAAGGTACCCTTAAATTCTTTTAAGTCATTTGAATGCAATTAATATTTTATTAAATAACAAACCAAGAAGGTATCAAAGGTAAACAAAAGATTTCGCCTCTGAGCTATCAACAGTGGGAGTGTGAGACGTTTAAAGAGGACGAAACCACGCTCCCACTGTTGATAGCTCAGAGGCGAAATCTTTTGTTTACCATTGGTGCCTTCTTGGTTTGTCGTTTATTTTATAACTGAATTTTGCATTAAATTTTTATTGTAATACTTTATTAATTAATACTTTATTAATTGTTAGAACGAAACAGGATGTTGTTCATATTTCTGTTTGTAGAGTCTAGTTATTCTTCTGTTATTTGAAGTCTAGGTTTTATTTTAGTTACGAAGATTTGAGGAACATAAAAACTAATGTTGACTTCAGATGCACTCTCAGAGCACACCAAAGACACCTCTTCAGAAACTCTGCCTTATACCTTTAAAACAAATCATGATATTTGCCAAATAATGACGCCACGTGTCAATGACTAAGCGATTGATATCTGAAGTTATACAGTATTTAGTTTTAGTTTTGTACTTACTTCTAATCTACAAATTTGAGTAAAGTATTTCATAATTAATGACACTTATTTCATTTTATGTATATTCTTTTAAATTTTGAGATTTTGAGATGTTTCTTCTCCAGCTTCTAATTACGTCAATATAAAAATCATCTACAATCTGATGAAGATCTTTTCAGATATTATTTTCTTAATATGTTTCACAATTCCTGAGCGGATGAAATAAATAAATTGAAAACTCCTTAACAAAAGATTAGGGAGGATTTTTTTAAATGTAACTTTGTTCAGTTTGGAAGGAAATGAATTTCGAACATCAAGAAATCTAAAAACGATAAATAATGACGGTCTCATCATTATTAACTTTCTTCCCTTTTTGGGATCCAGTTAGGTTGCTTCTGAACTTCCAAATGCAAAATTTATATGATATCTTAAATTTAAGATAAATTTCTTTTTTAATATTGTATTTTTTATTTACAAAATAACACAAATTTATTTATAATTTTATTTAGTAATAATTTATTATTATTGTTTGTTGAATACTTTATACTTATTAATAACTTAATCTTTCGTAATGTAAAACTTTCATTGAAAGAATTTTAATTCTGATATTTCCTATTTCATAAAAAAGGAACAAAAAAGATCTGTGATGGGATTGAAAATATGATTTGTAACAAGTTATAAGTTGGATTATAATCAAAACTATTTTCATTTAATCAAGAACATCTCAGTTTGTTACGCCATCAGTTTGGAATTAACAAACAAAAACATAGGATTCAAGACTTCAATAAAGGTTTTCGTATAAACTTATGGAAGCTCGCATTCATTTGATCTTTCAAGATTTGTTTTAATTACGCTCCACAACATTTTAAATTTTGAAAGGACCTTCTCTAGACTAAATCGAACCCGAACTTTTCAAATCTGGTGTTAAAAATGTGTATAACACTCCGCTAGGGGTCACAATTTGCAATTTTCGGAAATAAGCGTCCGAAATTCATGTTAAAATACGAATTCAAAAGATTTTTTTTTTTTCGTAAAATAAACTACATCATGTTGTCGTATTTTAACTATCTGAATCACATTTTTATCTTTTACAGTTTTTGAGAAAAAAGGTCTTGAAAAAAAAAACCCTCCATTTTTTGTTTTTTTTTCATAATAACTCCGAGGCGCATGCGATTTTTCGTGCCAAAACTTTGTCAAATTTTTAATCTAATCAGTACGTATATGTGTGCCAAATTTGGTTCAAATAGATTGAATTGAAAAAGATGTGTACGTATACACTGCATTAATCTTTAGAACAAGAAGGTCCTGGTTCATGTTGAATGCTTACATTCATTGGTTTGAAAAAATAATTTATTTTCTGTGGGTTTGTTTGCTGCTTATTTCTTCAGTTAATAACTGCCGTAAGTGTTCATAATATGCAAACACATTTTCATTTGCCGATTGTTCAACATATTGAATAATAAAATTTAAATGGTCTTTCACTTCGCTCACCTCAATTGTAGGCTGCCAATTTTTTTTTAAAACTGTCCGTTATAATAGGGTCCGTTATAATGAGGTTCTACTGTACTTAGGAAATAGAAAACGAATGTTTTAAAATAAATAACGGCTAATGATTAAAAATGAATAAATACAGATAAATAATTTCTACAGAAATATAAATAAATAATTTCTAAAAATATTTAAATATAAAGTGTTACAATATTCTTAGGGGTAAGAATTGTAAGGGAGTATGGAAAAAAATATGGTTAGAACCATATCTATTAATAATTGATAAAATATTTGCTAGATTAATTTTGATTTGAAATTTATTTATTCGGCGCTAAATTCAGGTGTAAAGTAGGTCATTTAATAATGTTATATGATAAGAAATGAATACATAATATGTATTTGTAAAATTACAAATTATTGTTTAATTATTAAAAAAATATTAAACTTTAAATCTGTTAACTTTAATATATTCGTTGTAAATTACGTAATTAAGATTAGAATGATTGTCATATCCCCTAGAATTTTATTTAGGAATATATAAATTTTATAGGTTGAATTATGCACCATAACCTCAGAGGCACTTAGTTGAATATAAATTGTATCTGGGTAAACGAACAAAATATGTGAAATACCACTGATATTAATACTTAAGATATCTAGCTATCACGAGGGTAATAAAAACAGATATCCTGTCGTATTGCAATTTCAACTGATTAATTATGGTTTTGTTTTTGTTTTTTATTTTTACTTTGTTACTCACTGTTGATATTTTATCTTGCTTAGTTTTCACTTGACATCTATACAGGGTGGTTCTGAAATGGTTGGCCAAACTTGTAGACCCGATGCAATGTAACAAAATACTGAAAAAAAAGTGAACAAGGGTGCGAAAATGCTATATTCAGAATGAGTAACACATTCATAGGCTATGGTGTAGCCATTTTTATATGCTCTAATTGTCCTCCTCGCCCCTGTATGCTTGACATATCGGGTAATCGTCACGACAAGTGATATGTATGAGAGAGATATGAGTTGCTGCTGTTGGAGGCCACTTCGAACACCTAATACGATAGCCTATGTACGTGTTAATCATTGTGTAACATCTGCATAAAGCATTTCAGGACCCATGTTCTTACGGAATTTTTCCGTTATTTTGCATCGGGTCTTCAAGTTTAGCCAATCACTTCAGAACCACCCTTATAATTGTTGCTCTGAAAAACATCAGAGTAATGCTGAAAAAAAAATCACCCTAGGGGTTAAGTTTTTACATTAAGAAGAATGTTATTACTTGTCTCTTGTTGCTAATTTACATTTCAATAAATCTTTTAATCTCTCACCCTTTTTTATTACATGTAAGTGATTGTAATGATGACCCATGAGGAGTCTAATACTTTAATCAAAATGTATATATTCGTCCGATTTTCTAAAATGACATATTTATTTTTGTTTATATGTACGGTTTTTCAATATTTAGTTGTTATTAGATAATTTGATTCTCTTTTTTTTTTCTTTTTTTTTTTTACTATTTTCTAAGTGTGGGATGGAGAATTGTAAATTTAAAAAATAAATCCCACCCCCTTTTTTTTTTCTTGGAGAAACCTTGGTTTTGAATCTGCAAGGATTACAGTCAATGTTTTTATTACCTTTTGTATTTTCGAGTCGAGAAGCGAAATAAGATCTATATTTTCTAAAGCCCTGTAAAGTATGGTTCAGCGAAATCTGACTGGTAAGTTTTAGTTATAAACAATTGCTCTAATTTACCGTTGATAATAACTATTGAGAGATTGTGAAAATTTGCACTTTTTTTTATTTATTCTCATGAATTATCCATTCTTGAGTTTTGCTATTTTTTTTTCTGGATCTCAATTGCTGAATCGAAAAACCGAGAAATATTTGTAATAACATATGTATTTTATTCTTCATAATTTTATTGTTAGATCTTTACCTTAATTTCTACTGAGGAAACTAGCTGTCTTTTGTTTGTTAATATAATTTATTCTGATAAGTAGAGTTGCGAACGCATTCTTTTAAGGATATATTGAAATAAAAAAAATGATAATTTTAAAATAATTAAACCCCGACTTAAAGAGTACGTATACTTGTTTTTCATTCTTCATAAAACTTTCATGAATCATTAATTATCATTGTCGTTTAATAATGAATTAAATAATGTTTCATAATGATTTTTATTTTATGAAGTCTGTCAATATCTCTGATGTTCATAAGGTGATTCAAAATTCCCTGTACAAACAGGGGAATACAAAAACAAACCGCATTGTTAGTGGAACGTATATCCGCAAACGTCACCTGAAACGTGCTAGAAGGTACACGAAGATTCAGAAATAAAAGACACCAAAAAAGATAGACAACATGCTTATTAACGTATGTTTATACTACGACAGTGAGCTGTACACAATCATGCCTGTTTCCGTCGAATGATCTAGTTTCACACAATCTCTGATACAAATGAGCAACGATTGATGATTGGGCACACATCTGTTGGGGAATCGTTCACGATACATCGTACGACGGCTCGTCGGTTACCGTTCGCCGTCCCACAGGCTAAGTGCATATCTGCCCATTAGTGAAGCAATGCATCCTACTCGTACAAAGTCAACATCTCAAATAACGATGGCTCACACTGCCCAACTAATTGCTGCCAAAGAGCGCCCTCTAGCATATTCGGGTGGAGTTTGCGGACATACGTTCTATTATGAACACGGTTTGTTTGTTTTCTGACTTACCTTTAAAGTATGTACAGAGAATTTTGAATCACCCTTCATAGTAATCAACAGGGCTAGGATTTATATGCACAAACAAAGTCGAAAATAAGCATACTCAAACAAGAAATATGCAAAAACATACAAAATCCAATATTCTTTTTATTAATTATTAATTAAAAATTTTATTATTTTCCTACAATGATGTAAATGACATGTCATATACTTTAAAGTTTCAATATTACACTATTTCTGTACCTTATTTTTTCTGATTGCAAATGTCTAACGTTTCAAGGTTTTCTGTTGTGTACTTTGTGCTTTACTAATGATATTTTTGAAGGCTGAAAACGATCGTTCAACATCACATGAAGTTAATGGACAAAATTTTAGGGCACAAATTTGTGAGTTTGTAAATTTGTTCAAGCAATCCACTTTTTCTTTACTTTGAGCACAGTGCTGAACCAGAGTTTTTTGATAGCACCTTGTCTAGTTTCATCTTGACAGCCTAACCAGTGGTCCTTGTGCCTGGAAAATAGGTTAGGGATTCTACTACTTTTATTGATTCATAGAGTGGCATTCCTCTGGTCTCTAGGTTCTTAATGAACTCAGGAAGTTTTCCAAAATATCGAAATCGCAGAAGGCTTCACAAATGCACTCTCACAAAATAGAACAAAATCAGTTGACCTAGCACCACTGCTGCTGTGGCGTTTACTGAGAATATGACGAATAAGAGAAACAAAATCAAAGCAGGTAGGGATGGTAGTCACATGTTCTCCCTTCCCAACACAAGGACAAGTAGAACAGCAGTAGGAGGGTTTAATATCCAGTCGTCGAGTATAGTCAATGAAAAAAATAGTGATAACAGCCAAAAAAAATCCAGAATGTTAATTTTTTTTTTTGAAAAAAAGCAAATTTGGGGGTTTATGCAGTGAAAGCCTGAAAATATGCACTATAATCTATTACGTGCAGAAACATCCCAAAATATGGAAAAAATGCACAATTAACTATGCATATTCGTCATCAGAAACGTTCAAAACATGTATAAAAATGTTTTTGCATGGCTTTCAATTAGCCAGTAAAAATATGCATTTGCATGTGAATCCTGACCCTAGTAATCAATATCTCTTTGTAAGCCAGTGCTGTAAGTCCTGCATTTGTCTGGGGTAGATAAAATTCAATTCCCCGCGAAGTTCGGGATTTTTCACTGGGTATTTTTTATCCGATGGACTTTAGGATTCAACAACCTCTTCAGGTTCCCAATTGGACTCCCATTGGCGATTAAACCATTGGAACCTATACAATATTCAGACTCCCACGAACCGCTGCCTGAAATGCCTCCATCCATCTTTTCTTTTATTATCTTTCTTCAATATAACTGCTTTCCATGTGCAAAGCACAAAAAAAAAAGATTCAAAGAAATGAAAAATTTGCTTTTTTTTGTAAGACTTTATTTTCTCACAATTAATTATACTATTTTCAATGAAAGCTTTTCTATGAAAGCTAAAACTAAAGGAATTAGTATAAATGGAAAAAAGATACATTGCATAAGATTTGCAGATGATATTGCAGTATTGGGAAATTCGGAAAAAGAAATGAATAAAATGCTTGATTTACTATACAGAACTTTATAAAATTGAGGCTTAAAAATAAATACAAAGAAGACTAAAGTAATGATCGTTGAAAAAAATAAGGAGAAAACGAAAGCAATTATAAAAATAGGAGGAAATAACATTGAACAAGTAGTAAAATTTTGCTATTTGGGAAGCTACATAACAGATGATAACAGAAGTTCTGAGGAAATAAAAAGAAGAATAGCTATCATGAAACAAGCATTCCAAAACAAAAGAAATATACTGACATCAAACCATCTGAATATTGACACTAAAAAGGCCTTTGCAAAAACGTTTCTATGGAGCATCCTGATGTATGGCAGTGAAACCTGGACGTTAGGGAAACAAGATATTAATCGCCTTCAGGCAGCTGAGATGTGGATATGGAGGAGAGTGATAAAAACTAGTTGGACTGATAAGAAGACAAATCAAAAAGTTCTGGAAGAGGTGGAAGAACAGAAAAAATTATTACAGGATATTGAGAAAAGAAAAACAAAATTTTTGGGACATATGATTAGACATAACAGTTTTCTAAAAATTATTCGGAAGGGAAAATTGCAGGAAAAAAGGGAAGAGGAAGACCAAGAAGACAATTCTTGGATGACACAAAAAGGGTTCTGGAATTCCGAAGCTATTATGAATTAAAGAGAACGGCTGAGGACAGAAGAGCATGGTTGCAGCGACAAGGCGGTGCCTTTAGTACCTGATGATTTTCAATTTATAATTATTATTCTTTATATTTTTCAATCTTTAGTTGTCCCAGTTCATATTTCCTTTTTACTCATTCCTATTCTTGTCTCATTTGTCGGTTAGTTTAAATTGTTAAATAACAAATCTCATCTTTAAAGTGACATTGTATGAGATTTGTTTTTATAATAATAGAATAAAATCGCTTTCTATCCAATGAGCATTGTTTATTTTATCATTTGGAAAGTAAATACTTTGCCGTTAAATAATAATGATGTGATTTTACTAATTATTCGTTAATGATGCTATTCTTGCTCGAAGGTTATTCAAAACGCCAGCAAATATTTTTCACTATTAACTAAATGAAAAATGATCAATTCCTTTGCTTTCTTCAATGAAATTAAGGCAATTAAACACATCACTCCCACGCTCGGTCCCGTATGTCAGCAACAGCAAAGTTAAAAGAAAATAAAAAAAGCGAAACTGAATCCCTACAGCGACTCTTCAAGTCTTGCCACTGGTGTCGCTTTCTCGAGCAACGTGATCTCGCAGTGTCGTAGCCAATATTTTCAGGTTCGTCACAGGGGATTTTGGTCCAGACGAACCGTTCGCCCCTTCTTCGCTGTCTCCCATTTTTATGCTGAATCAGTGTGAAGGTGACCTGCGATTACAACATCAATAAAATAAAGTGGTTATTTGCTGGAATGGCCAGAGAATTTTATGTTTTCTTGAAAATATGCTGCTGGCTGACAGAGGTTTGCTTTTCAGGGATTTTTTTTTCCTTTACTTTTTGGAACTTAATATCAGCTATTTCATCACTGATCCATTAATACTTAGTCAATTGATGGAATTCTAAATATGATTGCTTTGAGAAGAGATATCTTGGAATAAAAAGAGAAGAAACAATTTCTATCTACAAAAGAAAATACAATATTCTTCTTTCAAAATTTCTTCTTTCATAGGAAGTGAAGCTCATCAAATCACCCAGTCTGTGTGTATGTGCGTATTTGTCCTTTTATACAAACTGAACTCATTAACAAAGTCAGAGACAGGATCTTAGATATTCTTATCAAGCCTTTATTGTCTTGATAATTTTAATCGTAGCTGTAAGTTAATGATTGAAAGTTCTTAAATTTAGTTATTTCTCATTTTAAGTCAAATTTTAACCTAAAAAAAAAAAATCAAAATTTGACTTATAACGAGAAGTGGGAAATGACTGAAAATAACCACGAATGTCCATGAATTAAGCCCATGAATGCTGTTCTTTCGGTCATTTATAAACAGATTAGCAATAAATCCAGATTTTTTCATTAATAATTAATAATTACAGTAGAATCCTACAAGTTAAGTATATTTTTATCTGTAAGTAAGTGCAGATATTAGTTAATGAAGTATAATAAACTATGGATTTACTTTTACAAAAATTAAAACATAAGACCATTTTAGATTATTTATTTTAGATTAAGAATAAAAGCAAAAAACCAACAGAATTTTTGAGCAACAGAATATTGAATAATTTATAATAATAATATTTTAAATAACATACCTATATTCATATTTATGTAATGATGGAATATAATAATAAACATACTAAATATATTCATATTTATAAGATAATGACATAGTAAACTTAGGTCTGAGATATGTGCATTGTATACTGTATATTGTTAAGCAATAAAAAAGCAAACAAACAAACAAACAAACAACCAGAAAACACCTACAATCAATATTTTGATATTTGTTTATTAAATGTAAGATAACGTATTTTCAAAATCTGAATATAAAGAAACCTTATGTACGTTAGATCAAGGAGTATACAATATACTTCAAATTCCAATGTAAAAAGAGGTACTTTTTTTCTCATTGTTAATTCCATTTTATTTTACCAATAATTATTATTAATAAGGATTTTCTTCAGTGAAGAGTTTTTTTTTTTTTTTTTTATCATTAGTGAGGGTGAAAAGCAGGAACAGGATATAAACTATTTTGTTTTGATTTTTTTTCTCCATTGCATGGACATTTGGCACTTACGCCTTCATGACTTCAACATGGGGCAAATTTGTTACTATTTAGCCGAAGACTTGTTACCGGTTGAGGCAGTTCATATTTTATTCTCGGGAAAAGAAAGTCACAAAGTTATCTAGCTTCAGAATTATTTGCTTCGTGGCAGACCCCCCCCCCCAATCACTAAGCTATACTAGAATGACAAAGAGATAAGTCAAGGTATAGTTATTAAAATCATTTTGTAATCCAAAATGGAAGATCGAGAATTTAGATTGCATTTATTGCAAATTACTCATGTTTAATTAGTTTTCCTTTTGGCATTTAGTGCTATCTTCTCTCTGTCGTTGACGTGAGTGATGTGGCTGATTAAGAAAAAGCGAAACGCCGTCCCAGGGTTTTAAAAAAAGTTTACTTCTTTTTAAAAAATCTTATTATTGTAATGTTTGATCTTTTTTTCTTCAGTTATTTGTGATATGTGTACCTTGCATTTAGGCTAAACCATATTTCTCATTTTTATTTAGACTTTCTTCAATGTTATAAGTTACTTGCGAATATCTGTATCCTGACTCAATATATTCTCCTAACATTAAACAAAGCAGGCAGCTAAAGCCCATTGCACATGGATCCGAAAATCGGACGGTCGGATCCACGAATCGGACGTATTCTCTTTCACATGGCCACGAAACTCTCTTCGAATTCTTCTATGCGACATGTAACATTCAAATCGTTCGTACAGGCGTTTCGTGGCCATGTGAAAGAGAATATGTCCGATTCGTGGATCCGACCGTCTGATTTTCGGATCCATGTGAAACGCCCTTTAAGATGGATATTATTCAAAAACGCCCTCTGATTTCTAAAGAAAAACAAAAACAAATGAAGGTTTTAGCCTAGGAAAATAAGGCTTAACAGATTAGTCAGTCTGTGTCTAATAGCTTTTGAATCGCCAGATGGATCTTCTTGAAACATAGTAAGCACATTGAAAGACTAGAGATGGTTTAGATCTGAAATCTTATTCAACTGGGTTCTTGTCGAGAAATTAGAACAGATGACAAAATTTCCATACAAACAATCTAAAGTATGAATGTTTAAAACATTGAATTTTAATCCCTTTTAGCTAATTCGATCGCGAATTAGATATGATTAAAGCTAATCCAATTTTGACAATTTAAGTAACTAATGTGAATTTAATTAATTGTTTTCTTTAGAAAACACAAAATTTCCACTGTTGTCTTCAGTAGACACTAGAAGTTGAAAGTAAACGTAGTTTCTTCGTTTTTCTAGTTCACAGACTTTAAAGAAAGAAAAGACAAAAGAAATAAAGAAATTAGAAGAAATCTCATTGCTTTTGTTTTAAATCACATTTTACTTTAACGAATGTAGGCTTTAAGCTCTTCGAATATCTTGTTGCATCTTGTGATTATTTTAACTTGCAGAGGAAGCTCTCACTTCTTTCTAAGCAGTTAACAATAAACATCATTAGCACTCCTATTTTTTTTTAAATAGCATTTCATTTTCTTTACGTAATATTAAGTCAACAGGATCTCTCATGTTGTGTGAGCTTAATTCTTTTGGATGATTTCTTCTCATCGCAGTAAAAAGAAAAACTCTGTTCGTCGTCGTCTCATTGCAATCCTTCCTTGTCGGTTCCATTTCATATTGTTAATAATGAATTTCCTATTTGTGCACCGAACACGTGATCATGGAATCGCGGATTCTGAGTGAGCTATTGGGATGCAAACACAAAGCGATACTCTGACCTCAACACGGGAATTCAATACGTCTGCCTCAATAATTACTGAGGAAAACATTAGCTTCTCTCGTAGATAAAAGCCTCCAACCCTTTGGACACAAGGGAAAAGGCCCAGAGGACGCTGCCTTCACGGCGTAATGAAATCAAGTGATTATTTTCAGAAGATAAAGCAATCAAGGAGTTTGGGAAATTGTAAATAACAAAAAAAAGAGAAGCATTAGAATTAATGTATGTATGAAATATAAAGAAAAAGGGGATTGTTGGCTTATTTCCTGATTTAATTGTTGGAGGAGGAGCTTTGAATTAAGTATTATGTTTATAAAGTCAGTTTTATTGTAAATAGTTTATATCTGGAAAGAAATTAATATTTTGTAAGTTTATAAAAATGTATCCACCTAAAAAAAAAAGTCTTGGCAAAGAATTACTTGATTTGTTGCGAATTATAAAAAATAATGTTTGGGAATTTGTAGCAAATGATAAGAATGAAGATATACTGTAAAATAGTTTTAATGTACTTTATTTGATTTGTATTTTATTTAATTGTAGCATCACTTTACCTACTGACTGAATACCTTCCTGTTGGCATTTTGAAGGTAGAGATGGCGATGTTTCAATATAGGCTAAGTGCATTATAGTTCTACGTCGTATGCACAAAAGTTAACATAACATAAGAATTATGAAAAGAAGGAAGAGAAACCATGGAAGAACACTCGTTTCCGTTTATCAAAGATTAGATATTTCATTTAAAAAAAAATTATTTCTCTAAGTTGTTCAGGATAATTAAAATTATATTTTTTTAGCTATGAAATATTAGGATGACATTATGTTGTTAGCAAATGATTACTTTGTGATTGTACTTTGATTAAAAGAAAAAACCTGAAAAAAAATCCTTTTATATTTAATGAAGATATTAAATATGGTGTAGAAAAATGAAGAACGTTAGAATTGATTTATTATAAATTAACTAAATAAAAATAGAAAGAAAACTTGTAGATTAAATGCATTTTATTTTTCTTCTTTGCATTTCACATAAAGATATTATATTTGAATTGTGTTTCCACTTCAAATTCCAAATTTTGAAATTTTCATAAAAAAATGAAATGTAAATACATTGAGGGTTGGGAAAAAAATAAGGTTTGAACAGTTTTCCCCTTGATTTTTGGCTTAGTTTTGTGTAAAAATGGATTTAAAAAAATTTTATGGGTGAAGACACGCATGCCTATGCTATTTTCTTTTGCCGTGAGGTTTTGTTTTGATCGCACGGTCCAATAGCATTAGGACTGCTTTACACGCTCTCGAAAACTTGTCTCAAACCGGTAAGAGGCTCGAAAATCTGCCACTTGCTTTAAATACAACTAGCTCTAAATTCAGACAAATATTAGAAGCAAGACGACACCAGCTCCTTGGCAGCGAGAATATTTATTTAAAAACACTACTATTAACTTCACATTAAAATCTGAATGTTCTTTGCTCGTATTTCAATCCATTCACCATATTCTATTCTTCTTGGATCTTTTTTTCCTTTTTCTTTATTGTGAAATGAGTTGAGAATTAATAGCAAGCTGTGAATTCACTTTTTGTCGCTTCGCCGACCAGCATTTTTAATCGCGATCTAAACGAGAGCATAACACGATTTGCTGCTCGCACGTGTAAAGCGTCGGTATTTTCCTCAAGCTGCAACTAGCAAAATGCAAGTTTTGGAGCGCGTTTAAAGCAGCCATTATGCGCGTTTCACAGGAACGAAAATGAGAACGAAACATGTCCGACCAATGAACAAAATCGAAAACCTGAAATCACCCTACCGGATCATAAAAACTTCTGAAATGCAGCTTAAAAATCTCGAGATTTCGTATATTTTAGGAATTTCAGCCGTACAACTAAAAAATAAAAAAAAAATCACCACTTCGTTCGAAGAACTACAAAAAAATTAAATCAAATCAAAATAAATAAAAACAGAAATAAATTAATAAAAGTAAAAAAATTAACAAAAATAATAAATAAATAAAAATAAAAATAAAAAAATTAACAAAAATAATACATAAATAAAAATAAAAATAAAAAAATTAACAAAAATAATAAATAAATAAAAATAAAAATAAACAAATTAATAAAAATAAAAGAACGAAATAAAACTTAAATGCCTATGACGTGTTGCACAACAACAAAAAATGCGAGTGAAAAATACTCGACCGATGAAAGAAATCGTTTCAGATATTTCACAGGACAGGGAATTTTTCTGCGACGTTATTTGTCGACATTTTTGGATATTAAAACATGGTCGTTGCAACGACCAAATCACATGGACGATCAACGATGTCACAGGATGCGAAATTTCGAAGAGCTTTTTCAACTTCTAGAATCCTTAACGAAAATTTCCAATCACAAAACGGCAGCAATAAAATCCAGTTTTCAAAACTAACAATATTCCCAGGCATTAAATGAAAAGTTTTTAAATAAAAGATTGTTTTATATCAATGTATAATTTTGCTGCAATTATAGTAAATGTGTAAGAACTCGTCATTCCGTTGAAGTGGAGCAAAAATTCAAAACCGCCGTGTTGAATTTTGAGATGATCGATTTTGAAATGCTTGTTAAGAGTTTTTATGCCGAATGGAAGTAAGAGGCAATTCTATTTTCGATTGTGAATCTGACTTCTCCTCAAGCTGCATTTCGGAGGTTTTTATGAGTAGGTAAAGGATACCAGGTTTTCGATTTTATTCATTGTTCGGACTTGTTTCGTTCGCATTTTGGTTCCTGTGAAACACGCCTTACAGCAACGAAGTATTTTACGGCGTTACTTATTTTCATCTAAGAATAAATGAAAAAACACACAGTGTTCAGCTTAGTTCAGACAACTTATTCGTGTCAATAAAAACTCCAAATGAGATTTTTATTTCGGTGCCAAAGGATCCTATCATTAGGAGAACCATTACTAATATTGCCAATTGAGATTAACACATCAAGATATCAGATTAAGATTTACATCAAGATTAACAAAAATAAATATTATCAATTAAAATTTATTGAATTTTTTTATTTCAAAATATTAATTTTTTTATAAATGTTTTTGTAATAATTATTTTAGAGTAATATTTTTAGAAATTGTAGTTGTTTATTGTTTTTAATTAATTTTGTTTTTAGCAAGGTTAATTTTTCTAATGGTGGTAGTTAACCAATACCATTTCATATTTTTCGCCTGAATGTACTAGTTTAACTAAGAATTAATAAATTTTCATTGTAATGATTGACGACACATTTCGTGTGTAATAAGTAAATAAATAAATAGGATTGCTTTTTTTTTTTTTTATTTTTTTTAATACAAAGAACGAGAATCGATCTGTTTGTGTTGAGATTTATTCTCTAATAAAACAAAGACATCGACATTAAGAACAGAAATACCAATCGGAAACTTAGGCTACTTTAAGAAATCAAAAATAAATTTCAGATTTCTCAATTTAAACATTCCTAAAGACACTACTCATATATTTTTTTTAATGTTTACCAGTCCTATTAGGTATACTTATATTAAGAATACCTGTGGTATAGGTGCTGTTAGTTTGATATAAGTACTTAAAAATTAAATGTAGTTAAGTTAAATTAAGATTAAGAGTTATTTTTTTCATTAATTATATCGGATATTAACTGATTTTTTATGTATTTAATATTTTTGAATTTTTCTAAATTATATATTTCCAAATTTATTTGACTAAATAATTTATATTTAATTTGGTTTTCGAATCTTTGACCAAAATTATTTTTTAATTTAGTTATATTGAAAATTCTTAGCCAATTGTGTCTAGTTGTTTTTCCATCGTTAAAATTGTTTTTTGCATTATTTACTTCAAAGATATTTTTCAAAATTGTTTTGTAAATAAACCTTTCTTTAATGGTTAGGATCTATATATATCTTATACATTATTTTTTCCCAATAAGCATTTTTTATTAAAATTGATATAAATATTATTTAGAATTTTTAATATTAATTTATTAATATATTGCAATTGTTGTTTATTTACAAAAATCCAACATATGCCGTAGTCAAGCACCGAATCAATTAATGATTTAAAAATAATCAGTTAGAAAACTAACTAAGTATTGATGGTATAGTGGAACCTCGCTATTCATACACAATCCGTTCCAGGAGGCAGTTCGAATGGCGATTTGTACGAATGGCGAATCATTTTTCACGTAAGATATAATGTAAATTGGATTAATCCGTTCCAGACCCACAGATGATTGCTTATTTAAACCTTTGTAATAATATTTTCAGCCTAAAATACATAAAAACTATGAAAACAATAAATATATAGGTCTCTCTTATTATGTCTTTCTTTTTCAGTATAGACGATATGGTTGATTTCGCCATGCCATACTGAGTTGCCAGGTCAGAGACACGAGTTCCACTTTCAAACTTCGCAACGAGTTCTTTTTTCAATTCAATTGTCGTTATCACAGCTTTCCTTTTAGGCTTGGTCGAATCAGTAATCTTTTTTGGACCCATGGCTGCACAATTTTTAATAAAGATAACAAAAAATAACAATAAAATAGCATAGTTTCACGAAGCTTGCGTGGATGATGCGTAGCGGGCGGAAGCTAGCATGAGACTGAGCTGAAGCGACCGCGTGGCGCGACCAGTAACAAGGCCAGGCTGTCCGAATCACGGGGCAAGCGTACGAATGGCGAGTTGAATTTTACTTGAAAAAGTTGGACGAATAACGAGTTGTACGAATAGAGAGGTGGACGAATGTCGGGGTTCCACTGTATGTTTATTTATTTAGGTAGTTCTATTTTTTTATAGAAATCGAAACTGAAATTTACCCCATCACTTGAATGCCTCTCATTCCGGTCCCAACAAAATCAGAGTTTTTGAAAACAAATTAGCCACCATCAATGAATGAATGAATGGAATCTCCTTTGAAGAATCCTTCATTCATTTTAACTTTTTTTAAGCAATAATAACTGAAATAATAAAGCTTTATAATAATACTGTACGAATTCCTATCAGGAAGCAAGAGATCGCCAAGTCAGAGACGTCAAACCAATCAGAGAATGTTTTCACGTCACGCGAAGATTTCGCATCTTTAATATTAAAAATTTATATTAAATATTATTTTTTTAAACTTCTTATTCTCATTTTCGTGTTCTATGCATTTAGTAAATCTAATAAAACAAAGTAAAATTAAAAAGTGTTCCGAAATGTAAATTCGCAATTATAATCATTTTTTTTTTTACATCATAAACCATTGAAACAAATTATATCAAACAAATTGAAATGATATGAATACATCATAGTCTGGGTACCAAATGCCGAAAAATACAGTTTTGAGATATGAATAAAATGTTTTCGCTGTTTTTGACGGCTTATGTTATGTAGATTTCAGATCCAATTTATGCCACTCTGTCAGACTTGAGCAATTTGAGTAATTCAAGATGGCGTCCAAAATGGCGCCGACAAAATTCGCAATTTTGTTATGAAGCAAGATTGACGTAGTATATATATATATATGTGTGTGTGTGTGTGTGTGTGTGTGTGTGTGTGTGTGTGTGTGTTAATTATGCAGTAATTGCAATAAATATATGTTATTATTGAATCGTAATAATCACTTGAAAAAAATCAATTTCAATATCTTATAAGTTAAATGAAAAAGGGACAAGATAATATAGTCCTGAAAACAAAATGAAAAGTACACATCAAACTTTTTTTTAAACTCTGATTCTTCTTCAGAGTCACTTTCAGTTATTGATTCAGCGATTTTGATATGTGGATTAGAGCACTTAAATATCCCCTTCGTGGAAGCATTGACCCATTAAGCTACATGAAATATTATTTGCCCTACAGTTACATCTCATAGTTTTGCAGGGCTCATCAGGTCGGTATGAACATTTCGTCATTGCTATAATGTAGTCTGGTGCAATTAAAGTAATTTGTGGAATAGCAATGGGATAAAGCTCTTTGTTCACTTCATCTCTCTGCCAGCCAACCGATGTTGGATTTAGGCGTGGTAATAAAGGACTGTTTGCAGATAACCACAAAATAGTTTGAAAGTGAGCACGCCATACATTTTCGGCAAAGCCTTCCGTAGTGGGTGATAATGAAGAAAATGAAGGAGCTCATAGTTGCGCTTGATTAATTTTTTTCACCCAAAGAGAGATTCTCACTTCAGTCATATCACCTTCAATTCTATAGCAAGAAGCAATAAATGTTGTACATTCCTTCATTATCTCTGCCTTCATTATCGTTATATAGCTCTCTATATGACCCAATTTTTGTAGCTGTTTACCACTCTGAAGACACTTTAGAACTTTTTTCTTTCCTATCCCATGGAGTGGAGCAACAGAATCACAGCCAGAGAGGACATGAGCAGCTGACAGACTTGAAATTATGATCTTGAATTTTGAAACTGTTTCCTTGATATCTACTGATGCCTTTCCTGATTTGAGCGATGTCATGAAAATGTCATTTCTTATACCTAGTCGATGGTAGTAGTACAACAGCAAATCCATTAATATCGTCTGATGTAACATGGACTATTTCATTTTCTTTTGCCTTAAGTTCAACTGTCAGTTGCTGAATCATAATAATGTCTGCCTCTTCGTGCTTTATAGTTAAAAATGTTCTCTGAGTCATATTGCCTCTATGTATCTGAAATGGTGTGAGATTTTGTCCAGTAACAACCAAACAGTTCTCAAATGGGACATTACAGACATTTGTAGAAACATAGTTTCATAAAAGCCGTATCAGTTGCCGTTTGTTCTCATTTGACAGCGTTACATTTTGTGGAGGAAGTGGCGTCGTTTCAGTAAGAATGAACTTCCTTGATCGTTACTTCCCACGACTCGCTCTTGTTGCACTCCTGATGCTGTAGTCACGGTATCTGTTAACTATCAGATACACATTGGCATCTTTTAGCTTGCCAAGGACTTTTTGTAGGAAGTTTTTCACGACATCACACACAGACCCTCCTACAGGCAAATGCACAATCCATAGTCAAGCACAACCGTCAATGAGTATTAGTGAAGGTGACTTACTTGTTCTGATAGACTACCACACACTCTTAGTGTTCATTAAAACAGACTTGCCAACAGCTCTCTCATGCTCCATCATCTTTAAGCATAGATGGAGGCACAGAAGCAAGCTCGTATTTTAATACAACAGCCATTTTTATACCTCTGTTTGCTTGAATGGCTATGACTTTGGAATATAGAAATGTAGAGTCCATTTGCTTTGCGGTGTGAAATTTACTACTATCCCTCGTCTCATTCATGTTTACAACAAATTTCTGGAGACTATCTATCGCAAGTGCTGCTAGATCGGGTATTTGAGTTCGTGTAGGAGATGCAAAAGTGTTTGACTACATTCTCGTCTAACTGTGCAGATGTTGATTTTAACATGATAATTAGATTTGTCTGCATTGAGAGTTTCCTTTCCTATCACAGATGCCAAGGGTTTAACATGTTCCGATACGATATCTTCGTCATTTTCGGTGGTTATGAGTGTTGTTGTGCAATGTTTTCTGAATAAGACTCGCAATTCCTGGTGATGATAAAACCAGTAACTCTTTCCCGAAATAATCTTGCAGTTTTTGAACAAATGCCCTTCTTGATAGAGTGCTTTCCACCGAAACTCAAATATAAACAGTGCAACGCTGTTCCATGTTTGAACCCTTTTCAGTCAATTCTCGTGTGATTTCATTGAAAGCAATATCTTCCTCTCTCAAATCATCACAAGGTATTTTATTTTTGGCTGCCCTAATATTACGGTCACTCGTAAACAATTTGTGGCATTTCCAGTGATTCCTTGCATCTGCAGCATGTAAACCACTTGAAGCTCCCAAAACCCTTAACTTTACCTCTTCAGCCCATTTGTCATTCCTGTTAAATTGCACACGTCTAAAATTCCTGTTTTAAACTGGATTGTCCTGACTAGAAAATAAGGGTGGTAGCGACTTGGATGTTTTTGGATCACGATCACTCTTCTCCACAATAAAAGCAGTTCCTCCTAAAATGAAAATGATCTGGTTCCGAGCGCAACAATCTTTTATTTTGCAGCGACAAATAATTCTTTAGCCAGACTTCTTTTTAAGGCACGGTTTATATGAGTCTTTGAGCTATAGGTTGAGACACAAGTTCGGTGGCAATGTATAACTAAGTTAGGGTTAGCTGAGAAACGTGGTTCCAAGACTCATAAATGTCATCGTTTCGCAGTTTGCTTTCTGATATTATTGACTCAATCCTTTTAGCAGAAATTTTGTCAGTCTTGCCTGGTTTACCACACTTGAAAAAACAATCTTTTTCTCTCAATGGTTGACATCTCAACTAGTTCACTTCACAACCTGCAATAAAAAGTTTTTGACAGTCTTAGTTTATCAATAACATCTTTCAGATTGATCTTATTTAAAAATTGATTTTGTATTCCCACTCCTCGACCAAAAAAACATAAAATGAATATCACACATCAATGTCTCTTCATAACAAAATTGTTAATTTTGTTGGCGCCATTTTGGACGCCTTCTTGAATACTAAAATTGCTGAAGTTTGACAGAGTGGCATCAATTGGATTTGAGATACACATAACATAAGCTAACAAAACATTCAAAATATTTTATTAATATACCACAAAACAAGCTTTTCACTTTGGCACCGTGACTATCAATTTCAACTAAATACTAATTTTAAAAGTATTTTGAATTTTGAATAACTGGGAAATTAAAATTATTATTAAAATAATCTATTTGGTTGTGTTACAACAAAAAAACATTTAAATATCCTTGTAATTCTTTAGTTGATAATTCACTTAAACAGAAGAATTTATCAAATGTTGTACAAACCTCTTGGGAGTCTTTTAAAGAAAAGCAATTAAAAGTCATTTTGTTTTTTTTTGTGATTAAAGTCTAGAACAAAACAAGAAGATAGTTGAGAATGTTATTGTACAAGAATCTCAGCATCGTTATAGTTAAAATTGGATAGAAAAGTTGAATCCGGATAAAAACTTGAGTGATTGGTTGGTTGGTTGGTGTTTAATGGCGCAAAAGCAGCTGCGGCTAAGCTGCGCCAAACTTGAGTGATTGTCATCAAAAGAAATTATTACTTCGTCACTTGAGCCGTTATTTCTTTAAAGAAAAAAATAATTATTAATACTCAATAGGTAGGTAGATAGAATTGAACACAACAATAGCTTATATGGATGTAGGAAGTGTAGACTTCAACGTTTCAGTGGCTATTGGACTATTGAAGATCATAACTTGCCCATTGTAACTCTCTTTAGAAAAACCGGCTCTATTTTACATTGGGCTGGGTAAACCCTAGCGTCCACGGAAGACGGAGAAATTCCATGAGAATATACCCCAACCTCCTCCATTAAATCACATTTATTTTCTTTGAATAGAGTAAGTGTAGACGCATCCGGAAGTTTGGAAGGGAGAGATAGTCCTAGCCATCCACAAAACAAAAAAAAACTCTTGCTTTTTAACCAAAATAAAAAGGGTTGAAACTTGATGAATTCGATAAAGGAAGAAATTCAATGGGGGAAGGAGGTTTACAATGAGAGTTAGGGTTGTTTGTAACTATCAACTGCATTCTTACTGAACTTGAAATATTTTACTAATTCTTATTGAATGAAAAATTGACTATTTATACTTTTCTTAACTTCCCTTAACGTATTACACAACAAATAAAAATCTCCCCCAAAAAACCTAAAAGCGATATGTTCAACCATTTACAACCTTGGAAAATTCTGGAATTAATAGTAGGGATTTAACTTTTGCGTTGGTGTTTGGACAGTGAAATTGACTTCCTCCTTCTCTCTGTGTTGAATAATTGGTGCAGCTAAAGATGGAGACTGTATGGATAATGGCATTTATTCTATCCGTTATTACTATGCAAATTTGAAGGGTCAGCAGCATCGGAGATTTGAATTTCAATCTCTCTATAATTCCGGTAATTTGGAATTTCCACATTGCGGTAATGCATTCACAGTCTATTCTTCTTCGCGCGAACCACCGATGTGCGTGAATGACACCAGAGGGCGATTGTCCACGTGATTTCTAAGTCCTGAAGCCGCTTTTCTGCTCGAGGCTTATCGTTCCACGTGACCCGTCGCATCTCCTTAAGCCTCGCGAACGAATCAAGTGACAGACTTCGGTCATGCGTTGCTTCACTTAAGCCGCTCTTCGATCGATGCTTATAACTTGGTCGTTATTATAACCACTGCATTCAATCACACATCCTAAGACCAACGGAAAAGGAAGTTTACGAAAGACAAGCAGAACGGAAATGAAATTACAGCTTATGCAATGTTTAAAACTATTACCATAAGAAATAGCGAACCACAAAAAATAAATTTGATACTAAAAATTTTTATCATTTGAATTACAGTTTTATATATAGTACCATAAAACAATAATAAATATTCCAATGCTAGTTGTCATTGAAAATTGATCATTGGCTACCGAGGAGAGGTTGGTAGGGGCTGTAACCGCTCCTCCACTGCATCCGAAAACGGAAAATTTCCATATATCGGTCCTATTTTTTTAATTGGAAAGTTCATCACTTTGTTTGTAGCACCACCTCCCAATTGCCGGAAAGGTCCGAAGTTCTTTTTTGGGGTTGAATGTTTTTTTTCTTTTCTTTTTGAAAGAAGATACCTAGAAATATTAGCCTAAATAATTTCCAGTTTCCAGGATTTTAAAGAGAACATATTCTCTTTTTTTTTGCTCGTTTTAGTCTTCTGAAGTAGATCAGCAGAGTAATATTCCCGTTTTGTCTGTCCGTCTGCGAACAAATATCATTAAAATCTCACTAAATTAGTCTATCATTAAAATTTCATTAAAATCTCATTAAATTTTAATGATTAAATTGTTACGGTTGCACAACAATCATAACAATCGCAACAATTGCGTCTTTTGCATTCGCAACAATCACATTTATAGTGCTTGTTGTGATTGTCAAAAGGTGCAATTGTTGCGTTTATTGGAAATAAACACATGGGAAATTAAAGCAATATCAATGATCAGAATACGTTGCGAAGCATTGTGATTGGTTTACTAATCGCTTTCCCTACCTTGTTTATATCGTAACACGTTTTTCAATCAGAACCATTTATAAAAATTTATGAAAAAGAAATGAATCATGTGTAACTTAATGAACATTAATTGTGGTCAATGTTAATTTTTGTAACATGTCATGAAAATGTCTGATTCTTACAATTATATAATGAATTTAAGAAGAACAGTTTAAAAAATATCAGAGACATAGAACTGATGACTAAAAATTAATGTATTGTGATTTTCTATTTTTAATACCAATGTCACTCTTTCATATCTTTTGAAAAACGTTTTTAAAATGTTAAATATAATTAAAAGAAATAAAATGTTTTCTTCTGTCTCTGATTGTAGTGTAATTATTTCTTTAGCTTTTTATAAGATTTAGTTTTGAAAAAGTCATTTTTTCATACTTTTGGCAACCGAAGCTTAAAGCTTAGATTAGCTCTGGAATTAGAATAACTCATGGATTATATTTTGTTTCTTAATCCAAAGAAAGATTTTTTCATTTCATGGATATTTGCCACAATGTCAATATCAACAGGCATTCCTTATTTCATGATCGACGAGAAGTATTTTTGATTGGAGCAGCTTCTTTATTTTTTTGTTTGGCTGGTTGGATAAGACTTAAGGCCTTGAAGTCCACCCCTCTCTAAATTAGAAATTGTAGATTCGCAATTGCGAGAAGGACCTCAGGAAAAATTATTGAATAATACCGGTAGAGCTGGAAAAGTTTAATATAAACAACAGCATCCTAAGAACATTCTATAGGGATTTCTATTTGGATATTCTATCTATTGGATATGCTTGAATGCAATTTCTATTCCAAGTAACTGTTTTTGTTCATAAGCATTCATCTTCTGGAAATACAAAGATAAAAAAAATTAATGTCTTTTCTGTTACAAAGGATTTCAAAAAGTGTTGGGTTGTGGCTGCAGGAGCCGGGTTCAATCACCGTTGGAGGTTGGGAATGTTTCCTACGCTTTTTCTCCTCAAGACGGGCCCAAGTGTTCACCCAACCTCTGTTAAATGGGGCAAAAGCGTTGTCTCACCTCACAGTATCAATTAGTTCCATTGGTCATGTTTCAATAGGAGTTTGTAACTACGGCGTCCAATAAAGACTCAACTGAAAAATACCTATTTTTGTACCCTAATGAAAATGCTTGAAAGTAATTCTTTTTCAAAGAGAAAAGTTATTTTTCCTACAGAAAATTCAGTGTTATATTTATTTATTTTATTATGTAAACACTAGGTTTATTACATTTTTCTAATCATCTCCGTAAAGTGGATGGTTCATCTAATGAATTGGCAGCGACATCTGCTAAGATTACAACATGTTTTTAAATAAGAAAAGCGCGCTTTATTAAGAATAGTTGATTTCTTTACAGGATCTTTCTTCTCTTAAGGAAGATTTGTTGTTGTTTTTAGAATTAATTGCGCTCTACGTATGTGATGATGTTTAGATGCTTGAATAAGAAATCAACATATTTTAATTAGAAATGTATTAGCAATAAAAAAAAATAAAAAAGAAGGAATCTTAAAATTACTAAGAAACCGATCTATCAACTCAACAGAAAATGTTTCCGTGGAAGGAACAAAATAGAGTGATTCTAGTGGCGGATCTAGATAATCTTTGATCCTGATAAAAGTTTAGACAATAATGAGAATTAAACTAGGTCGTTATTTACAATGGTCTAATGTAATTCCTATTCCTTTGTAAATTACGATGTCGTAGATCCATTAATTATAATCTCGAAAATAATATAAATTGATAGTACTTCATGTCAATAGGTAATGATTAGTATTTCTGAATCAAAAGTTATTTTATCTATCGTTGATGGAAAAATTGGAAGATGGTCGTTCTCGATTTTAGAAAATCTAAACTTCAAGTTTTTAAAATTAAACTGGAACCAAACTTCCTCACTCACTTTACAATTTCCAGAATGAAGTTTTCCGCAGGTATACTGCTGAAGTTTCTAGAAATAAACAGAAATTGAAACTAGGCTGAATCAACTGAAGCTTATTTAGTCCGAAACTTGTAAGTTTTTGACATAACATGGTAAGAATTCAGCTCCGACATTTCAGAGTACATTTTTAGCCTTTATTTAATTTCTTTTTTATATCGATAAGCGATTTGTCGTCATTATTCAATGTGATGGTTCCATAATTTTATTCTTATGAAACAAACTCTGCAAAACAAAAATTAAAACTAAAGTTAACATGTAGATAAACGGAAGAGAAATCTATCTTGAAGCTTTATCTCTTAGAGTATTTTATTATTATTATTATTATTATTATTATTATTATTATTATTATTATTATGTTTGTATGTTTCAAACCTTGGGTTTCCCCAGCAAAAACAATATGGCGGGTCAAGGACCAAAGCACATACTGCCAAGTGTAAAGATGTGTGCAAGAATGATTAGGGATGTGTGCTTGTGTCCATAAATTTCCTAACTATGCGTGTAGTGTTGAGTACCACAGCCTTCTGCAGTTGTGCATAAGTGATTTTGTGAAGTCCTAGTGTGTTGAGACTGTGGTGCAATGTGTGAGGCACCAGACCAGTGGCAGACAGAACGATGGGTACAACACGTACTCGATCCTGCCTCCACTGCTTCTGGAGCTCGTGTGCTAGATCAGTGTATTTACTGATCTTGTCTGCGTGAGTTTTCTGCATGTTCTTGCTGATAGGCACTGCAATATCAATTAGATAGGTCTGTTTGTTGACCTTATCAACAAGTATGATGTCTGGTGTGTTGTGATGTATGGTTTTGTCTGTGTGAATGGGGCGGTCCCAGTATAGTTTATATGGGGTGACTCTAATACGCTTTGTGGTATGTACTTGTAGTACGGGACCGTGCTCTTAATAAGTGAATGTTTGTGTGCTAGTTGTTGATGAACGATCGATGCTACCTGATTGTGTCGGTGGAGGTAGTCGGTGGAGGTAGTTTGAAAGAGAAGGGGACAGCCTGATATTACGTAGTCGATCGTCTCATGCGTAGTGTGGCATTTCCTGCATTTGTCGTCATGTGTGTTTGCATCGTGTAGAATGTGTTTCTTGTAGTTGCGTGTGGAGATGACTTGGTCCTGTATTGCGATCATGAACCCTTCAGTCTCCCCAAACAGCTCACCACTCGTCTGCCATCTGTTCGACGCTTCCATGTCGACATGAGGCTGGCTGAGTTCGTGATGTTCCTTACGAGCCCATGATTCACGCAGCTGCTGAGTGTGGGTGTCAGGGGTGGTGAGTGTTGGAGAAGAGTTTTCGAGGTTCAGGGGTGTGAGGTGTGTGTCAGCCTTGACAATGGCTGAGTGAAGTGAGGAGTCTTCTGCTCTTTGGTGGAAATGTTCCCTAAGTGTATGTACTTGTTTTTCGTGTAGGGTGATGAGGTTGATGAGTCCTCGGCCTCCCTCCTTGCGGGGAAGAGTCATCCTTTCTGTAGCGGACTTGGGGTGGTGCATGTTGTGTTTCGTGAATGTAGTGCGTGTTGCGCTTTGTAGTGGTTCGAGTTCGGTGTTTGTCCATGGAATTATGCCGAACGAATATGTTAGTGTGGGAACGGCAAAAGTGTTGATAGCTTTAATTTTATTTCTGGCGTTGAGTTGTGTTTTGAGGATTTTGTGAACTCGAGCAAGGTATGTGTTCTTCAGTGCATTTTTGATGTTTGCGTTGTCAATGACGCGCGCTTGCTGGAAGCCCAGGTACTTGTAGGTCTCTCCCTGTTCCATGGATTGGATGGCCAAACCATGGTCCAGTTCAAAACACTCCAAATTCGAAGTCTTCCCACGCATTATGTGTAACTTGCGACATTTGTCAATTCCAAATTCCATCCCAATGTCTTTGGTGAACTGTGTGGTGGCTTGTAGTAAATTATTAGGTTGTGCATTGTTTGTGGCATAGAGTTTAATGTCATCCATGTAGAGTAAGTGTGTGATTTTATATGGTGTCACAGTGCCTGTGGTAAGCCTATAACCGTGTTTTGTGTTATCTAG
>JAFIDM010012231.1:9005621-9017026 GCA_023159025.1 Thereuonema tuberculata | reverse complement strand
AATCAAATGCCTTCTTGTAATCGATGTATGCGATATGTAAGCTCCTATTCTTCGCGCGTGCCTGGCGCAGGATTACAGAGTCAATAAGGAGTTGCTCCTTACAACCCTGGGAATTCCTGCGACAGCCCTTCTGCTGTTCGGAAAGAATGTTGTATGTCTCGATGTGTGTATAGATCTTGTCTGCGAGGCAGGAGGTGAGGAGTTTGTAAAGTGTGGGGAGGCAAGTGATTGGGCGGTAGTTTGCAGGTTGCGCTGTTTCAGTGTTCTTGCTCTGTAGGTATGTGACACCTTATGTGAGGAAACGAGGCATATGTTCTGGGTGTTGGATTATGTCAGTGAGTGTAAGCGCTAGTTTTCCATGCAGGGACGTGAACCTCTTGAACCAGAAGTTCTGGACTCCGTCTGCACCAGGAGCCTTCCAGTTGTGTGCATGTTTTAGTGCTGTCTGTATGTCTGCGAGAGTAATCTCATGGAAGGACATGCAGGGTAAGTGTTCAGTGAGTTGCTGTTCCTCTGTTATCCATGGTGCTTTATCATTGTGGGGGATAGGGTTTGACCACAGAGACGACCAGTATTCATGTAAAGCCTCGCTGTTGGGAGTGTTTGTGTTAGTTGCAGTAGAGGAAGATGTAAGGGATCTGTAGAATTTTTTCTCATTGTATTGGAAAGTGTTGTTCTGTTGTTTGCGCAGAGTGCACTGTTTGTATCTTTGTAATCTTTTTGCAAGTGCACTGAGTTTTTGTTTTAGTGTGTCGAGATTTTTTTTATCTCTAGTAGTATGTTTGGTCCCATTTTTTCGAATAAATAATAACATGAAAATACAACTCTTATATGTTTGACGATTTTATATAAAAAGTTTCAAATTTTTATGAGCAGAAGTTTAAAAGATATGGGGCGGTGAAAAAATAATAACATGAAAATACAACTCTTATATGTTTGACGATTTTATATAAAAAGTTTCAGATTTTCATGAGCAGTTTAAAAGATATGGGACGGTGAAAACCACTAGTACTTTCCAGTACTTTATGAATCACCTGGTGTGTGTATATATTTACATTTATACTGCCTGCCTCGATGGAGGGCGGGAATTTTTCCACGCTCCATTCTACTCCAATCGGGTCCTAGGGTCTCCCCAGCCCTCTGTAGAATGGGTACCGGGTTTCTTTCCCGGGAGTTAAAGGCGGGCGGGCGTCGGGCTGACCACCCGACCTCAATCTATTCCTGTTGGTCATAAAACGCTGGGAGCATTACTTCCCGCGCACTCGAGGGCCTGCAAGGCCTGTTTGTGAGATTGCTTTTAACCATATAAGAATAAAAGTTTTGATTCAGTAACATTTTTTATTTCTTTTTAATCAATCCATTTAATTTTTCCCATAATTATTTTTTCATATAAATTAGATATTTTTTTAAATCATTTTTAAAAAATTTTTAAAGTAGATTTTTAAAACTTTTTGTCATCTCTAAATTGAATAACTGTTTTATTAACTAGCCTGGTACCGTCGCTTCGCTCCGGAACCCTTGCATATTTAGCATTAAAAAAAATGAAACTTTATTTATTTAGCAAATTAATATTGATATCTGAGAATATACGGCTTCCCAGCCCGTTGTGGCCTTCTCCGCTTAACTCAGGTGTATTGCGGGTTGGCCGCTCACACCTCGGGTTGCTCCACACACATTTTTGCATGTACCTTGCAAACGCAGAAACGTTTGCAAATGACTGATATACCGTTCAATAGAACTTTCAAATACCAACAGTTTCTCAATATAATGTTCTCTTCCAATTTTTATACTTTTAGTTTAAATTCAGAAAAAATCAAAATTTGACCCTTTAAAAGACGCCATCTTGGAAACCAAAAAATTTTTTCGAAAGATTTTTGTAGCATTTTGTTTGTCTTAAAAAGCTCTACGTTTTATCAATTTACATGACCAATCTATCTCTTATAGTTTGGTCACAAAATTGGAAAAACGTAAAGTCTTATGACAGAATAACGCTTTTATAATATAAGATTAATCTATTTTTAATTTATTCTTAATCCAAAATTATTTTTTGAATTATCAAAAGCTTGTTTTTTATGCAGTTTATTACTTTTTCTCTTAATTATTATTTGAGATTGTTTATAGCTGAATGAGGGCGACATCTGGTGAATATAGAACGAAACTCCAGTTATTGGTTTCTCTGAAGGCTTCTGCTGGATAATGCAAATTAAAAAAAAAAAATTATAGTTGTAAAATAAAATCTTCTTTTTTACTAATAATTACTATATCTATATAATAATTACTATCAAATTCCAGAGGTAAGTTCTTATTAATTTTATAAATTCATTCTTAGCAAGTTTCTTAAAAGTAATAAAAGATATTTAAAATTATTCACAATTTCAATAATTCAGTAACTGTATTTTGAATTTTTTTAATGAATCTTTTCTATAATAAAAATGATCAGTCCAAAGTGACTTTAGTTTATAAAACTGTATCTCTTTATTGTCCTGAAACATAACTAAACAGGTTGGGATTGTACAGGATGTCTTCACTTCTTGAAACATGAAATTCTAAAATTATCGAATGAAAAAAAAAAAAAAAAATGGGAGGAGAGTGAATTTCATTCAATCACTTTTAGAAATCTTACAAATTTAAATGAGTAAAATCAACAATTTTTCAAATACAGTAGAATCAGAATGAAGCGATCCAGGTCCCCGATTGAATTCACTGTAATTGGTTTTCCTTAAAGAAAAGATAGAAAGAAAATATGAACTCGATTGGATGCTTTATTTGAAAGTTACCGTGTTTACCGAATGTGCTACGAAAGTAATATACTGTATAATAGCAATATTATATATATATTAATAGTAATACACAGTATAAGTAAAAACTTCTTTCTGGCTCACGAAAGTCTCTCTGTTTATAGACATAGAAACCAATGTTTTAGATTTGAATTTTGGCATTCTTTTGACAAACCTTTTTTTCACCTGCAAAAGAAAAAAACAAACAAACAAACAAGAAAAATCGACCACCCTTGCTTTAGATTCTTTAGTAAAGTCGATCTCAAGGACCTCTACAATCTTCAAATCGACCAAAGCTTACGAAAATCAAAATTTAAATTTCAAATGCGACCGATACCAACTTTTGATACTTTTGATACCAAAATACTATAATGAAGTCTTTTCAAATCAGTGAAATTAATAAGTACATCAGTGATTCTTATCTTTGGTGCTAAAAATTTTTAACGAATTTTTGACCCACTTAAAGATACACTGACAAGAGATGTTGGCGAAGCTTCAGAGTTAGATTTTTATGAAACTTGGTCCTCAGGGAAATCGAGGGCTTTGAAAATGATAAACAGTTGGGTTGGTACTGAATAATTTCAACATGTTAAAGGATTTAGTATTAAATGGGATTAATGTGGTTCTCATATTCTACCAAGGAAAAAAAATCTACAGTAGGGGTAGTTTTAAACAATGGGTGTCTTATCAGTCCCTCCAAAAAGCCGAAAATGCCGATTTCCGTTTGGTTTGCCTCCTCCTCGTTACTACAATGAAAAACATATTTTCTTTTGACAGTGTCAGGGAAAAAATAAACTAGTTAAAAATGATAGAACTACGACTACGTAGATATTGACTGTCTTTGATGATAAATGAAAAATTGTTACTAAAAATTGCCATTGACATTAAGAGTAATCAACATAGTCCAATCTTTCTGCTACCTCCTTCTACTAATCAAGTCTTTATTATATTCTTACTGTACATGATTGTATTTTAATCATGCCAAAAAAATCGTCGAAAATTTGATAACATTATCCACTGACAGATGAAATGAATACACATAATAAGAAATGCTGTTGCCCCAACGATGAACTGAATGGTTTCTACATAAGCTAAATTTAGTAAGAAATAATTTTATTATTTGCAAGACATAAGTAGTAAATTGTTTATTCGTTACTAAAAGGTAAAAAAAGACGTTTCCATTTGAATTCCATTGATTGCTGGATTTTATTAATAGTAAAGCAAACAAAAAAACAATAAAAATAAAAAGGAAAAAACGAAAGCAGGCCCCTAATGATAATAACTGACTACAATCAAACAATCCCTGTGATCCTTACCTTTGAACCATGAAAAGTGTTCGTAATAGTTTTCTAATGTTACGGAAATACTTTAAAAGAAAGCAAGAAACTGTCGCACAACACTGCATATCTATAACAACTTTAAAAACAAAGTTTAATTTTTATTATTTTAATTAAGGTTCAAATTATGAAATTGACAGAACATGTGAAACTTTACAATTCAATTTTTCAGATGTTTTTGCCTTTTGTCTATTTATTTCCGCATCAGGGTAAAATGGCTCGGCTGATTTTCTTACTACGATGGTGATTCTGTGTTTAATGAGCAACTGAAAATATGGCTGCGATTATTTTAGTCTTGATGACCCTTCCTTAAAAATCTCTAGGTGATTTCTGAACTCCACAAACTCAGTTATTACAGCAGATAGAGTAAAGATATCTTTTGATTTCCAACAGAAAATATAATATAAAAAAATAATAATTAATTCAATTTAGTCTGATTTTGGATGGTTTTCCGTTTGACAACGGTTACAAAATTTCGATTGTACATCACGACTTCACTCTAACCCTTGGTTTTAGAAAGAAACTGAAAAGTGCTTCAGGACGTGCAATTGTTAGTGTTTGAAAAAATAAATCAATTTTTATCTCAAGTTTAAATCTTTTGTGAATCGAAAAATTGTGGCATAACTTAGTTCTACTTTTCTATCGAGTGAAAGTCTTGAGTTTTAATAAGATTACTTTTAAATAAATTAAGGAAAAATATTATTAGATAAAAATAATAGTGCTGAATAGAAAAACTGTTCGAACTTTAGAACAAAATATTTTACTTTTAGCCTTCTTTTTGTTTTGTTTAGTTTGTCTTCGAACATAACGAGACTAAAATAAAAATGTTGGCAAACTTAAGAAAGCCAAGAAATAAAAACAAATACCTCCTGCCAACATGAGCGGCTGCGGGAGCCTCCATCGCGCTGCTGCGGGTGTTAGAACTGTTTAATGTTATTAGCAAATCGCTAAACGAATTACACTCTCTTGCTAAACTAATAGAAACCGCAAGATGGAGCCTCAGGAATATGTGCTAATAAACATTGGGGCCACTGTCAACAAACGCCGCGTCGACGACGACGGAAAAAAAGAAGAGGAAAACTCAGAGAAATAAACAAGTGCTCGTTAGGATGCTTTAGGTTTATCCACCAAAGAGAACTGTTCTCCATCACCGCTAATGGCGCTTTAACCACCGAGGAATAATAGATAAAACGCAAAGTGAATGATGATGATTCTGATCTACATTCTTTCTTTTTATTCATCAAGGAAAATTCAGTTCTACAAAATTTTAACTCATTTTAAAAATTACATTGATTAAAAACGAATTCTTTAAGTAAAACGAGTTTATTGAGATAAGAGCTTTATTTCTGAAATGTCTTATTTTGAAACACGGAAAACAAAAACAAAAAAATTATTACGCTTCTTTACTGTTTTTCGGTCATCCTAACTTAGTAATTTTATTTTCAGATCAAAGCATTGAAAATTGGCTCTTTAAACTAGTGCAGATTTCAAAACAGCTGTCCTGAAATGATAACAAACGAAAAAGAAGTGCATTATACTTTCAACTTACTCTACATTGAATTCAGTAGAGTTTCTTTAATAGATGAGTTAAAAAAAATAGGTCGAGAAATTTGAATTAATACAAATTGCTTGATTTACAATTTAAACTAATTCAGTCATTTTATTTATTCTTTTATCAAAATAATTGAAATAAGTAATTAATGATTAATTTTATTCATTTATTTGACATTATCTAAACTTCTTCAAGGGCCAAGTAATTGGTTAAATTAAAAGTTAAAGTGTTCCACTACATGTCGCCTTTGGGGTCGCGGGAGATAAGGCTCCCGGCATTTCGTGACCAACGCGACTAAGTTGAAGTACGATGGTCAGCCCGACGCCCTTCCGCCTTTAAATCCCGGAAAAGAAACCGGTACCAATTTTACAGAGGGCTGGGTAGACACTAGGACCCGTTTGGAGGAGAATGGAGCTTGGAAAAATCCTTGCCTTCGCAAAGATCGGGAATCGAACCTGCCACATTCAATCTGCAGCCAAGCGTCCTTATCCCTTGGTCACGGGCACCACAAATGTTTAACGTACTTAAAATTAATTGAAAACTTGTGGCAACTAAAATCGTAAGAAGACTAAAAAATCGGATTATTCCTTTAAATAGGAATTCAAAAAAGAAAGTATCCTGGGGGGTCATTCTGAGAAAAAAATAATTATATGAACATCTGTCCTATTCTTAACTGTTTCCTAGATACAGTCGAGCTGTTTGTTTTGCAAAATTATTGATAAGAAAGAGATATTTCATACTGTTTATAATATTTATTGTTTAAGTGACAAATTTGTTTCAGTTTTAGAATAAATTTGGAAAACTTCTATCGTCAACATCAATGATCTTTGAAACTACAGAGGAAAGGGCATTATTGCTGTGCAAAATACTGTACATTCAAAAAGCTACAGCATGGAAACCATTCGGAATGGAAGACTTATTCATATAAACCTTTTTTCTTAGAATGACGATACCATGATCTCTTTGGAAATTGACCTTCCCTCTTGAGACACCCTGTATAAAGGATAAAGTTTCTACAGTTGACAGAACATTACAATTCAACTTGAACAATTTTCTTCTTTATTTATTTACTATTTATTTATTTTAGGCTAAAACGACTGACATGATTTCCTTACTATTTGGTATAATGCTAACCTATGGTCCAAATTTAAATAAAAGCACAATTATTCTGCTGTCTACCTTCCTCCAACAGCTGTTTGTTCTTTGCAGATCTTAGCTTATTCCTGGTGTACAAATAAAGAAAAAAGAAACCAAATACTTTTGCACGAATTAACTTTGTTTGCAATGTCTTCCTTTTAATGAATAGGATTTTTTTCTGTTCGCTCTTATTCTGTCTTTATTTCTAATATAATATAAGGCAATTATTCATTCGAAAGGAAACCATGCTTTGAAAGGATACCAGATCTATTTTAATCAGACATGTCTTTCTTTTTAGCCCACCGCCATTATCGTAGACAAAAACTATATACATTCAATCAATATTTACGGCAGAGCAGTATGTTTTTTCTGGGATAGTATGATGCAGTATTTATATGTTATATGTTGTAGGTTCTGCCTACAAAAGGCCTGATAATTATGCACCGACCCAATACATTTGTATACTGTAAGATTTTTCATCAAAGTGTGAAGATAGCTGTTTCGTTCTTATTACAGCCTTCAACGAATATTACCTAGTTTTCTCTTATTACTCAGCTGACTGAGTTACTCTGATGAGATCAATGTTCTAATATTCCCATAAAAACACGTGATATAGAAATTACTCAGAACATCTTTCACAGTACTGTTAATTGTCAAATTACCCTAAAACAATTATTTATTTGCTTGTTTTTTGTTTATTTAAACAATTGTAAATAGAAGTTACTATTAACCTGGTTAATCGAAATTAAGTTAATATTCGTAATAATTGAGTGATTTGATAAAAAAAAGGAATAATTTGCTATGAACTAATGGTGAAATTACTTCTTCTATTATTCCTATTTGGTTATAAAATGAAATCAGCTATGATTGAAATGTGTAATCTATAAAAATTAGCTCTTGTTTTGGCGCTGAATGGATTTATTAATATTCTGAAAATGCTAAACATTTCTATTCTGAGTCCATTACTATTGTCTCATCTGATAGTTTTATGCTAACGCAAGTCTAACTGAAAGAATGTATCCAGGCATTCTTTAAGATTTTTAAGATAAAAGGATAAAAGTAAAAAAAAAATACAATGCTAAATAGTCCACAAAATGAAAAACTGGATAAAATATTAAAAATTCGTAACATATATTCGCGGACTACTTAACAATGTATATAATGCTAAATATAGGCTTGACCGTAGACATCATAGAGACGAACATCTTTACATATTATATGTTTTCGATTTTTCAAAATTAATGGTCCATTAATGTTGTATGGATTTTAATAAAAATAAAGAAATCCCCCCCCCCCAAAAAAAAAAAAGAAAAAGTATCGAACATTGGCGTGTCGAGGGAATGGATAGGTTGGTAATTATCCCCTCCTCCCACATTGCATCCGAAAACGCAAAAAAACAAAAGAAACAACTAGGATTTTAGACCTGTTATTTAGTTGGAAAGTCCATTTCTGTGTTTGTAACTCTTTCCCCACCGCAATTCGGAAAACTATATGGCTTTTTTTTTTTGGTTGAGTAGTTGTAAACTGATGCCATTCTGGGAACTCCTCTTCTGTTAGCTAAAATCAAGAGAGGTTTGCCGCAACCAATTGGAGTTGTTAGGTTATTTTCCTTATTTTAATTAGATAAAACAAAGTATTACGGAAACCGTACATATCGAACTACAAAATGAGCGCACGTCCATTGAGCCCAGGAATTCTAAGCAGTTGAATAGTTTCAATATGAAGATAAAAAGTTCACTAAATTTGGAACCGATTTCAAACAGGGGTTTAACAAATAGATTAATAATAACAGAATATATATAAAAGACAAAAAGACTCTCAACAAAATGAGTCTTGACATTTAGACATTCGTGTCAGTATCATTTCGAAGTCCTTACGCAAAGAAAAATATACGTTATACTAAAAGAAAACGATACACAGGTTTGGATGCTGTTATGCATCATTTGACCAAGCGCCAAAATTCAATTTTGAGATATTCACATAAACGCAAAAGCAGATGTATTAATTGACATTTTTTTTATGAAATGAAGAATGTTATATATCAAAACGAAATATACCGCATATTGATGACGTATGAATTTCGAATCAGATGACCATGTGACAAAGGTCGTTAGTCACATGATGCAAATCTTATTCGTTACGATTAGTCGATTGTAGTTTATTCAAAATTAATTTTCCGCAGAATTATGTTGAGATAGCAAGCAGGAACTATTTTTTATAAAGAGTTTGCATCTTTCGCTAATTAGATGGAGCAATAATCTAAAAAAAATCTATTTTGGCGCTTGGTCAAATGATGCGTAAAACCATCCAATTGAAATGCTCTTCTTCAATGAAAGTGGAAATCCCTTGGTTCCAGATCACGATAAAGACAGGACTTCAAACAAGAGTTCATTGTATTTTTGTGAAAGTTCTCTATTCACTTCTACAGTTCTAGCATAGCAAAAACCACTAGTACTGACTAACATCATAAATTTCCTCTTTTGACAATGTCTCTCTCGACGCTAACAGATATTCGATCTCTTAAATGCAGGAAACGCTCATTCAAAAAAGAAATAGAACTCCATTATCTGACAATGTCACATTTACGTAATTCAACGATATCGATAATTTTTAGCTAAGGCTTCATTTGATGATAAAGTTCCAGGCCGGGAAACTTCTCAACACCTCTCCTGCAACTTGAGAGATTAATTTGTATTTCAACTGATTTTATTTTTAATTATCTAATTTAAGAATTAATCGATAATCTTTATCAATCCATATCCTGTTCAATGCAAAACTTATGAAATTGTTTTGGTGGTTTTTTTTTTTTTTACTGTTAAAATAAAAAAAAAAATTAAAGGGAATTTTTTTTTTTGAAAAGTTCTGTTCTATAGAACAGAAGCAAAATAAAGATGGTTGTCAACCTTTATCGACCAAAGATCCTCAGTTTAAACCTCAGGCATTCCTATAATGTGTATTTTACTGTAAACAAAGTAAACAGATGAAAATCCATCATTGTGTCTCTCACTCTTGAGATATCTGTGATTGAGAACCACTGCAGTAAAGTAACTGAAAATTAGAATCAAGATTTAATGTAATGTTTACTAAAAATAAAATTTTTAAATTTTTAAAATTTTTAATTTAATAAAACTAAAAAGGCGAACCTGTGAATTTGTAAACCATTCATTTCATCATTAAAATGTTAACAGCCACAGATAGATAACTATCTTTTTGAACTCCTAATAAGTGAACTCTTTGATGACTGTTAGTTTTGTAAACCAATAGAATTCATTTTTGTGTTGACTGATCTTCGTCTGCTGTTTCTTGTCTTAGATGAGTCCTTCTCTATTTCTAGCAACGAGAATTCAATTAAAATATACGACTCCAAAGCAATTATCGATCTCTTACGCCTGATTAACATTCCAAACTTTTCGCCAAAAGCTTGATTAGATAAGTTTCTCCTTGAGTGACCATGCGATGCATTTAAGACCGTTGCTGGGTTCATTCCGAACGAGGGTATTTTTTTATACTTCTCTTCATTATCTGCTTTTTTTTTCTCTCTCTCTTTTTGCTTCTTTACTCTTCATCCTGGATTGCGATTCAATTGTCGGGCCTTATTTTGGAACTTGTAGAATTCCATTACCAACATCTGAATGAATGATTTTAATAGAAATTCAAAATTTGTTCAACAAAATATGATTTTTTTTTTAAATCGAAGTCACAAGTGAATTGGGAAAGTTACAAGAAAACGCAGTCATATAAAGTAAATAATGAAATATTATTGATTTATTTTCATTTTACTTTTATTTTCATTGATATCTTCCAAAAAATATTAGACAAACCTAGATTATTCCTGATCTTAAAATAGAAGATATGGATGGCATTATTATGTTTTTTATACCATAAAAATAATGATATAAAGAAATTACTGGACTGGAATTGTTTATTCCTCTTTTTATTCTTTATGAGTGATATATTTTACTAAATTAGTTATTATATTTCAATTATTTTTCTAATTATTATTATTATTACTATTAATAATTAATCTAATATTTTAGATGTAAGAGTTTGTACACTACCATTAAGAGCATTCGGGAAGGAAGTGAATGTTCTGAAAATTTAACGGACCTCGAATATTCTAGATTTTATAATGGCGCCAAGTTATAATGAAGTTTTTGTGTATATTCATACTCTCAAGTCTTTAACTTAGGTAGTCACAGATATCCACGAACCACAGTTGTGTTTAGGTAATCACCGTTCTGAACTCATTTTGTTAACAAGTTTATCAATGAATAAAATCCGACAATAGGATTAATTACACGTGAAGGAAGGGCTGATATAGTAAAAGAATGAAAACATAAGAAACTGCAACTTTGTTTCTTTTCTTCCTGCGGGAAATGGACTCAGAGATAAGATCTTTGAACATCGCAAAAAAGTCCAAAAACCATCGACAAGGGTTTTAGTTTCTTTAAATTGAGAGTAAGTCTGGCTACTGTTGATCCCACCTTCTCTTTGTTTTTCTTTTTATTTAATTGGGTTGTAAAGTCAGTATTCGAAAACGGGTATTTTTATTTAAATATCATCACAGCCACACTTATAATAATAACCAGAAATAACATAATA
>JAFIDM010012231.1:8908565-8990621 GCA_023159025.1 Thereuonema tuberculata | reverse complement strand
TAACAATTATGTAGGTTTCTTACTAAAAATGTAATTACTGGTAAATGTTATTTCATCCGCATGTTTTCTTAGGGTCGAAAGTGAGACAAGCTGTAAGTTAAAACAATAATTAAAATAAGTCATTAGAATATCAAATTTTGATACAAATAATTTTAAAATATAGTGTACAAAAAATTTATTTATTTTGCTTCAAATTGATAAAAATAAATAAAAACGTTTAATTTAATGCTGTTAACCTCATTGTCTGTTTAACTAAAATATTTTGATATGGACTTAACTTACATATTTAAATTAAATTGTATAATTAATATTTTTCTTCTCCTTTATATATTTATTGGAGAGTTAATTATTCGAAGAGTCCAAATAAAATTTGCATTAGAAAACGAAATCTTCAATGTTTTATTTCAAGAACTCCGATTGCGGGTAGGGATGGGGGGGTTGATTAAATATATATATATTTTAATTTTTGAAGTTGGAGTTTTTTGAAGTTTTTAAATTTACCTTTGATGTTTTCCCTGACATTCAGTATAATAATAAGCCATAGACTACTGAATTCAAAATAGTACAGATATATATATCGTACTGCTAAAAGACGATCTTCTTAGGAATACGATGACACTTGTACGTCCTCCCCCATATCATGTAAGCCAATACACTACGAAATTTAGATTTTTGAATGGATTTACACTGACTTTGACTATCAACAGTCATTAAATTAAAAATTAAAAAGATTTTCAACGGTAAATGAAGGGAATTGTCATTAATTCCTTTTTAGTTTTTTTTTTAAATCCTTAACTAATAATACAGTTTAATAAATACATTAAAATATGAATTTACAAAATTTAATGTAAAGTGATTTAGATATTTCAAGTAATTCATTGTATTCTTTCTACAATATTGACTCCATTGACTTCATTGAAGAGTTTTGTCCACTGCTGAAGTCCACTTGAACAATTGAGACGCTCTTCGTCATTGCACGTAGGGCTTCTTTATAGCTAAGAAAATACAATGTTCGTTATGAGCTCACCTTTGATCCTTATCTGAGAGATAAAAAAAAAAGAGACGCACGTTACCAGGTAACAAAACTTCTTCCGGTGCAATCTTGCTAAAGACTTGATCCCTGGCTAACCTCAAGCGAAAATATTATTAAAAGTAAAGAAAGAAAGGAGAAGACCTTCTCCGCATCTTCCCGAGCTTTGCTGAAGAAATATTTGTAGCATTAAAAAAAATTTACTGAATAAATACGGAATAAATGAAAGATTAAATTCAAGAATTTAATTTTAAATCTTTCATTGAATTTTAAATAGAGAAATACTGTTAAAAGTATTGCTAAATAATAAACAACTCCTTTTTATGCTTTTCACTCTAATGTTTAATTTGTTTTATTTTTCTTCAATTTGATAAGAAATTGACTGCCACGAAATATAAAATGGGAATTTTCTTACCCTTTATTACGTTATTTATTTTTAACAATAAATGGAAACATTGAATTGATATTTGAGGATGAAATAAATAAAAAAATAATATTTATTAAATATTTATAATATTTGTCTTTTAATAATAAAATATATTTGTCTTTTAATATATTTGTCTTATAAAAGCAAATGTTAAATTTGTAGCAAAGGATATTGTAGCTTTGGATTATCGTTTGTCAACTTCTTAATCTCCGTTGGAGGAAAAAAAATAGGTAGCTATTTTAGGTTTGTCTGTTCGTCTGTGATTAAGCTAAGCAAAACGTGTTTATTGCAGAAGCCTAAAATCGAACTTACCTTTAAGCAACTGTTTAATGGAATCAAACTGTTAAACTGTCCTAATTATAGCTCAATGATTATGTTGATTCAAAACTGTTTACCTTAGAACAGATAGTAGATGAATGTTTTCGAAATCTTATTCCTTTACATTTTGGTAACATTTGGGACTTTATGTAAGATTGATGCTACACATCAGCAACATATGATCCGCCTTATAAAGTGATGTTAATATTTGTAAATAAATACTTTTTATAGACAAACTGAAATTAATTAGTGAATTTAGATTATCAACTTTTTGCATATATGAAAACTACTTTGTTTTGGTTTTTTTTATCCCGCAGATATTCCAAAGTTAGCACGCTAATATATTGTATTTTTTATTTGAAAATCGATCAATTATTTTATTTTTGACGAGTGATTGTGATCTGAAGCCAACGGGCAGTTAGGAAATTGTAATTAATCAAATCCGTTGTTTGGATTCTGTTGCGCAACATTAACATTGAAAGGGTTTCAATGTTAAAAGATATTAATGAAATGCTCTAACCCAACGCAATACTATTTTTCCTTTGATTCCTGCTGAAAACGATTTTTTGGATTCTGCAGAAATCGACTCTAATGTTAATTGCTAGCTTTTGGTGGTTTCCTACTATGGGTCTGAAAAAATATTTAATCAATATTGTTTTTCTTATACTAATGAGCAAAAATTCATTTAGAAAGCAAAAAAAAAATTAGTTTCACCGCAGGCTGTACCAATTTGTTAAATCAATAACATTAAAAAGTTGGACAAGGAAATCAACGTGCGTTAGTACATTTTACAGTAAAATAAACCAAAGAACGCACATAACTAAACAAAACAAAACACAAATTCACTGAGCTATTTTTGATATTAATGCTGGAAACGGAGGACAGCGCTGTTTCGAGGCTTTTTGGCCTCTCATCAGCTCCATCTATCCAGCATACCTAAGCTCCAGCATACCTAATTAAAAAGTTGATATCTTCACAAAAAAAAGTGAACACAAAGGGATTTCATTGTAAGTAGTGAAGAAGACGATGGCACAAAAGAATCATCAATTCTAGAAAAAAATAATTTCTTCAGTCCATCAGCTATTTTTAAATTTTTGGTCTTTCTTTTGTTTATTTTTAGGAATAGTTTGATCAGTAGCCTCAAGAATTTTTAGTTCTATCTGTTTTGGAGTGTATTGATTTATTTTGCTTCTCTCGTTTTCGTAGTGAAGGCTTTCCAGTCTGCTTTGGAGATATTATACTTATTATGTATAATAGAAGGATTTTGGACAAGTTATTTGGAGGTAGAGATTTCAAAATATACTGGGAAATGGTCATTACCTAAGTCATCACCAACATACCAGTTTGTCATCATTCTTTCCATTGATGGTGATGATAGCGTTAAGTCTAAGGTACTTAAAGTTCCAGTCGAGGGGGATTGATACATAGCTTCTTAATTTTGGGAAACAAGTACAGTTCCAGTGGGTCCCCTCCTATTGTGGAATTGATGGTAATGAAATAGCAGATAGAATAGCCAAACAAGCAGCAAATATGAGCTCCACCTTTCTCCCACAATATTCTCTTAAGAAATATATAAGCACTGCCAGAACAGTTTTAAAAGAAAAATGGATTCATTGTTGGACAAGAGAAACAAAAGAAAGGAATCTATATACTATATAAAAAGAACCAAATGATCTTGAAATATATCGAGATATCACTAGATCCACTGCCACATTTGCAGCAAGAGCTGCTCTATCGTCTATTGTCTATTGTCTATCTCTATCGGTTCAATCTAAGTGAGTCTTCCCTCTGCCGGTGTTGTAGAATGGAAGAAGAAACCATAGAACATATTCTTCTGAAGTGCAGGGTCCCCACAAGGAGGGGGGGGCAGTTGGTCCCTCAGCACCGGGCTGAGATCTACAGTATGTTTATAGTGTAAAACAGTGGTGGGTCCGGTTTTTTTTTTTTGTTTTTTGTTTTGGTTTTTTTTTTTTTTTTTTTTTTTTGGTCGTCGATTTGGATTATTTTCGTGATATTTTTGGCTAAGAATTTATGATTTTGTTGATAATATTTGGTACTTGGGCCCGAAATTTGATGTGGGGGACCTGCTGAAGTGTACCACACCATGCTCTTGAAGACTGGCCCTTTTATTAGCATTGGGAAGCCCTTTTAAATTACAAGATGACCATATTTACAATATGTCCTAAGAAATAAACGTTTTTGGACTCTAGCGGCAATGACATATTATGGACATCGGATTATCGGAGCCAACAACTCTTTGACGTCCGTAACAAGAAGAAGAAGAAGAAGTAGAAAAAAAAATAATTAATCAATATCATGGCATTACAAAATCTTTTTGTTTTCTAGATATTTTCGTTATGCAGATGACATCATCGTTATGTGGAAGGGTACGGAATGACAGTTTAATATGTTTTGTAGATATGCAAATTCAGTTGATCATCATGTAAAATTTAGCATGGAGAAAGAAGAGAATGAAAGGTTATCGTTCTTAGATGTTTTGTTTATAAATGAAGGAGAGAAAATGACTATTCAGCATCATAAAAAAAAATGAAAAGCAAATATGTACTAAATTTTTATTCTGAATACAAGGGTAAGACTAAAACAGCAGTTATTTGAAAAGGATTACGGAAAATACAGAAGATAAAAACCAATGGAAAAATAAAATAAAGAATATGGTTTATATAATTGAAATGAATGAATAGCCGAAAAAATTCATTCTTAAGGTAATAAATGAATTTTTTAAAAACAAAAGAATAAAGAAGACTAAATAAGCATAAATAAGGTGAAGAAATTGTCGTTAGATATTCATTTAAATAAATCAGTAAGAGAAGTATCTTTAGAATAACAACATTAAGATAATAATTATTATAAAGAAAGTAAATAAATAAAACAAATACGAAATTTAAAACAGAGAAAACATTTATAAATAGAATGAATGAAATAGGGGTTGTGTATAAATTAAAACGTAAGGATTGCGAGATGAATTATTTTGGAAATACAGGTAGAACCCTGAGGAAAAGAGTCGCAGAACATATTAGAGCGTTTGAAAATTTTTTACGTGTGTGAGAAAGGTTTCAATTGGAAAAAGGCCAAACACACAGTTTCTAAAAATTAACTTTATAAAAAATAAAAATACAAAATACACAAACGTTTCGGCTTGCCGAAGTTACAAGCCTTTCTCAATCTAATGTACAATTTAGGAAATAACTCCTTATTTATACAGCCCAACTAAAGACAAAAAAGAACAATCATGGGATTTACCCTTTTGGAGAACCCCGTAGCTGAAGGGTCTGGCCCTATCAGAATGCAAATAATGAAGTACCAATCAGCAAATGAGCTACAATGCCCTCTGTGGTGAGAAAAACGAATTAAATTGGTAAATAACATCACAAAATTACATGTGTTTAGATCAAAACAAAGTAAACAGTGTACAATCAAACAGAATTCATTAACATTATCACAATTTTTTTTTTTTTTACTTTTCACTTTGCACTATTAATTGGTATGCAACATCAAAGAATATTTTTTTTTCTTTTATACATATCTACAAGATTAAACATTATGAACCCTTGTTTTCAAAACCATTGGGTTTTTTTTTTTATTTTTTAACATCGAACTCAGTCAAATCAATGAGAAGGATAGACTGAATTTTGTGTAAAATCACAAGGAAATACATGTGGTTCAGGACATTAAACAAATATGAAAGGTTTCTATTAAAACAAACATGTGGGAAAATTTTTTTTTTTCTTTCTCTATTCGTTTACAACTATATGCAAATCAATTGCAAGTATATTTTCATATTATAAAGTGGAATGAATTTAATTACAATTACTTAATTTGTAGGTACTCTCATTTTAAATCCAAAATAATTTTTTTTTCCATTTTCTTTATCTTTTCAATTTAATTTTTAATCAAACCAGCTATGATGTAACTGAGGTAAAGGCAATATCAAAATCTATAACTACGTGAGTGAACACATGACTTAATAAATTGACTAATATATAATTGACAAAGAAAGAACACTATTGAGTTTACTTGAAGCGTTGGTCTCTAGGTTTTTTAGAGAACCCATATTGATATATTTCTCTGACCGAGATTTGGTCGTTGTAACTTTCTTCCGATGTGAGGATTAACACTGACTCCATGCATTCCGGAGATGTATGTCCTCAACTCGTCCGATGATTGTGGGATTTTGGAGGTCAATGGAATGTCCCATTTCTACCATGTGGGTAAAAGTTCTATAGGTGGTATCTCTTCGTTCGATGGCCTTTCGATGGTCCGCCAGTCAGTCCTCCAACTTCCGGCCCGTCTCCCCGACATACTGGCAGCCATGTTGTTGGCATGGAATCGAGTAAATTACTCCCATTTCTGTCAGGGGGTTAGGCTTTTCCCCTCTACTCCTCGTTATGGCAGCCGTTGAATTTTTATTTGCGGATGTGAGAGTATCATTAGTATCATTTTGGGAATCACAGTAGATCGCTTTCAGACATAACTGAAAATGCTTTTGAATAAACCACATTGGGTAAGAGTTCTCTAAAAACAAATTGCGTAGGTATTCTAACTCATTGTTCAAGACTTCAAGCCTATTAGGCAAATGGAAAGCCCGGATGATAGCCATCTTTATCACATTGGTTTTGAAGGCTGGTGGACAGGAGGATTGATAATTTAATGTTATCCGGGAATATGTTGGTTTTCGGTAAACACTTGTCACCATTCCTGTTTCGTCTCTAGAAATTCTAATGTCTAAAAACGAAATGGCATTATCTAGTTCTTTTTCTTCATTAAACTTGATATCTGCATGGATAGCTGAAAACGCTTCTTTGATAAAATTGCTGTCTGCCTGATGTGCATAGAAGATGAGGTCATCCACATAACGCATGTACGTAGCAATAGTGATGTGACTGGCATCGATAATGGTGTAAGCCATGACTTCAATGTAAACCATGACCCATTCCGCTATCATGCCTGATGCGGAGAGTCCCATAAAGAAACCTTGTATTTGCTTGTAAATACATTCATTATACACGAACAATTGCATCTTAACCATAGAGTTTATGAGATATAAAAGATCACAGATAACGTCATTCATTTGAAACGATCTAAAGTACTTAGCACTAATATGTTGATACGCCACTTTCACTAAACCCAAGGAAATCGATGTGAAAAGAGAATCCACATCCAAGGAAAACCATTGATGGTCAGGTTGAATCTCTGTTGCTGCAATCTTTCGTTTTGCGATCTTACTGTTCTCAACGGCGAATGAAGATTTCACATGGATTTTTTTGCATAAATTTAAATATATAATCTGCTAACAGCTTAACAGCTGAATTATTACAAACAATGATTGGTCTTACAGGGTACAAATTATCGCAATCTACATTTTTGTGAATTTTGGGAAGGATTCTCAGGAACGGGATCTTTAACTCGCCATCCTTTAAAATTGTCGCGAATTCTTCTGAAATCAAGCGTTCTTTAGTTAAGGCTTTAATTACTCTTCTGTTGGAGTTGAGTGCATCTTTTTCGTTAAAAGAAAAGAAGGTAATCCCTACCTGGTTCTGAAGGAACTTCTGTGCCATTTTATTATGGGTCATGGGAATGGGTCATGGTTTACATTGAAGACATGGCTTACACCATTATCGATGCCAGCCACATCACTATTGCTACGTACATGCGTTATGTGGATGACCTCATCTTCTATGCACATAAAGCAGATAGCCATTTTATCAAAGAAGCGTTTTCAGCTATCCATGCAGATATCAAGTTTAATGAAGAAAAAGAAGTAGATAATGCCATGAATTATTTATTTCATTTCTTTTAATTATTACTTCCTATTATGTTTACTTAACATGCATACCTGTTTACGCTTCCTTTTCCAAGAAATATTTACTGTTTAATCGAGAGAAAATTAAAGGAATAAGGGAAGATTTAAATTTAAATTTTATTTATAAATTATTTAAGTTTCCATTTAAGATATCCTGTTTTAAAATATATTTCATATGTACATCATGCTTTTTGTTTCAATTTAATTTGGACGCTATTTTTAATACGACTTTTTAATTTTAATTTATGACTCTTTATTTAGTCATAAACAAGTATCTTATTCTCTTATTTACAAGTAGTTTCCAGATTTCTTCGTTGGGGGCAGGCTGAACCATGACGTCAAAGATGAGCCAAGACACTTGGAATTTTCCATAAAGAATTATGGGAGTTAGTTTTTCTATTTATGCATGTCAAATTTTGTAATCTCTCACTTGAAGAAAGATACTCACATTATGTATCCGAAACTGTCGTTTTTTATTAAAATAGTTTTTTATTCTTGTACATTTGTGCGTCGGCTTCATTTATTGGATTAAAAAATGTTTTAGAGTGATGTGATATGGTTCTGTCCAGAGCAAAATGAAAAATGCAGGTGGGACTCGAAAAACTTTGATAAACAGAACAAAGACAAGAAGCTCATGAAAGTACTTACTTTCCTTACAATGCCTTTTTTAATTTTATATTTTATTTAGTTTTCCATCTGTTAAAACAACACAAACGAAAAGTGTGGATTTGTTTTTAAGGAAAGCTTCTATTTTATAAAGATATCTAAAGCGAATTAATCTGAATTATTCTAAAGCAACGCACGAGGATTTCTAAGAGGATTAATACGTATTAAAACATTTGAATAGAAATTCATTATTTCGCTGTTACTGTTTTGTTTGCTATTCAATGAAAATAACTATAGTTATCAAAAGCCCCCATCCCAAATCGCAGTCCAAGCCTTTATTTTAGGATTTAGAGTTATTTCAGATTCTAGGTTAGTTGGGATCCCTGGATTTTAGAGTAGATTGTGGGCCCCTTGAAATGGCCCAATATCTCTGTGTGTGGTAAATATATATATATATTTTTAAATTGCATTTTTGACTTCTGTGGATGAGTTGTCATTCATATTCTTATTACAGCTCAGTAGTTATCTCAAGTTAGTCTAATCAATTAATAATACTGGAATTTTTCATCTCTCATTGTGTTTTAACTGAAATAAAAAAAAAATCTTCACTGTCACCTCTCTAATTGGGGTCTGGTTGTCTTAATCTTTGATGTATCTTAAAAGTGATTAGTAAAGCACCGAAATTGGAAGGACGAACTTTCTTTTGTTCTATTTTTCTTTTATTTATTTATTTATTTTTGTTTTGCTGCTTCGCCAAGTATATTTAACAAACATTTTTACTTTAAAACACTGAAATAAAAGACATATTTAAGTCTTTGCCACTATTGAGGTTCTGCTCACGAAAAAACACTTTTTACAATTTTTTTTCTTATTTTGGCAATTTTAAATGAGAGTTCTTAGTGAAATCGTATTTCAGCCAAAGACATGTCAATCTTCAAATCAAACTTCTTTTGACCATTGGAAATTAAATTGATTTTATCTGAGCTTCCCAGAAAAGGACTTTTTTTAGATAAGATTTGGTTCATACAAATAATAAGAACTCTAAAGACTGCACTCCTTATATTCCTTTTTTAGAAACTAAATATACAGGATGATTCAGAAAGAAATGTCATAACTTCAACAGAGCATTCAGAATTTTACTGCAAGTTAAAAAGTCCATATCAACATGCGTCCAGATGATTAAAGGAATGGAGCTATTGTAGTTTGAAAAGAAGAAAACACCTAACAACAAACTCAATATGAAAGACTTTTATAACAATAAACGTACAAAGGTATATTTTTTAATTAAGAAGCGGTTTAAAATCCCAGTTATATCAATTACCTTTCAACTGTAACTTGTATAAAAATGTCAAAATGTTTTATTTCCAAATAACTTCTTACTTAATATAGATTAATTCCCCATTTAACTGAATTGGAGGGAATTGCATTCATGCTTCAATTCAAAATAACTAACATTGTTATTTTCATATTTCTCATATATTTACTATAATTAAAATCATTTATTTGTATATGATTGTTTCCTTTAAACTTCCATAACTCTCTTCCATTTGATTTACCAGATGGCCATAATTAAAGAGGAGGTGTTTAGAGTCCAAAAACCTATTGGGTCACACCCCACTATTAATGGGTTTTGATTTCTATAGAAAAAAATAATTAGTTCAAAACTTCGTCACCAGGGGAAAAAATGTCTATGGAAGTTACGTGTGCAGAGAAAATTGGGCGAATAAATAAATAAAGTTTACAATCAATAGCATTTTTTTTTTGGCATCATTTACAGATGTGATTCAATGCTTACCTTGCAACTGTTCCAATAACTGCATTCTGTGAACAGCATTTCCTACAGCAGAACGCAACAGATCTTCAGTGATTTGCCTCAAGTACAGGCTATATATATCAAGCTTTTCAAATATTCCCATAACCAAAGTCACAGGGAGTGAGATCAGGCGAACAGGCTGTCCAACTCGTAGGAAACGCTCGATTAATTATTCTGTCTTCTGTGAAATGCTGCCGTAAGACTTGCTGTACACCAAGCCAATGTGAGGGGGTGCTCCATCCTGCAAGGTTGATCTGAAGCATCCACGCTGTTGAAGTTGTGGATTAAAAAAAATCAAGCAGCATTCGTTGATGTCTCACTGCATTGACGGAGCAAATCACCGGACCGTTTGGTGTTATTTCTTCAAAAAAGTACGAACCGATATTGAACCAAACAGTAAATCCACACCACACTGACTTTCCGATGAGTGCAAAGGAATCTGCTGAGACACATGAGAGTTCTTCAACGCCCAAATGCGGCAATTCTTTGTGTTTAAAATTGCATTAAGATGAAAATGTACCTCATCACTTCTTAGGATGTTCCAAGGCCATGCATCCTCGACTTTATTCGAGCTATAACATAAGAGAAGTTCATAAGAACGTCTGCATCTCCTCGAAGCAGTTGTCGAATATGGCTGATCTTGTACTGGAAAAACTTCAGCAGTTTTCGCATAATTTTCCATACCGTTGCATATAGCAAATCAAATTGTCTGGATATTGCCTGTGTACTGCTGGACGCGTGTGCATTGTTGGGTTCGAGTGCAGCAGTTGCAATTGTTTCAAGTTGTTGGTATAATATCGGTTTGCGTCCTCGTCCTGGCAACACTTGTAACGATCCCGTATTTTCAAATCGCAAAATCATTTTTCGCAAATTTGTGATTGGCTTCCTTATATTCTTCAACTCCCGGTATTCCCGAAGTGCGACAGAAACAATGTTATTGTTTTTGGTAGTAAAGTTTCACCAGCAAAGCACGATCATAAATTTAGTGTAGGAAAGGTTTAACATCAAAGCACCACTGCGCAACTATAGTGTAGCAGTCGGGTCTAACACATGCTGTTCGTTTTCATCTTTTTATGTACTTCAATCTACGACATCAGTTTAGTGCAATCTGCATATTTCCATGCTTCCTGCGCCAAATTTGGAACTAATTCTTTTTTCTTTAGAAATCAAAACCCCTTGGTCTAAATAGTCTACACACCAAATTTGGTGGAGTTTGGCCCAATAGGTTGGTAATTGTGATCTATAATATCTCCTCTTTAATTATGGCTACCGAGTATATTGATTCTATAATATTAATATGGACTTCTCTGATTCTAATAAACTTCAGAATGCTGTATTGAAGTTTTATTTCTGAATCATTTCATTTCTAAATCATTCTGTAATTAACATATTTAGAAGAATAGCTTCTACTTCTTCAGAATTACATTTACTTTTTTATAAAAATTAGAAAATAGTGTTAACAGCCTTATATCTCCATTCAACGTTATTTATGAATTAATAAGATTTCAATATTCCTGGAATTCCTTTGATGCACAAGAAAGTAATTTCATTTTTCTATGGTTAAGGTACATGTGGAAGAAAACATACTTTAACTTCAACTTCTTTACGGTACATATAAAATAAACTGATATTGTTAAAGCAAAGGCGATTATAAAAATGAAATATAATACATTTGCCTTGTGACTGGTGGAATGCTAAGAATCTTGACTGATAAACACTTCAATTTTGGATGTATTCAAAAGGATCCTTATGTTCTGTTTCTATTAACATTACACAATAGACCTGTTCGAATGGTCTGAGTGTTTCAGCAGAATTCTATCTTATCTTGTTATCTTATCTCTGTAATTATCAATTGTCTGGGAAATGAAAGTCGTGTGGCTTAGAAGGACTCTTCAGTTCCCGTCTATTAAGTAGAAGAGCATTTTCAGAGATTTCTCATTCCGCGTCGAAAACTGTCTTTACATTAACGACTCATTTTAAATAATTATTATAACTTAATAATAATTTTATTTCTGAATTGGTTACAAAAATGTTATCTGTAACAATGAATTTCAATTGATCAAAGTTTTGAAAATGTTATTTGCACCGTTTTCTGAATTCAAAATTTTCATCTGATATGAAAACCGTTGGCTGATATTAATTCATAAATAAAATGATGTTTTTATAAATTTCTTTAAAATCCAATTACTATTAAAACGCTAATGGTTATGTAAAAGACAGCAAATCGTAGCACGCCCTGTAACTTTGGCACTAAATAGAGACAAAACCACAAACTTTAAAAAGAACTTAATTTTTTAAAATGAGAATTGTTTTTTTCACTCATCACGTAAGATGAGATTAATAGATTGAAAGATACTTTAAATAACTTTTCTACTGGCTAGAATGGAGAGAATACTTTCACTTCCAAGTCAATGACACAAGAGGAAAGCGAGTTGCGTGGGAGATGAGAAAAGGGTTGAGGTGTCGTTTCGATAATGATCAGGGACCTATAACGTTCATTAACTTTGGTATTTTTTCTGCTTCTCCCTCTTCGTCTTCATTCTGCCGCTTTCTGTTCCTAATCGATTGTCGCCGATGTTGCAAGAGACGAGTTCCTTCAGAGAAAAATTGGCTCCGCCGCCGGTGATCAGTCAGAAGCTCGTGAAACATTCATGACGGAGGAGGGCGAGCACGCCAATCTGGTCCGCAGATCAATCATACGAGTTGCCGCTTTTCTCGAAGGGGTGGGAGAGTAAAGAAGAAGAGAGCGAAGGCAGAAAAAAAAATACATAATCGTCGGAACATTTTCCGTAGGACATCAACAATCGGCTTTAGGAAATCTCATCCGTTCTGAGAGAGAAGCCATTGTTACAGTTCACGGAACAAAAACCTTCTGATGTAAAAAGCCTTAAATATATTACATCCTCAAGTTTCCGTAGAGTGGACATGATTTTAAAATCAGAACCATGGTTTAGTTCATGTTTTAAAAGAAAATAGGAAATTAAAAGAAGCATCATCAAAAATTCTATTTTCTAAAAGTATAAATACTTTTTTAAAAATGAATTTCACATAAATGTTCAAAAGATCTTCACATCAACACATTTTCATCTCTAAAAAACTTTATTATCCGTGATATTTCGTACTCTTTAATCAAGAGCACTTCTTCAGACGGTTAGGGATAGTCTTCGTAAACCTATTCCCTAATACAGAGAAATCATTATAAATGATAGAATTTTATAAAGTGATACATTACATACCTAACCTTTGTTTTTAATAAGATAATACTAAATAACATTACAATAATAATACTAGTCCATTACAAAGGGTAGAAGTGATAAGATAAGTTTACATCATTATTACTTCAATACAAAGGGGAAAATGTTTTTTATGTGTTAACAGCAACAAGAAGATTACAATAAGGTTACAATTCTATTCTTTGTAATGAACTATAATTTAGTATCAATGATGTATTACCTACCCTTTGTTTTTAACAACATATGTAATGTATCACTTTATAAAATTCTATCATTTGTAATGATTTCTCTGTATTAGGGAATAGGTTTATGAAGCCTATCCCTAACCGTCTGAAGAAGTGCTCTTGATTAAAGAGTACGAAATATCATGGATCTTAAAGTTTTTTAGAGATGAAAATGTGTTGATGTGAAGTTCTTTATAAATACTTTTGTTACTTTTCAGTCTGCAGGAATTTTTTTTTTCTAGAATGAAAAAATGTTGAGGATGAATAAATTGATCTATTAGAAACAAGAAAATTATGATTTCTGCATGTTACCACCATCTTCTACATACATTACATTCCTCACAGCATCAAAATTGTTTATTGTTATCATTTCATCCAAAAATGTTAACATTTTAAAAAATAATTCAAATTAAAATGAAATTGAGAAATTTACTACAATCTTTCTAATAATTTGTAACTAATTTATTAACAAAACCACAAGTTGTGAATTACTATTTTCAATAACTTTCTCCAGATGAAATCATTTTTAAAATAAATTCGAGAGGCCATTATTGTAAACGAGATGATCGTCATGCCATATTCTTAAGTCGAAAGGAAAACTTTTGCAAATATAAGGCATAATATTAATAAGAAATATGTTAATATTTATTTATCCTTCTTTACAAATTAAAATTTAACTCAAAAATACGTGGTCTTTGATATGAGGCTTGTAACCTTTAAGGAATACAACGTGATATAAAGTGATTATCAAATCACCAGACACTCATGGATCCCATGAATATGATAGTACATTTTAAGAAACTACACTTGCATATTCAATGATGTATTAAGTAAAAGAAGAGTGGTTATTCATTTTAGCAATAGTTTTTCTCGATAATAAACAATTTTTGTAGACCACGGTAACATGTATGATTGATGAATTGACCACTTGACGATAGGCGGGGCTTCGTAGTTCCAAAATATCCCACCAGTCTACTTTTTGGCTTGTGGGATAAACAAAGCCATGTGCTTCGTTTTAACCCTAGTAGATATAGAGGCTGAACTAAAAGATTTGATTTCGATGCAATGATTGTAAGCCTTCCAAAATTTTCAGATTGGATGTAAAGTTGATTATCACCTGTTGAAGAAGACGACAGCAATATATTTTCAAAGAAGGATGTAATTTAATGGTTCACTTGAGGATAGGCGGGGCTTCGTAGTTACAACATATCCCACCAGGCTAATGCTTCGCATGTGGGATAAACAAAGCCATGTGCTTAGTTTTAACGGGTGTAGATATAGAAGAAATATTACATTAAAGAAGGATATTCCAAGCGTTTTTACAGAATTATTACAATAAGGATCTGCACAGTACTGAATCATCCGTCTTGAAATATCAATAATTGACGATTTTTTAAGTAATTTACACAAAGTTATATGTTTGTTTATCCCACAAGTTCTCGCCGCATGTGGGATACACGTCATATGTGACGTCGATAGGGGTGTAAACCTCAAGTGGTCCATTGATGTTGCTGTCTTATGATGGTCTAACAGAAGAAAGCCTGCATCGATAGCATTGACACTGATGATCTCTAGAATGTGAAAAAGATTCAAGTGAAATCTCTTTCTTAGATATAAGTAAAATGAACATGAAATGATGCTTTGCTGCTTCAGAAGTGGTAAAAGAATGGCAATAGCTTCCAATGGCTTAACAGACACCATTGCGTGTATTTCATTGTTGTTGGGTTTTTTTTTTCCTATTTTCATAAGGAAAAGGATTGTGAAATCGTTGTCTGGAGTCGGAACCGGAATCTTTATTTTTGTTTTCTCTGTTAGAGTTACGGAGTTCAGGGTTGCTTGATGGAGTCCTGCTACTCAATTATTGGCGTCAGAGTATGTTTAAAAACAAAAAACTTTTTCCTATTCTACAGCCCCACCAACACAGTAAGGCTCATAAAATCAATGCGATTGTGTCTGTCTTCCGTAATAATTTTTGAATACATCTTCTTGACTTGCGTATCTAAGTATAAGAGACAGAACAACTTCTATATTTGAAAAAAAATCTGTTTGTGTTCTGTGAGAAATTTGCGCGCGAAGATAATAAAAAAATTGTAGACAAAAATTGGAAGAAACAATGAATATTAAACCTTTTCTAAATCCAGTGTCATTTTGTTCTCACTGTTTAATATAATAATCTATAACTAATTGGATTTAGTCAATTTCAGTAACTATCTGCGATTTCATTTATAACAGCAAATGAAATATTGGAAGATATCAACAGGTATTATAATTTAAGCGGATGATTTCTCTATGAATTATTTTCAGAACTTAAAATAAGAAAAATAAAAATGTAATATTTAAAAAGAAATATGTTTTTAGGGAACGTCTTGTTTGACTTCCAATGAATCCGAGTGCAATTATTAGGTTTCATTTGATTAGATTGACTACAACGACAACTTCAAAATATATCAAAACATGTTTTGAATTTGTCGTTGTGCGTCTTTCTTTGTACCACTTTTATTTCTGCTTTGTTACTAAGGCTGCTGCTCCAATGCGGGAAGCGAATTAGCAGCAGGATTAAAAAATCCCTCAATGGATTCATTGCATTGATCAAAGCTTTGTTGTTTGATGACTGTTGCTGTCTCAAAAAAGTGGTAAATTTTATTCCCCTCAGTATCAGCTCTTCAGCATTTTCTGGATAATCTCATGTAGAGTAATGTTTCTATAGAGTATCTATTGGTCCACAGTGATATGATATTGGAATGTAGAAAAAGCGACGATAGCTGATAGACGAAGTAATACAATTTCTGGGATTTTCAGAAAAAAAGCTCATAATTTCAGGCCTCGGAAAATTCACAATTCAGCTTCAATATATTTTATGATAAATAATTCTGTGTAATGCATTTTCCTACTAACTGTGATGAATGAACAATTGTCAGGAAACACGTCGTTGGAAAACACAGGACATTAATTAATAATATATCAAATAAGCTTTTTTCTAACTATCCAAATTTATCAGTTTGTGTCAAACAATTTTTGTTTTTCCGATCCTCACATCAAATATTGAAGAACTGTTTGAGAACTTCAAGTCAGAACAAGATCTCGTGACTTTTGTTTCTTCTTCTTAAATGATGACTTTTCGAGCAAACGCAGACAGTTATTAATATTGATGAACAGCGTCTGCAACTATATTAAACAATTGGAAATCATCTTTTTTATTTAAAGAATACATTAGCAGTGTGCACATTAACTAGCGTCTAAAATGAACAAATTACTCAACTTGAAATAAGTAGTAATATTTTTACTTTGATTAATATCGAATTGCAATACTCTCCTTACTGAAAATCAGCAAAGATATATACGCAGATTTTTTTTTTATTAATGTGAGTATGGTGTGAATAAAACTATATATACAATGAATGAGATAGTTAGTATTAACTGAATAGTTCAAAAGTTCACTTCAATAATTAGTATCACTTGATAGTTCATTTAATGTAACAATCTTCCTTCTTCTATCTTCAATTGATATAATTATCACTTAACAAATCCTTTACTTCCACAACGGTGAATTTACATAACCGTCTAATTATGCCACTAATATTCACGGCACAATAATATTCACTAATTCTGAGCACTTTCATATATACAGCAATATTACTTTTAACTTTCGTAACCTAATTATATTGTTATCAAATTTAATTTTGTCACTTCTACAACGAAAATATCACGTAGGCTTATTCACTTGTGAAGCACTTATTCATGTTGCACTATTATCTGGTATCATCACGATATTTAACTACACAATAACTGAAGAATAGTTTTTCTTCGTAAACGTCGCACTTAAATAAATCAATAAATAAATGTTCTGTACTCACAATTTCTTGTCTTCTAACTTCTAATAGCAGTATAGTTCTTTCCTTTGAACTTCTCTTTCCGTTGCTGCTTGAAATTACCGCTCGATGAGAATCACTGATTTCATTGAAGGAAATTCTCCGCACTGCCGTCTATCAACGAACCAATCGCAGGTGTCGAAATCACTAACTTCAGTTTCTTGCTTCAGTTCTTTCTTATTTATTCGGAATTAAATTCTTCCGTTTCTATCGTATCAAGTCTCCAATATTTCTTGCTTCCACTTCATTTAAATTCGGTTAGAATTATTTCCCTTCTTCCTTCTTCTATATTTTGAATCGACCGCAAATTCCATTGCGTAGCTGCATCCAATCCTCGATGCTCACATCGACGTTCCAAATGGGAAAACCTCCTGACTCCAACCAGCCTCATTCGCAAACTGAACTGTTCGCCTCGTGTGACATAACTGCACACTCTTACTCACTCCCCGTCTGAGAACTTTCTGCGTCACATATAAACCCTACCGTTCTTTTTCTGCACTGTCTGACGTCGTGGAAAATAAAAATAAAATTTCCCACACAAATTTTCTTTAATTTATTTCGAAGCCTTTTTATTTATTTTAACTAAATTAATTTATTATTTTATTTTGCACATCTTCACTTACAATTGAATGCAATACACTCCAACTATGTTCTTCTTGTTCTAGCAAGAATTTTAAGTACCATAGACACCGCTTAATGTGATCACATCGGGCCGATCCGATTTTGATAACTAAAACCGATTGATCATAATAAACGAAAAATATAAATTAAAAAAGGGCAGCATAAATTGTAGAAATGGTGAAGAGAGGACGATTTCAGCAGAAAACATTTACTTAACATAATGAAATTATATGCATTAAATTAAAAAAGTGAAACTGATAGACAAAAAATAGTATATACGTGTCAAGGAACAAGGAAATCATCAATTGTTGATTGCCTGATCTTAAACGGAGTAAGTTATTAATAAGACGTTAGTACTCGTAATGTTTACAAAACCCATCAGCCTCAGCTTTTCTTTGCACTCCCAGTCGCAAAATTCGAAGTGCATTCCTCATCTCAGCACTTGTTGGAGTCTTCTCTTCCTCAATAACATTTTCGGGTTCATCTTCATCAGAAACAGACGTCGATATTTCGTTCGTGTTCGATACAGCTTCACAAATGTCCTAGTCTGTTAATACAGCCGAAATTTCTAGGTTCTCGTCGATGTCCATCCAAGCTTCGAAATCTTGAGCAGTCATGTCGGGTGGAGCACTGATAATTTTCTCGAATTCTTCAACAACTGCATAGGCGTTTTCTTCTGGTTGTAAGAATCTTCCATGACCAAGACGTTCCACGAACATCGCCGGGAATCGCTCATCGAAAATGAACCAATTGGCCTAAAATTTGATAACATTAAGCGATGTAGGGATCACATTAAGCGATAATTTTTCCGTTAATTCGAATACGTCTGTTCGGGAACGGAGGTTATTGTTACTATTAAACGAATGATAACATTAACCGTGATTACATTAAGCGAAGTCTACTGTATTTATAATTGTTTTGTTCACGTTTTATGTTTAAGAACTTCATAAATAATGAAAGGCTGTCTCTGAATAGCTCTTATTTCAAAAGAAGTTACTCATTGAAATTACAATCAGATTTTTAATACAATAATATTTATTTATATAAGTATTGTGACAGTTGTTCCGTAAATGAAACTTTTAATATTAATAAAGAAAAAAATCCTTTCAAAAATTTCATGAAAATGTTTAGAAGTTTAGCATTTATAACCTAAGCTATTTACAATTACCTCATTAAAAATTAATAATCAATATTCTAAATATTAAATATTACAGTAATTATAATCAATGATAGAAATTTACAGGTTCGAAAGACATAGTAAATTAATTGATTCACTTTAGTCCTTTGAAAATATACTTTAGCCATTTGGAGGCAATTAGAAAAGAAAGAAAAAAATGTAAACAGATCAAGTGAGGAAAGCTAATCTTAGATATTTTTTTAAATATTATGATAATGGAATTGAAGCCAATTTTTTTGGTCCATAGTTCTTTACTTATTTGTATCAAGTCAGTAGGAATCCTCTTTAAAAGAATCTATATCTTCTTTTGAAATTTCAACTTAGTGTTTGACTTATGTAGTGATTGCTGAGGGACGATCAAACACTAGAGGACAATGCCTGTGATAATTAGCAGAGTTTAAAAAATGTCGGCGGAATTTTTCTACACGAATCCCTGTAGTACTTATAAATTGAAAGGCTAATGGATAGATAAGAAAAACATCTTTGAATTCCCCGTTGACATTAAAAAAGCCATTTACAATGATAGGATTGTTAAATCACATGATAATCTGAATAAGAAAGCAACATTTAAACATAATGAACTTTTAAGATCCTCAAATAATAAAAAGGATATTTTAATAATGATAAAAGACATTTATGGATGCCTTGATCCATAAATCTGGCGCCATTTTTTTAATATTATTTTTGAAAAGGTCATGTGAACTTGATACACTTTAAATAGTTCAATTCTAGTTGTCGCGGCCTAAAGGCTGCTGGGAAGAGGCATGTGCTAAAATGAATAAAAAAAAAATTGATAAAAATCGGAAAAAAGATGAAATCAGATTGTTCATGGAAGCAAGCTCTGAAACAGAATTTGTGCTGAACTCAAATCGGATAAAAAGTAAAATTATTTTCAATAAAGTAAAAAAATACCGTGCCGGCGTGGTCGTGCGGTCTCAGGCGTCGGTCTGCCGTGCGGCGTGTGTGCCGGTACCTGGGTTCAAATCCCGGTCGAGAGCATGGATGTTTCATCTTTCTTCTTCTGTGTTTCGTCCGTTTCTCCCCTAGGACTTACTATCTCAGGGTTATTTCTGGACGGGATGTGAATCTCGTCCCCCTTCTGGAATTTCCTAGCTTCACCCTGGCGTTGTCAGGTAGGGCTAGCCCGTGGTCCATAGTTGGCCAAAGTCGATGAAAGGAAGGAAAGTAAAAAAATAAGAGTTTAGATAACGATGAAAAGAGCTTGGATGATGAAAACAGTGGTGGATAATGGATAAGAAAAAAGAAGGGGAATAAAAGGTAGAAAAAAAATATCCTGCCTATATTACAGAGAACGTTTTTAACCGCTGCTACTGAGAAACAAGTCATTGATGTTTTAAAAAAAAATCATATCTCTAAAAAAAATCAAATGTTTTAAAAAATATGAATAAAAAATAAGAATGCAATGTCAGTTATATAGGGAAATGTCAGAGTTACTATTTAATAAGTTAAAAATGACAGATACTAACCAATAACAGATACTGGACATCCACTCCTGGGAGAATTCCTATTAACAAGAAAGCTACCATCTTAAAACTATGGGCACTGTCATCTTCAATATCTTAAATCATCCTCTGAGGACTCCTACAACGAGATGGGGAAAAGAAAACCCGCATGCACTTTTTCAAACAACCCACCCACACACACACATACACTGATGCAGTTCTCACACATACTTTCATTAAAAACACTGACTAGTTTCGGCAGCATCTTTTGGCCTTTCTCAAAGTGAAATTACAACGAATAGTTTCTATAATTTATAAGAAATTCTGAACTGCAACGAGAAAATGCAAAATAAGTCGGGCAACGCTTCTTTCACCTCGTATTGAATCGCCAATGGTTAATCTTCTCCAGCAATCATAGATCCATGCTGAACTGCTCAACGAGCAGCTTCCATTTTCAAACCAATAACAGAAACTGGACATCCACTCCTGGGAGAATTCCTATTAATAAGAAACTACCATCTTAAAACTATGGACACTGTCATCTCCAATATCTTAAATCATCCTCTGAGGACTCCTACAACGAGAGGGCGGAATAAAAAGACCCGCATGCACTTTTTCAAACAAACCCCCACCCACACACATACACTGATGCAGTGATTCATAAATTTCTTCACTAAACACTGAGTCCCATCTATCTTAGTGCTTATTATTAGTGCTTATTACTATTTCAGTCACCAAATCATACTAGAAAACATTTTGAAGGTATAAATAATTATCATTGCAACACTGCTGGCGTTGTATAATTAGCACAGATTCCGTACATTTTCTCATAAAATCTCTCTGTACATGTTCTAAGATAAGTGGCTCAGGAAAGTGGCTTAACCTGTGTCCCGTAAATTTAACATGCATAGCTGTTAAAAACTCCTGATCGTCATAAATCACTGCCCATTCGTGTTCCTTCATATACGTTGCCAGCAATCGTCTCTCCAATACACACCCAGATATTACCTACTCACTGTAAACTATTCATTATACTATAGACTATATATTTTCAGATACGTTGCAATTCAATGGATTAACCTTGTATTCACTGACATAATTCATAATAATGGACGTTGTCTCGAATAAAATACGTGCTATTGTTGGAAACATTGCCAAATGAAAGGATATGGAAGAGTAACCGAAAACCTTTTCCTTCTTTTTGACTTTACCAATCAAAGACGTAATTAAAATTTTTGTTACGTTTAAATCTATGAAGGAAAATGGGTACCCAGGGTATTTCAAGAGCGTTCAGGGTGTGTTCTGATGAATTATTTCTCTATGAAATGGATAATATTAGATCTTTATTAATTGACAACGGGTACACGTTACACTTACTAGATTTAAACATAAGAAAAAGTATAAATACTCTTTTGATTGGTAAAGTTAAGGAGAAGGAAGATAAACCGTTGGCGATTCAATACGAGGTTAAAGAAAAGTTGCCCGACTTATTTTGCATTTTTTCGTTCTTATAAATTTTAGAAACTATTTGCTGTAATCTCATTTTGAGAAAGGCCAAAGGATCCGGACGAAACTACGATGGTCGTTCAATAATAAATGCAACATTTTTTCCTCGGCTAATATTTGATGAAAAAACGTGAAATTTTCTGTACAATATCTTCAACATTCCCGCACTTTCTCAAATTGTTTCATCATTCTCCGCTGTGTGGTAGCACTGTAGGTACCGTTCAAGATAGCATCTGTGAATGACATGCGTTCCAAATAAAGAGCAGTTATTGAATTTCTTTTGGCGGAACAGGAGACCGCGTGGCAAATATTCACAAGCGCTTACACAATGTCTGCGGAAACCAGGCAGTTGATAAAGACACTGTGAGTCGTTGGGTGAAACGTCTGTCGTCGTAGGAAGAAGGAAAAGGTAAGTGTATCCCGCGCTCTGGCCGATCGCACACAGCTGTGACTCCTGCAATGTAACAATGTGCAACGTGCAACGATCAACTCAGAAGCTTATGTGAAGACTATGTGAAATGAGGAACGATTCCAGCGTGTTCGTGACCACAAAGATGTGAACAAACTTCTCCTGCTCCACGACAACGCCAGACCACACTCAAGTTGTCCGCGAGAAGAATACAAAACTTCACTGGACTGTTCTCTCTCATCCACCCTACAGCCCTCGTGTCGCAACTTTTACCTATTTGGACCTCTAAAGGATGCAATCCACGAGAAACGATATGGCAACGATCAGGAAGTTCTTGACGCAGTAAGAAGTTGGCTGAGGCACAGACCAGTAGAGTGGTACCGACAAGCTCTGACATCTCGGTGGCGTAAATCCATAGACTTGAACAAAGATTATGTTGAAAAATAGTTTTTTGTAGCTAAAGAATTGAGGATCAAGGTGATGTATTTAAAACTGTAATAAAACAAATCTACTTTGAGAAAAATAATATGTTGCATTACTTATTGAACGACCCTCGTAGTAGGTGTATTTTTAATTGTAATATAGATTTAAAAAAAGGAGAAACAAGAACTAAATCAGCACTTGAATAAATTAAAATTGCCTTTCTGGTTCATTTATAGGGAGGAGTTGAGAACAGCTGTTTCGTCCTGCTACGGACTCATCATCCCAACCCCGCCTCCCTGATAAAAGAACCAGAAAGGCAAGATTATCATATGGAGGTCACAGCCACACAAGTTAACACAAGTTAGCATTCCACAAGTTAACTCGTTAATTTCCACTTGGACCATTGGAAAGTGTTCTGGGGATGTACCTCTGTAAAAACAATGAAAATAGTGATTTATGTAGAAAAATGTTCTATAGGGTGGGATAAGTTACGATCGGATATTTTATATAGTGCACTACAAAATATTTTTTATTATTTATTTATTTATTTATTCCCAGATCCATTTATGGATCATTAGTCACGGAGAGTTGCACAACATGATGAGGGTGATAGCCTGCTGTCATTAAGATAACAATCCAGGAGATAACGTTAGGTGACAGTCAGATTTTGCCTCTTTTTGGAAAAGAAATAAACACTGAAGAAAGAAGTATCGAACCCAAGTTCAGACACATCAGCCTCGTGATAGCCCCTTGACTGAGCCTGAGTGGCCTACAAAACAATGAAATACGGAAATTAATTCAAAAACTTTACGAAACTCGCCAAGATACATTAAGTAACAATAATATGAAAGTAAGTAACGTCCATACTGGTGTCTTTATAGCCATAAGCCACTTAACTTCACGGTTAGATCGTCGTTTTGTTGGATTCACGTCTGTTCGTCCGCCAGAGCGTTTCGGGATTGATCGACACGGGAATCTTTCTTTGCAAATCTTAACTGAATTGAAAAGTTCATTTTTACTAGCAACAAATATCTTATTGTAGCATAAATACTATCCAGTGATTCTATAGAGTAAAATATAAAATAGAGTGAATGTAAAATAAAATGTAAAGTATAGAGTAAAATATTCTAAGAGTAAGTAGCGGAAATCAATCGATAACTTTAACTTCACGATAAATTTTTCTATAAATTCTTTACTCCATAATAATGACAATATTTCGAATTAATATGAAAAAAAAAATAAAAAAATATGAAAAGAAAAAAAACCAAGTAAAATTAAATAAAAATGATTTTAAAACCAACATATATTTCCCGATTGGATTAAAAATCAACAAAGAAATCAAAAAATTATATTTTGAAAATAAAATAAAAAATTTTCAATTTAAAGACAACAAATTATTTAAATTAAATGAAAAACACACAATGAAGATTTTTTAAGCATGGATATCATTTACCAATTACAGTGTAGGGATTGTAATAAAATTTATTATGGAAGTTCCGCCAGAACACTGAAAGAACGATTATCTGACGCCATTAGAGCTTTTAAAAATAAACAGTCAAATTTGTCAGATTGGGCATTTCATACGATAAAATTTAATCACAATCCGGACCCCATTGCTAAAGTGATCTACAAATGCAATGATGAATTAGATAGATTGCTTATTGAATCATCAACTTATATAATTGGCCAAGTTCGTCTGTCTGTCTGTCTGTCTGTAATTCGATATAATTAAGCTATTAAGATAGATCCAACGGTTCTCAATGGTACCATTGAATCAAAAGTACTCAAATTGGATGAAAATATTAGTTCATTGTGTCATTCCATGTTGTTTCCATGAAATTTTATCCTTGGAAACTGATCTAGACAACTAAAAACATACGTTCAAAACCAAATAATTTTGTTACTACTGCACCGATTTTAATGAAATTTGGCGTACTTACTCAGTTTTTTACGCTGATTTTGAAACTCAAAACTATTTCTGCCGTAGAAGCTTCGTTCACAAGTTAGCGCAGTAAATAGATTATACAAAGGTGAGTTTTAAATGCCTTTCGGCGTTATGAGTCAAAAATAATAATTTTTGAATAAAAATACATACACAAATGAAAAATTTAAAAAATGTAATTAAAACATTAAAAACACAATTAATTTCGACAGTATGTCCAATTGTTTTTGTCAAGTGCAAAAGTTACATTAGTGCTCACATTTAAATACAAGAATATTTTTTTTTATTTTTGTGTGTATTTTTATTCAAACAATTTTATCCAGAACTATTATAAAAATAATAATTATTCTTTAGATAAATTAAACTTTAGATATGGTTGGTATTTCGTTTTTCTTTTTGGGTGGAAAATGACCCTTTAGATTAAACTCTCAGAACCTATATTACAGGTGTACAGGTAAGAAGTACACCTAAATAGGTCTGATAAACATTAAAAAAAAAAATTCAAATCAACTATATATATATATATAAATAAATTGGCTAAGTTCGTCTGTCTGTCTGTCTGTAACTCGATATAATTAACCTATTAAGATAGATCCAACGGTTCTCAATGGTACCATTGAATCAAAAGTACTGAAATTGGATGAAAATATTAGTTCATTGTGTCATTCCATGTTGTTTCCATGAAAATATATTCTTGAGAACTGACCTCGACAACTGAAATTCAAACAAAACATACGCTCAAACCAAATAATTTTGTTACCACTGCATCCATTTTAATGAAATTTGGCATACTTACTCAGTTGTTTACGCTGATTTCGAAACTCAAAACCATTTTTGCCGTAGAAGCTTCGTTCACAAGTTAGCACAGTATTTAGATTACATTTACTTTATATTTGATAGTTGATAATAAAATGATTTTTCAGATTTTTTTATGCCTGTCAGCCGACAGACTTTGCTGCTAGTGTTATATAAATTCGAAATAATGTTTTAAGAAAGACAAAACTCTGAAAGTCTCTAATATGGCACTCACAATTTTTAAAGTATATTTGAAGAAGAGAAATTTGAAAAAATAGCATTAAGAAAGATTTGTTTAAGAAATTATTTTTATTAATAATAAATCATTGTCGGTATTATAAGAGCGTTTAATATTGTAATCTCATGTTTTTGTTTATTATTTAATAATTGAATTATATCAGAAAGATGTAAAATATCAATTCTAATTTGGATTTGTGTATTCAATTGTCATTTTGGAATTTGTATATTCATTGTTTGTTTTATGTTCAAGGAGAGAAATAATTTTATTTCTTCCTTTTTGGACCTGAAGAAGAATAATCGAATAGATTATTCGAAATATTGTCATTATTATGGAGTAAAGAATTTATAGAAGAATTTGTCGTGAAGTTATCTTTATCGTAACAGATAAGTATATATTTAATCGATAACTTGTTGAAGAATATGGCACTGTTATGTTATGTCAAGAGATTGCGAAACCCTCTTAACTAAGAGATACAAACATAAAAAAACAACATCAACATTTTCCTTTTAATAACTGTAGGTTAGGTTAAGTGAGGTATCATCATTTCCAGGATGTTTCGTTTGGAAAACAAAAGAAAAAATATATTTTTCGTTTCGGAATGACCCTCGATTTGGCAACTTCTTCGCCGTCTTTAAATAGTCTAAACACCGCCATTTATCTTCTGTTATACGGCTGCTTCGGCAAAAGAGTGCCACATAAATTTCTAATTTTCTTAAAAAATACAAAATAAAAACCACAGTTTTCCACCGTTTACCTACGTAATTCGTATTTACGTATTGTTTCGTTCGAAAACAAAAGAAATTCGTCTTAATCCACGGTTTCTGGGTCCTGCACAATAACCGAATTTTTTTATTTGGTAAGCAAGCAATAACGTTGCTTTATTTGCTTGCTTTATTCTTTATTTTTGATTTTTTGTGAACATGAAATGAAATGTTTTTTTCATTCAAAATAAAAATAATTAATTTCACAATAAGAATAAGCTATTTTTTGTTTTGAATATTGATTTAAGAGGATAAGATAAAATTTGAAAAGAGACTTTAAATTTTTCATGCAGGAAATCGGAACAAACAGGTTGTGAATTTCATGATATAAGAATTTAATGAAGGTGAAAGAGAACTGCGAATTTCGGAGTCATTAAATGATCTCGTTCTAGAATCTTCTCGATGAAACGTATTTCAATTAACACTTTTATCAGATCTCTTTCACTGGATCCATCGATCTGTATTGTAAAGCGCTTGCCTTGTTAATGAGCATCTCCTGTTACTGATGTTCCCTCTTTCGAACGAAGTGAAAATCCCAATAATTTAACTCCCATAAGTTTCCCTGGAACTTTGCTATCCATCTCCTTCCCACTGCATCTCCCCAGTGAAAAATTTCCAGTCCATTTTCGCCCTGAGAAATGCGAGTGAAGTTGGATCTATCTTAACTCTGACCTTGCCTCCCTTTCCAATCAATGGCATCGTCTTTCATCTGCCCTAGAGATTTATAACTTCCAACAAACACTACTAATAAACGACAGCTCAAGAGTTTATCAAAAGGAAATTTGTTATCGATATTTTTTTATTGAGATCCTAATAAAACGAAAACTGAGTTCGGGCTGTTTTTTTTTTTGCTATTTTTTTGTTGTTGAAAAATATCCTATTCAGTACCTTTCGTTTAATCGATGTTAGGAATAGTAAAAGTTGGTTGACTTTGGGTTTTTGATCGTCACTTAACCGTGTAATCGTACAATTAGAATTCAGGTTGTTGTTTTTTTAAATCCAGAAAAAAGTATCCATCGTTTTAAAATATATATATATTTTAATATTTATACATATATTAAAGATCTTCGCTTTCACTTACAGCTGATTTTGAGTTTTAGAAATAATGACTTCGAGCAGATGAATGTATAACGAAGTTTGTTATAAATTGTGTCTGGAAATCAGTTTATCTAACTAATTTTGGAAGTGATTTTTTTTTTATTTTCAGTGTTTAAGCTTTTCTGCGTCTCTTACACAATTTTAGTTCTATTTCTTTCTTTTATATTTCTTTCAATTTCTGTAGTCCTTTCTTTGCCTGTCTTTTTCACCCAATTTACTAAACGACTATGAATGGCCTAAGTAATTTATTTTTTATTCAATATGTAAAAGCAATAAATAATAATCAAAACCGTTGCTAAATATCCATTCAATGCAGTTCCTAAACTGTTGTAGTGTACTTCTCCTTGCTCTTCTGCATTTTGTAGGCGATCTTCGTAGCCGAAGGTTCGTGTTCTATAGATCTCTAGTGTTCCCAAGATGGCGTACCTCTAGAACAGTGGTGCCCAACCTATGGCCCACGGGCCATATCCGGCCCGCGAAGGTGTTACATGTGGCTCGCTGTTTTATTCCTGTTTTTTTTTGGTTGTTGAATAGGAGATTCGGTGTATTTTTTTTTTTTTTGGTTGTTGAATCTGGAGATTCGGTGTATTTATTTTTTTTTTGGTTGTTGAACCTGGAGATTCGGTGTATTTTTTTTTTTTTTTGTTTTTGAACCTGGAGATTCGGGTTTTTTTTTTGGTTGTTGAATAGGAGATTTCGCCACATTGTGGCCTGCGAGATTCACAGCAAAGTCAATTTTGGCCCCCATATTGCGAAAGGTTGGGACCACTGCCCGAGAAGAATCCATAGAATTTCTAGGGAAAGATACTGAGGTGGTTTCCCGTTGACCTTCCTCAGAAATCATTAAGGAATGAATTCAAACCTGAAGAGAAAGAAGAAGAAGCAGACAAACATAGGAAAGAAAGTTTTCACAAAAAGCCATGCCCACGCCGGGATTTGAATCCAGGTTCCGACGTATCTGCCTCGTATGCTTTACGCACAAGACCAAGCCGGAACAGCGCGCTTCTGCATTACCTCTGTCATTATCATTCATTTCAGAAGTTAGTCCATATTGTTTGCATATACAGGTGTTATTTTACTTTTTATTATTTTACTCACAATTTTGCCTTTTACGAGTGGAATTAAAATTTACATTAAACCATCATCATTACAAATTACCCGTTGTAGCATTCAGGTAAAGGTGAGAGTTACTATGTAGCCCAATGACTTGGCTTACATCTAAGTTCGAATCCGAGGCTAGTATAGATCGTTTCTATCCTTGTCTGATTCTTATCTCCTCTGGCTTTCTATGACCATTGTTAGTTCCTCTGATCCTTACAATAATCTAAATGGGTGCAATAGTTAATAGAGTTAATAGTTAATAGAGTTAATAGTTAATAGAGTGTCGCCTTTTCCAATCAAATAAACATCCACGAAAGTTCATCTGAACGTCTAACAGAAACATAAATAAAATGTGTTGTAAATTGTTCTCGAATCATTTTTCTTGCTTCTATTGGGTTAACAGACATTTCGAACATTTATTTATTATTCGTTTTTGCTTTAAATTGATTTCTTTTAAGATATTCAATAAAACCAAAGGATTCAATGTGATAGATATTCTTTCAAATTTCAACTAAAGATTTGGCTGAAAAATCATCTTGAAGCTTTCTCTCTATACATGTACATCTCACATCAGAAAAATTCTGGAATTGAATTAAGTAAAGGTACAGTAAGAGATGTCCCGTAAGTTTGATTGAAGAAAAGAAAGAAAAAAGACTCTTTCTTTCTTCTGTCATTCTTCTGCACCTTCATGTGCTAATCTATTTGGAACGTTGTCTCTATCGCTGTGTAACATTTTGCTTCTTCATCGTCGTTTAGTTATAAAATTTGGAGCTTGCAAATGATTCAAAACAAATGGCAAAGCATCGAACAGAGACAGACAATCTTTGCCTTGAAAAAAAAAATCACGTGGTCAGCTGTCCACAACGAAGACAATGTTGTTTATAAAGCTAAGCACTCAAAGAATTATCTGAAAGAGTTTGCTATGCAGTCTGCTGAAACGTTTATTGCAAAAGCATCTGATATGGCCGTCATATAGTGAAAATTAGGAAATGCCATTTTGCTCGAAACGGCTGTCCCAGGGTCTCAGCTTGACTCCAAAGGCATCCTAATGTTCTTTATAAAATAATAATCTTTTTAACTACGAACTAATTGTTGCTGTTAAAAGTTATCTTTTATTGTGGCGCTTCTAAATGATAAAAAAAAGAAAAAATCTCTCATTCTTTATAAAACTAAAAAACAAAGAAATAAGGAGGCCACTTTACATTAAATTAAAAGTCTATTTAATTTGCAAATAACAAAATTTAACGCGCATGAAAAGTATTAAGAAATTAGATAAACTTGGATTTATACTATAATTAACACTTTTTATTACCTCGCTTTCTTCGATGTCTGTTTGTTCGGTACAAATTTTGCAATTGATTTTAAACTAACTTCCCGAAGAGCTAGCGACATGAAACTTTAAACAGCTCAGAAAAGGATGACAATGTAATATTAACTCGCTTTCTTGTCTGTCTGTTGGTTAGGGAACCCTAATTCTTCGGATAACAGGTTGGTGCCGAACGCGTCTCTCTTGTCAATGTTTCTGCAAATGGCTGCATGGCCGCTTGGCGATGAGTTGCCGTGCATTGCAAGGGAGCATTTTTGTATTGAAAGACAGCGACTTTCTTTTTTCTTTTAAAATTAACACGTTTTTTATCGTGTTTAAAGTTTAAATTCGTGTTAAATGTTTAAAATCGATTGAAAAATTTCATACACACAAGACTAAAAAGCAGAAAATTATTATTTAAAAAAAATCTTTTTTTAATATACCACGTTTTTAAGACGGACTAAAAAGTATAAAAATAATTAGTATAAAAAGTATCACGAAAAACGTGGGGCGCAAGATAATGTACACTCCATCCATACCATCTCAATTATCTATTGTTTGCGCCCCACGTTTTTCGTTATACTTTTTATACTTTTTAGTCCGTCTTAAAAACGTGATATGTTAAAAAAAAATATATATATTTTCTTTTCTACTCGTATTTAATTTCATTAAATAATCATTCTAATTTCTCTCTCATTTCGATACAAAACACTCTTAATATCAACGGACAGAAACATTAAGAAATCTTCTAGAGAATCATCGAAAGATGCTCAACAGGATTTGTTTTTTAAAAGAACCAATTAGTTACAAACTTTCCTTCGATGCTCTCTGTTGTAATTCAAGCAGTGAGAGGCTATAAATAATGTCATTAAATTAATTGCGAGGGAGTATTTTCTTTGTTTTTTTTTTATCTGCACAGGTTTAAAAGTTTGATTTGCTCTCAAGACAAACCTAAATCTCAATATCGATTACATGTCAATCATAATATTGCTGTAAATAAATATTTCTAAAGTGGTCTCGGTCCGCAATATTATCTTGAAAGGGCTTCATTTGACCTGTAGATCATTACATTATACTTGGCGTATATATAACATTGTCCATCTAACAGTTTGTGGCAGAACTTAGCTTATTGGAGAATCTGACTCGCTTTCTCCAGGTCGGTCACCTTGTGATTTTTTTTTAAAACGACTATTAAAAGGCGAAACTGACATTCAAGAGATTGAGATAGCTGTGTAACGTTTTAGAAAGTGTTTTCTAATGCTGTTTTAATAGCCATCTGAAACTTTTATTTTAAATTTAAACTTTTATCTTTTCTTGCCAATAAGTTTCTCTCTCAGATCCATTCGTTGAAAGTATATGTTTTTGCATTAACAAAACTTAACAAAACTTAAAGCTTAGGTAGGCCATCTAGGGTAAGTTACCTTAATAAAAATGTATTTACTAGGATGATAGAAATAAATCTTAGTACTACGTTTTCCATTATACATGTCATTGGTCTTTTTTTTTGCAAATGGTTAACAATTTTTTTATGATAGAATAATTGATTAAAGAATATGTTTTTAAGTTATTTTGATTTTGATTTTCAGATCATATCTCCTTTCCTGAGAACACAATTTTTACCAAAAATCAATAGGGACTTGCAAGGAGAGTCTAACTCTATTGCAAACTTTCAGTTTTCAAAGGTTCATGAGCAACCGCAATCATAGGTGGATGACAATCGAATTGTTATTTCAATTCAATTCTATTTTGAGCCTCTTATTTTTCTCTATAATAAATATTAATGTACGTTAAAAAGTGTTAAATATACCATATTATCTTTGATAGCTATACCGATTAAAGAAACTTATTCCCCATTTCCCATTCATTGTATCAATTTCCTCTGAAATTAAATAAATAAAAATGCACAAATCATCATAATTTTCATTATTTTTAATTTCCTTGTTAGGCTTTTTTTTTGCTCGCCTATAATCTCCAGAGAATTGAGGAGAACTTTCAGTTCGATCAATAAAGGAGTTGGCAATGGATTGAAGAAGCTGTGGTTCAATTTCCAGTGAGGGATTTAAATTTCTTTAGAATTCCATTGCAGAGTGATCCCAGGAGGACCGCCCTCACTTTCTATCCAGTGGGACTTTTCGTGGAGGGTTGCACTAATCTGCGTCCATAATGCTGGTCACATATTCTGCCAAAGTGAAACTACGAACTTTTCTGCTGCCCTATAGAACCTGTAGGTCTTATAGCAAACCTGAATCTTATAATCTTACTCCGAAAGGCTGGAATTACAATAGGAGCATCTGAAAAGAGTTAAAACAGATCAACAAAATAACAGAGTTGAATTGTGAATTTTAAAATGTCAAATTCACTGTTTTTATAAGCAAATATTACTTGCTTTTTGAAGCCTGCTGTGTATATATCTACTTGTCAGCTGGTTGGATAACACAGGAAAAAACAAAGTTAATTAATTCTTTTATCAGAGTTTCTATCAATATTTACTCGTTTGAACACTGTCTAAGTTTAAAGAAATAATTGACATTAATAAATGGACAATTGGTAAAAGTCAGAAGTTTTTATCTCCTATTTTGGATCAATGTAGACGGGTGTTATTAATATGATTAGAAAATTAAAGGACGTAATTCCAAATGGAAATAAGTGAAGCATCAAATTAATAGAATAATTTAATAAAACAAAAGTAAATTTAAGAATAATAATTCTTAGCAATGCCAGGAAGTTTAAGCAAAATTTTTATGCATCAGAAAATTTTTTATTAAAAAAAAATTAAAAAAAAAAACTGTACCTCATTAATTAACTCTTCATTTAATCTTAGAATTTAATTCTCATGGGACATATACTAAAATGGAAAAAATTAATACTGAAATAAAAAAAACCCTGCTCTCACTTCTTACTTTTAGAGTGGGGGACATCACAGATATGTTCAGAGATTCAGACTCCAAAGAAATACAGAGATTTGAATGTTAGGATCACGCTCCGGAATCGCGAAATACGTTTTTGGCTCCAACTCCACAAATATAGTGAAGAGCAATTTCGATTTGTCTCCCAATTCATCAAAACCTACTCCATAGACTCAAATCCTACTCCACAGCTTTCAGAATGTTATGTAGTCGTAAAAAGTATTATTCTACTCTGACTCGGACTTCGACAAAAACATCTACCGACTCCACAGTTCTATTAGGAGACAGAAATAAGATCATATTGACATGTAACCAAACATCACACGAAGTGACTGATAATATTTTTGCCATAAAAAAAAATGGAAATAGAAAAAAACCTTGGACAAACTGGATTCATGGGAAGGATAGAAGTCTAAGGAAATGTATATAAAATAAATTAATTGAATTTTACAGGAAAATGATAGTTTTTGACAGAAAGAACAGGTTTAATGCTAAGAAAGGCTGATTGCTGAACTTGCACTTTAACTTGTAGATTGAATGCAAGTTCCATTCAAAATCAAGGTCTATCATAGGTAAGCTCTGTTCTTAATTTTAGCCTGTACTCCTTAGCATGTTTCTTTAAAAAAATTCCAATTTCCAATTTTTAATTATTGAATTTCTATTAGGATGTGATCTTTCGCTCATGACCCCAAAAACCTAGCTTCCCATAGAATATAGAATCTACATTACTAAAAATCTTTTATTTCTCTGTCTGTCTGTCTGGCGCAATTTCCTGTGAGAATGGAAAATAAAAATAATTTTCACAAAGACACACCCGCAACGGGAATCGAGCATGCTAGCTTCTGATTCGAAGTCAGGCGTCTTATCCATTAGGCCACGGGAACTACAAATTACTTTAAGTTTTTTTTTGACTTATGCGTCCTTCCCCTTCCCCCCATCAATAATGAATGTATTCGGTCCTTTTTTTTTTGAATCTCAAGATTATTTATTTATTTCCGATCCGTCTGTTTATTTGTAATTCGAAAATGACAATTAGAAATATAATTGCCGAAACGTTGCAATATTTTAAATATATTAACCAAATTCTATGTGATATAGAAAAACAAGCGCGTCTACACGGGGGATGTTGGATTAAAAAAAAGAGAGTCAAGAAAGAAAGAAGCACTATTTTATTAGGTAAAATACTGAAAAATCACTATTTGTAACTCAAAAACCATCACCGTTTGTAACTTAAAAACCACTGAAAGTATCAATTGGAATAAAAAAAAGAGAGTCAAGAATGAAAGAAGCACTATTTCTATTAGGTAGATTACTCAAAAATCACTATTTGTAACTCAAAAACCTGGAATCACGTCAAGAAACTCGTGATGAATAGGCGTCTCATCAACCAAGATGATCAAAATCAGTGAAATTTTGACGAATATTTGCTCAGAATCGGAGACAATCGAGAAGCACATAAAGAAGGAATGATCACATTGCCTGATAAACTTTACCGAGAAATAGAATAATTTCGATCAGGTCATAGAAAATATCTTATCTGAAATCAATGAATGGACAATTCTCACTCCGAAGAACGAGAGTTTCGATAACATCAATCGAATGATAGATCAAAGAATACAATGAGAGATTAGTGAGTACTTAAGTGCGGATAAAATTGACATTTCTGATAATCCACAACACGAACATCTCTATCCGCCTAAGTATCTGAACTCATTGAATCTCAGCGGTATTCCTCCACATCGTTTGTCATTGAAGATTGGATCTCCAATAATGTTGTTGCGAAACATCAATCCCAAGTTTGGACTCTGCAACGGGACTCAACTTAAATGCCGTTCATTCGATAATCATCTCATAGAATCGAGATTACAACAGGAACTCACAAAGGAAATTTTGTTTTCATCCATAGGATGTCTAACCAACTAAGCAATAATCTACTTCCATTCACTTTCACAAGAAGGCAATTTCCGATCAGACATTCTTATGCGATGTCTATCAATAAAGCTCAAGGACAGACTCTAAATAAAGTTGACATCTATTTGGAGAACGATATCTTCACTCACGGACAACTGTATGTTGCAATGTCTAGAATCAGAAGTCATCAGAATTTGGTTATCTTCACTCGAAAGAATAGTCACAATCAATTCGTCGCCAAGAATATCGTACACAAGCTAGGATCTTCATATATCATCTATATCAACCAACATCCATCTCAACATATGTCTTCTTTAAACATCTTTATCGATCAATCTGTACACGGGGAATGGCCTAGTTTCTTTTAAAAATAATCATTTTTTTGTTTTGTTATTTTGTAAAATTGCTATGAAAGCTTTGACTTATTTGGGCAGGTTCTGAACAGTCATGAAATTGCTTCCAATCGTCGATTTTATTAATTCAGGGAGAAAAAAAAGCCAAAAAAAAATTAAAGACGTATGATATTAAAGGATACTTGACATTAATATTTGTGCAATAATTAAATAAGTAATATAAAAGAAATATATTCAGAGAAATGGTGTTCAGAATGTGTTAAATTTAGGATTTAAAGATGATCACCAACATCACCGTGGCGCGAAATGTGGTGGCGCGAAGATTAAATGAAGTAGCCTTGAATCAAATGGTAGATTGAGGACGATCCTCATTTCGTAAAAATTTTAAAATCGCATTATTATAAACTCCGGAATTTGATCTCCCAACAATGAAAATAATAAGTAATTCAACATGTTTTATTATCAAAAGTAATAAAATTATTGATAAAAATCATAGTGGATATAAAATGCGGTGTTGTATAAATCACAATTAGATGATGAGCCATATAATGGAAGTTACTCATCGCAAGAATCGTACAGTTGTTATGTTGAGTTTTAGTGAATCTTCATTTGAAGAAGATTTATTAACCAAAAATATTCATTTACATTTTCAAAGGAGGACAAATAGTTAAGAACAACAAAGTACAGTGAATGTGAATAGACATCATCGGAAATGGCAGACTAGTAATAGTACCATGACGGGCAACCCTCTTTGTATGTGTGTGTGTGTTAATCGTCCATTACTTTCTTTCACCATTGCGAACTGGATATCATCCAATGCGAAAATTCAAAAAATGATAGTATTAGGATCATCTACTGAACTGGATGGCAGGCTATCCGGTACAACACTGAAATTATGAGAAACATATGAAATTTAGTTAAACTGCCTTCAGTTAAAATGAACTCATAATTTTGATGTAGATTCAATTCATTAATTTTGATCTTAATTCCGAGGCAAAATTGATTTAATGGAGGTGGCTATTTTATTTCTTGGAATTTGTTTGGATTTTTCTTTCTTTCTTTCTTTCTTTTTATTTACCTTAACAATAATTGAACTTCATAGGAAAATAGGGTTAATAAAAGTTATTTAATATAAGAAACAACATGTTTTGCAGCAACTTTTGCTACATTTTCAAGAGGAATAGAACTGAACAACATTAAAACAATACATGAATATAATACATCAAATTTTAAAAATAATTAAAAACAATTCTTAAGAAACAATATAACAAGATAAACTGTAAACTGAATGTTAACAAAAAAAAAAGCTTTCATGAACTTAAATTAAAAGATAACAAAAGCTTTAATAAACATACAGAAAATTTTAGATATTGATAATAATTATCAGAAATCACAAGTAAATGAGGTCTTTTACATTAAAAAATTTTACATCGAATTAATGAACCGAAAATTTGAAATTCCTGTTGTTACCAAGTTACACTGTCCGGCCACTTTATTAGGTACACCTTCCTAGTAGCGTGTTGTGCCTCCTTTAGCCCTCAAAACAGCCTGAATTCGTCGAGGCATGGATTCCACAAGATGCTGCTTGTTGAGGTATTGTGTATATGCAGACGTGATTGTGTCACGCAATTCCTGAAGATTTGATGGAGGTATTGACCTGAAGCGAACATTCCGTTCCAGCTCATCCCACAAATTTTCAATCGGGCTGAGATCCAGGAACTGAGCGGGCCACTGCAGCAAGGAAAAGTCATCGTCATGTTCCTCAAACCATCCCATATAGTGATGCGGGCTTTGTGCACCGGCGCATTATCCTGCTAGAAGTAGCCATCTGCATAAACTGTTAACATGTACGCTTGCACTTAGTCAGCTGGGATGTTTAGTTACGCTCTAGGATCCTGACGTGCCTCCAGAGGTATCATTGGACCCAACGTGTGCCAGAAAAATATCCCCCATACCATGACACTACCCCCACCACCGGCTTGAAGAGTTATTGTGAGACACGACGAGTCCAGACATTCATGCGCACAGCAGTATCTAATAAAGTGACTGGAGAGTGTATTTCATTGTTATCTTTTTAATTACTTTGTGATATCTTTATCGGTTTTTTTGTATATTTATTAAAGCATTTGTTATCTTTTAATTTAAGTTCAGGAAAGCTTGTTTTGTTAACATTCAGTTTACAGTGTTATCTTGATATATTGCTTCTTAAGAATTGTTCTAATATATTGCTTCAATAAATAAATAAAGGAAAAGAAAAACAGCACCTGAACAAAAGAAGAAGAAATTGCCTTTCCGATTTTAGATTATGGGAAGGAGTTGGGAACGGCCGTTTCGTCCTGCAACGGACTCATCAGCCCAACCCTGCCTCACCCTAACCGAATCAGAAAGGAAAGATCTTCTTAGTGAGAACCCTTGTCAATCTGTCAGTGGTCCCACTCACAACAAAAAGCAAGAAAAATAAATTGCTGCGTCATCCGACGCCAGCAACACCTTTTCCTACGGAACTATTCTATTCTATTCTTCCATTAAAATCCTTTTTGCCTACAGTTCCGTAGGAAAAGGTCCGATGACGCAGCAATTTATTTTTCTTGCTTTTTGTTTTGAGTGGGACCACTGCTAGATTGACAGGGGTTCTCACTAAGAAGATCTTGCCTTTCTGATTCGATTAGGGTGAGGCAGGGTTGGGCTGATGAGTCCGTTGCAGGACGAAACGGCCGTTCCCAACTCCTCCCCATAATCTAAAATCAGAAAGGCAATTTCTTCTTCTTTTGTTCAGGTGCTCTTTCTTTTCCTTTATTTATTTACTATTTTCACAGCACGTTAAATAATTTTTCATATTGCTTTAATGTTAATCAGTTCTATTTCACTTGAAAATGTAGCAAATGATGCTGCGAAACATGTTGTTACTTATATTAAATAATTATTATTAAGCTTATTACCCTAAGAGTTCAATATTTAATATCAATGGGTTTCTTTCAATTATTACGTTAACAACATTTGTTTATAGTTTAAGCAATAGTTTAAACTATAAATCAAATTTATTAAAATTAATGTATTTACATAAATCAGTCTAGTTTTCATCTACCTGTAAATATTTTTACATCTGTAGAATTTCTCTGTATTTTGCTATGTAAATTTGAATGAATAAATTTAACTGCAAATCTATATTTAATCAAGAGGATTATAAAGAACCATAAAAGTTTTAGTTTTTTCTGTAAATTTCTGTAAATCCATAGATAACGACAACGGACATGCATAAAAGCAATGAAAAGCAAACGGTCTTCAATAGTGTTTACCGAACAATTATATCTTGTATTTGGTTTAGTTTGGTTTTTCTCAAGAAAAATTTTCTTTTAAATAAAAATTTTCGAGTTAATTTCTTAAATATTGCATCTTTAGTTTTCCTGTTTTAGGAATAAAATCAGCTTCATTAAGAAGCAAAATGCAAAAAATGCACAAGATTATTGTCAGTGCTTGTTTTACATTTCAGCGAAACGAATAATTACAAGAAAATCCGGGCGAAAATTCACAGAACAAGAATTTGAAGGATTTAGGATCCGTCGATAATGAAATTTCTGGAAATGCATCATAACTGACATCTTTATTACTGATTTGATTAACTTTAGTAGAACTGAATGTAAGAGTGAAATGATAAAGTAATGTTTGAAAGACAGCATTAGATGTAGTGCTTGATTGTGATTCGCCGGAAAAGAATTTTCAATAAAGGCTGTGATCTCGGAGGCAAGATTAAGTTAGAATACGTGAAAGTTTGTTGGGAGGTGTTGTAATAGATTTTCTTCGGTTGGCGGAGACAAATGATAAGGCAATCGTACGATGAGCAACCTTGATAAATGCCCGGATCCCCGAGTTCATTTCGGGTTATCAGGAGAGGGGAGGTCACATGACGAACACAATTTTAAGTTAATGAGAGGTGGAGATGACAAATCGTCCCGAGTCAACAAGAACTCCCACTCCATCAGGATTCCAAAGCCCGCTTGAACGAGATTAGGGTGAGTCGTGGGTCGCTGGTGATGATGCCTCGTTTTGGATTCGTATGGGAATTGCTGACTGCAAGTAAATACACACAGCTATTCGACGAATTCTTGTCAACAACTTTTTTATAGACTATTTTTTTCAATAAAATTCGAAATTATTGTTTTTTTTCTTTTTTAATAAATCTCATAAATTTATTTGGATAGCCTGTTAATTCATAAATAAAAAAATCCTTTGAGGGGTCATGGGACTTCTTCAGCCAGGGCTATACAGTGTTCAAAAAATCAGATGGATATAGGAGGCAGCTAAAGGAAATTAAAACAAAGAAAAAAATATATAAATACAACAACAAAAAAAATTAAATTGTGTAATCATTTTAATATGCTTTTTCAATTGAAAGGATTATTCTTAGTGTCTGAAACATTAGAGTTGTAAAATGGTAATATGAAAATTTCATATGTATAAATTTAAATAAATTTTATATATATATATATATACACACACACACACACACACACACACACACACACACACACACACACACACACACACACACACACAGTGTCTATACACTGTCCGGTCACTTTATTAGGTACACTTGAATGACTGGACCCTTTGCGTATGAATGTCTGGACCCATCGTGTCTCAACGACAACTCTTCAAGCCAGCGGGGCAGAGTCATGGTGTGGGGGATGTTTTCCTGGCACACGTTGGGTCCATTGATACCTCTGGAGGCACGTCAGGATGCTAGAGTGTACCTAAACATCGTAGCTGACCAAGTGCATCCGTACATGTTAAAAGTTATCCTCAAGCAGATGGCTACTTCCAGCAGGATAATGCAGGGGTGCACAAAGCCCACATTACTATGGGATGGTTTGAGGAACATGACGATGACTTTTCCTTGCTGCAGTGGCCCGCTCAGTCCCCGGATCTCAGCCCGATTGAAAATTTGTGGGATGAGCCGGAACGGGCTATTCGCTCCAGGCCTACTCCTCCATCAAATCTTCAGGAACTGCGTGATAAAATCATGTCAGCATGGTATCCAATAACTCAATAACGTTTTCAGCATCTTGTGGAATCCATGCCTCGACGGATTCAGGCTGTTTTGAGCGCTACTAGGGAGATGTACCTAATAAAGTGGCCGGACAGCATATATATATTTACAAGAATTTTAAGATTTGTATTTTATTAGATTTTAGATTTTTCTATTAAACCTATTCGTATAATTATAACCTTATAAATGCATGTTAAATCCTGAAACCTTTCATCGGAAATTGTTTATATTTTTTTCATTGCCAAATTAAATAAAATTCTCATAATTTTTATAAACCTATATTTTGTTTTCATTCTAATACGTTTAATCATATTTGGACATTGTATCATAATCATATTACTGCCTCATTATGTTTGCAACTTCATATTTTCATTAGCATCTACTTTTATACTTTCTCATATTTCGATGGATTTCAAATGTTATTCATCACCGCTTTATCTAAATAACAATCTATATTATAATGTTGATACAGAAACATTGCAAACATTGTAAAGTTTCATGAAGTCCTACAATTTTTGAAAATTTATTTTGAATCTTATTTTATATAAAATCATTTATTTCTCTGTCTGTCCTGTGCAGTGCAACAATGGAAAACGGGTGTTAAGTATTCAGTGTTGCGAGGAAGTCGACAAATGCAAAATGAGCATTGCTGAACTTCAAAATGTTGCGTTCTGTCCGTCAACAATGGCGCGCGCTATCAAATAATGAGTTCATTCAAAAAGGAATAACATATCACTATTTGCTCAACTATTCAACAAATCATAACCGATTTCATTGGAATCGATTCTTCTTGGATTATCCGTGCTCTTAAATAACAACCAATATTAATTCCTAACCTTATTTACCGTAATCAATTTACTGTAAATTCAAAGAATCACCAAGCCAAAGTGTTAACAGTAAATAAGGTTAGGAATTTATATTGGTTGTTATTTAAGAGCATGGGCTGATTGTATATTTTGGCGCGCGATATCAAATAATGAGTTCATTTAAAAAAGAATAAAATATTATTTTTTGCCATAACCGCTTGGAATCGATTCTTCTTAAATTATCTCATACTTACCAGGGGGAGACAGGGGGAGGGGCTAGTTATTCTTTAATATGCTTTTACAACTGGAGCTTTTTATATCTAATAGTAAAGACCGATTGATAACATGACTGCTTATGGGACTGCTAATTATCCATTTCAAAAGAATATTTTCTCTGTGACGCTTTTTGTCAGGAACCTCATAAATTATAATAAATCTGAAAGAAAGGAATTTTGGGATATTGTCTGAAACTGTTAATGACGAATTTTTAGTCTAAGATCAAATTTTGACTTAAGTTAAAGTTACTCCCTTCGATAGGCCATGGCTGGCTTGTGGGATCGCGGGAAGTCAGGCTCCCACAGCTCGACCAACGGGACGTAGATGGGACCGGGGGGTCAGCCCGACTCCCGCCCGCCTTTAACTCCAGGGAAAGAAACCATTCTACAGAGGGCTGGGTAGACTCTAGGACCCGTTTGGAGGAGAATGGAGCGTGGAAAAATCCCCGCCCTCCGCTGAGGCCTGGATCCGAACCCGCCTCCTCCAACCCGCAGCCAAGCGCCCTGACCACTCGGTTACCGGGCCCACTAAATTTTGACTTAAAGTTTGAAATTAACCTGATGATATTTAGAGGCAATTTTTTAGGATATTCAGAATGGGTTCAAAATAGATGCGCAAAGCATCCGATTCCTCTCGTATTTGATAATGTTGTCTGTATGGCATCTGATCCGCAGAGTAAAGCTTATTTTCAAAAGTATAAGGTAAGATAGAGTAACATTCGCCTGAATTTCTTTGAAGATATGTAACCACTTACGTTAAAACATTGAAAATATGTAATTGAAACTTTTAACGTTTATATGATGATGTAGTAACAAATGAGAGAATCAACACATAATTAATTAAATAAATTATATATTTAAAAAAAAATATTAAGTTAAAATATAAAGGAATAAGTTTCCTGGATGAAGTCATCGATGTCTTTAGGCTGAAAAAATTACAAAAGTCCTCGTATTTAAAGTTCAGCAGAATAAAAATTTACACAAATTAGAATAAAATTACAATGCGACGTTGACGTTGATGACTTGTTTGTGACGTGATGTAGCCGGAACCAAAACGGCAGGGAGGAAGAGGTGCGTTGGAACCTCTCCCTTCTTGCTGTTTTGGTCCGTCTTTCCAAGGCATCATGGTACATCAATGTTATCAACGTCACGTCGCAATGCAATTGTATTCTGATTTTTGTAAATTTTTATTCTGTTGGACTTATAAATATTAATTTTTGTTTGTAATTTCTTCAGCCTGAAGACATCAATGACTTCATCAAAGAAACCAGTTGCTTTATATTTCAAGTTAAATATATTTTTTTAATTAATTACGTGGGAATTCTCCCATATTGAAAATACTTTTTTTCATAGAAAAATACATAAGAGAGATATCATTTATTGATTTTATAAATGCTGCAGTTTCAGATGAAATTTCTTAGCAACAGTTACTGATAAATTAGAACTCTTGTTGAATTAATTCTTGAATGATTTTATAAATGTTTTCGCATACGACTATCGTTATTAATGTGTATAGATATTAATCATGAGACCAGCCTGGATGTTTCAGTTCTTTTCTGTTTTCTTTTTCTTCACATTCTCTCCTTCCACCTCCTTCTTTTCTATTTTGTTAATAGGTCCTTGCAAACTCAGTACAATGTAGAATAGAATACTTAAAATATGCAACTGTAATTAATTCAAGCTTTACCTTGCATAATGAATGTCGAAACAATGTTGTATTAATTTAACATTTATAACTCAGTAATCTTAGTATTGATGATAGTATAAAGTAAAGTGAAAGTCATATCATTGCTCTTAATAGCTGGTGTCAGCGTTCGACCGTGCAATTCATTAATTACAGGGCATCTTGCACAGTTCTCCAGATCAGTCTGTGTCTAACTTACTTCCGTAATGCACTTCCTCTGTGTTTGGAAAATAATTTTAATTTCCTGTGAAAATAGAAATGATAATAATGGAATGGAATGTCCCCGACAGGAATCGAACCTACAACCTTCTGATCCATTTGGCTACGGGGATTATAATCAGATTATCGTTGTTAAAGATCTTTATCACTTCCTTTGTGTGTGTTTGTGTGACACAATGAGAGAAGAGCCAGAGAAAGTAAAGTAACTCATTAATTTTAGCCTACTAGATTAAAATTAAAATTTCAATCTTCATTTTTTTAAGCCTAGTAAAACGCAAGTGCAGAAGCTCGCCCTCAGCGACAAAGTGAAGAGTCATTAGAATGAAGAAATTAAAAATAATATTTAAACTCAGAAAAAACTCATACTTAAAATACCCTATCTCAACTAAAAGCCCTCCCGTCTCCCGTCATTGTTGACGGGACATGTACGCTAGTAAAAATAGTGTTAGCAAACGATCTTGAATGCTGTTCTTGCATGAAATCGATCATTAAATAATGATAGAAAGAAATCATAATAACAGTGATCGTACGAAGAAAGTTTTCTTATAATTTTGATTTTCCACAACATTGTTGGACTTTTTTATTGAAAGCATTTTATATATATAAACTAAAGAATCTATTTGAGGAAAACATATTTTGCCTGAGAAATAAAGATAATCGTTATAAGTTCGACAGAGATCTGGCTAAGTTTTTACATGAGCGACATTCGAATAACAAAGTATTATGTGGTTAAAGTAATGACTGTTGTTTACAATACTCAGTATTTGTGGATTTGTCACTGAGAGCAGCTACTTATATCCAGCACTCCCAGCGTCTTTGCTTAAAATCGGAAGCAGTTTTTTCCAGCAAGACAATATCCGCCCACATTTCTCACCATGGAACTTTAGAGGCTATCAGTGCAAGGTCAGCACGCTGCCCGATAGAATTTTCGGATTGGATGGTCTTCGATATCCAGTCACTGGCAATGAACCTCAAACAATTTCACTTGTAGGTCGCAACGACATGGAATGGCATTCCACAGAACACAGAAGGAAAATTATATTTGTACGATCACTTATATGCCATGTACAGGTCTATAGGGCATCACAATACAGTTAAATTCAATATTAATGTGAATTCATCTAATATTTCTTGTCGAATCATGTTATTATCTTCAAAGAACCTCACATCTTTTGTGTAATGCTTCGTTTTTACCTTTACTAATATAATACTAGAAAGTGAATTTGAATTTCTGAAATATTTTGCAGGATTTCAGAATAAAATTGGAAAAAAAAGCTTTTTTGAAAAAAAAAAATCAATTTCAATCAAAAATATATTTTTTAATAAAGTTTTAGCAGAAGGTTTTAAGTTTACTTCAACTCATTAAAACAAATACTTGGTTCTAAATCTTAAAACCTACGTTAATAAATGCATTAAGATATTTTCAATTATTGAATAAATATAGTATTTTCACTTCGATCAGTTAAATAATATTTCATGAAGCAGTAATGATATTCTCCTATTTCTCTTTAGAAAAGAAATTGTGATCATTTGATCAATCTGAATCAATATAATTGGAAAGCTCTTACTTCCCTCATCAAAATGTCAATTTCTTCCGAAAAAAATAATGTTGAGATATAAGAGTTGATAGACAACAAAAGAAAATGCCTAGACTGCAAATTTAAAGTTTTATCAGGTTCCTCATCATTGATGTTAAGTTCGTGAAAAACCGAAAATAAATAAAAAAGGAGACCAAATAGAGAACTCAACTTTTATTACCAAAACTTTAGGTATATAAACTTTAGGTATATAAGTATATAGATATATGAGACCAATTGTTTAAGTGACATCCTGGAACAGCTGTTTCATGCTCTTTGGCGATCGTCAGTAAGGAGCAGTCACCAGTAAAACAACAAGGTCTCCGTAGTGAGGCTAATAGGAATGATGATCGGAAGTGCAGTGGTGCCTCAAAAGAAAAAAAATAAACAAGAAAAAAACTCATTAATGAAAAATTAGTGAGAAAATTCATGTGCCAGCAGTCCTCTAATTTCAAACTTGCTGAAAATAATGTTTTTGTTTCATCCTTCTTTGAATTCGCTGAGCTGAGATATTGCATTTACGGGAATGTCGCCAAAAAAAAAAGGACAAACACCAAGATACAAAAATAGTCCTAAATTTGTATGAAGATAAATAAAATGAAAGTAAAGGTGGTTTTTGATTGTTTACTTACATGAGTATCACAGACAAAAAACTAAAAAAAAACCTCAAAATTTAAAATGGTCAAGCAATCAGTGGTGGGTCACTTCGAATAAAAACGAAAGTAAGAAGTTTCTGCAAGAACTTAAAATCTTTTTTTTTCTTATAATGTGTGTGCCTTTTTTTTTCCTTACTTTTTAAAGAAAGCAATTGAAAGCAACTCTTTTTTTTAATAAAATCCAATAAATTTTAGCTTTATGTTTTCCATTCGCTTAAAATTCGTAATTTAAAAATCAATTAATTTTAATGAATCAAAGCACGCGCACATTTAAAATTGATTAAAAAATGGAATTGTTGTTAGACTGAAATTCAGATAGAAATTGATTGCGAGTGAGTTTATCCTCGCTTCTATTGGATTTTTACGAGAATTTGTGTTACTTTTACATCAATTTATTCCAAAGAGATCTACACAAAGAATGTCTATTAAAAAACAGATAAATTAATCTTTGCTCTTAAATTTCTATGCTAAGATTAAAGAGTTCAAAATTCATGAGTTCATGAGATTCAAGATTCATGAGTTCAAAAGTTATTATAGAATCCAGGCATATTCACTTTCATACACTTATATACCGAGTTTATGAAACTAATCTTCCTCAAGAAATTAAACTAACAGCTACGAAAAGGAGTACATACATAGGAGTAAATAAGAACTTGGACAAAATGATTTTTATTCATGAAATACGCTATACATGATTGCCATTACTTTGAAAACATGCCTCTGCCACTCAGTTGAACTCTCATTAACTTATCTGGTGTTATGCATCTTGAATAAAAAATAGAATATTAATATCTTTTATGTATGAAACTTTTGGTCCACCCTGTATAAGAAAGAAAATCCTTGGGTTTTTTTTTGAAAGATATTAAGCCTATATCTTTTTAAATAGTCTTCATAAATAAAATAATTTTTCTATTATTTAATTTCGTCTCGATTGAAGTCATTCAATAAAAAATAATTACAAAAAGAAAAAAGCCATGATAAAAAGTTAAAAAAGAAAAGAAAAAAACCGAAGCTCGCACTTGCACATTTCGAGATCATTCTGCCACCTTATACATTTTCATAGCCATTGTTCCCGAAAACGTTAGAAACAACCCGAAATTGGTAACACGAAAGCTCCACGAACCCGTCCATGAAAAATAGATGTGTTCGCTGGAGCTTTGTGGGTGAAAGTTCCCTGGACCCTTAATTCGATGTCTTTCTAGGAGACACACACACAATTCGCACGTGATTCGCACAAGGGACGAAGCCTCTGTTGCGAATGAAGTCCATCTTAGAGTGACCCGTCCGTGCAAAGTAATAGACGATACGTGGACAGCAGACAAAGATACCTTATGTTCGGACGACATGTTCCAGCTCCTGCAAACCAGGCACTCCGTAATTACCGCGTTTCTTCTTAATTTCCAGGCGGCTGTTGGCTCTGAATAGTAATTGTCATATCTTTTATTGCAATAATAAAAAAAAGACTATTTCCAGTTAAGTTGACTTAGTTTTTTTCCAGAAGCTTCAGTGAATGAAGTTCTAAGCACATTTTAAATTTGGAGTGCAATGGACTAGAAATTGTTTTTTTTTTTTTTTTTCCTTTTGTTTTTTTGATGAACTCACAACAAGAATATCTTTTGGAAATATCAAGTAATTCCATTCCCGTGCACTTACCTATCACTGCATGAAAAATTCTGTCTCGTACCGCATAAATTTTGATGACATTTTATAACTAAAACTTCTTTAAAAACAGCATTGACAAGATTAATAGGTTAAATATTTTGATCACTTCCAAATAAAACTCTTTTTTATCTTTTCTAAAATAATTTTCTGTAATATGAAACAATTTAAGAAACTTTAATGAAATTATATAGTTTTAAAATATTAATATCATGAAAAATATTTTTCAGGTTGATTTATATCCAACCAGGTTTGATTTAAAATCAATTATAGCATTATTATATTTTTATAGATTCGGTTTTTTTAATTCTTTATTTTCAAATTACGTCCTTCTCAGGAAAGTAATTCATGCAGGGACGGATTTTGATTTTCCAGCGCCCTGGGCCTTACTAATATTTAGGCCTTTGGACTCTAGGTAATATAAGTTTGGTACGAAACACGAAGCTGTTCCGACGCGACGTAGCCTTTTAGAACAGGCCTCTCACGAGGCTGATACGTCGGAACCAGGGTTTGAATCCCGCATCTGCTTGGATGTTTATTTCCTTTCATTTTCTGTGTTTGTCAGCCTCTTCACTTTTTCTTCAGGTTTGAAGACATTCTATAATAGGCCTTCCTTGAAAACTCCTCAGTATCTGTTTGAAAACACCTGGCAGTAGGTATAAAATGTGTCTGCCAACTCATCTGGCGAGTATGGTAGATTACATCAACACCCCCAAAGGAAAGGGGGGGGGGGGTAATCTATACTCAGAAATGGATACAAAAAGAGATGAAGAAAGCGGCGGCCGAAATACTAGAAATATATGTATTCGAGTTAATTTTCGAATTTACAAGTAATTAGCTCTAACAGGATATCTATTTTATTCAGACGTTAGAGTGAACTGATTTCGATGAAGACATCATTGTGATACTTGATTTTAAAATTAGATGGTCTTTTACAGTTGTCATTAACTAAGGAACGGAGGTTCTGGAGCAAATACCCAGAGGTTTCCTTCCTTCTTGGAATAGATACTGAGGTGTTTTTCCTTACTTTCCTCAGGAAACCATTATGGAATGGCTTCAAACCTAGAGAGAAGATAAACAAGAATCAGACAAACAGAAAAGGAAGGAATTATCCAGGCCGGCATATTTCCTGGAATCCTGGATATCCAGACCGGATTCGAAGACAGATTCAGACACATCAACCTCGTGGCAAGCCGCAGGAATTTGACTTCCCTGCTGTGCCTGAAGGGCTCACGAAAATATAACTTAAATTTAAGCTCTGTAAGAATAATTAAATTAATACGTCTTTGTTAGTTTTAATCCCTATGTTTGTTTATTTTTTAGTGTTCAAATCTTAAAAAACTAACTTCTTTACCACAAGTAATCAATTTCTTGAATTCAAGAAATTATTTGATTTTTTTTTTTCCAAATTACTTCTGTGAGAAATCTGGCCTTTCTGTCACATCAACACTGCTAGTAATGATCCCTCAAAAGAACTATTTTCCCAACAGTCACTAATCTGTCATTACCATTTGCTTTCATTTACTGCTTTTCTCTAATAAAAATTGTATTTAATTTTTCGAAATATCTTTTCCTTAATTTCTCTGTAACATAAAAAGAGACTAAAAAAAAATCTCCTCTTACTCTTCCAATTCCCCTCCTCGAAGACTAATATCTAGCTTTAAGACCAATAAGATTTTTACTTAGTTTTGTAAAATTTAGAAAAGAGTTGATGCTTTTATTTTTCAAAACCTACTTCCTTGTCAATAAATCTCTAAATAGTATCAATGATCTGTTTTATTTGTTAAAAAAAGATGATTTCTTTCAATTATATTAGAAAAATTTAACATTTCTGAAAATTTTTATTGTCGAACTCAGCAGTGAAAGGCAATGTCTATGGATCGCACCTATGTGGAATTTCTCAAACAAAAAAACTCACACTAACCAGTCCAGTTGGCCAGCAACCTGTTAAGCACTGAAGGAAAGAATAAAACAAGACTAGGATCTTATGTGGTTTTGAACAAGGGAGTTAATGTACAAAAAAGGTGATGTTCATGAAAAAAAAAAAAGGAAGTTTAAAGTTTCTGCCACAAACAAAAACATTTTGCGGAACAATGATGACTGACTTACCTAGATATGAATGTCGATCAAAAAGGTCTGCTTCCCTTAAAACATTAAATTTGGCGATATTCCATGGATAAAATTAAAATGCGACTGCGTGCATTAAATGTTGAAATGTGCACTTTTAAAATCGCCGAGTCTAAAGTATTTAAGGGTAATGAGTTATTAACTGCCTGATACTAGACTTGAAATTCATTAATAAAACAATTCTTATTGAGGGAAGGCTTCAATTACACAAAAACTTGAAAATAATTTCTATTGTTACAGTAGAAGTAGGTTTTTTGTGTGTAGCACATAGAAGATACCACTAAAGATTCTATCAAGATACATGGAATGAATAAAACATCACAAAAACACTAAACTATATAATTACAATTTATTAATCTAACTGAGTTTACAAATATCGCGTAGCTTTGTCTTGTCAAATTTCAAAAATTAAAATTTTGATTGAAGTAAAATATTTATAATTATTTAAATAGTAAGTGATGATATTCAATCAAGATATTCAGTAAACAAAAGTAACAATACTCTTTTCATTAAAAAATAAAAACAATCAAAATCAAAAACACCTGTTGTACAAAACGAAGAGGAACAACAAGACAGCCGTTGATTTCTTATTGAAAATTCTCATAATTTGACATTAGGTTGTAACCAATCACTTTCTGGTTTTGATTTTTCAATATAACGGATTTTCTGAAATAAAAAAAAAAAGAAAAGAAATTCAATAAAATATTAATAGCAGTACAGGTATTTATTAAAAATAAAATAGGGAACTTGTAAAGAATAAAGATATCATTTTACTTTAGATAAGGAGGACTCTTTGTAAGAATCGCTTATGTCTCTGACATGTCAACCATTTGTTTTAGCTTATAGAGTAAACCAAAAAAAGGGAATGGATGAAATAAAATTATTACTATTAACGGAATAATTATTATTAACGGAATTATTTATGGCATCAATGTTATAGTTTAATTTATTCTATTAAAGCCAGTGGCAATGACTCCACATGTCTCTCTCTCTCTCTGGGGCATGGCTCCATGGGTTACGTTATAACACGAATTGCCCATGGTATGCCGTAGCCGCGTCCGAAATGATGTGTTTCCACCCAGTCCTAACTTGTGCATGTAGTGTAGCTGTTGGAATGTCATAATCGATATAACGGAGATCTTCTGAAATATTGTCTATCCATTTTTTTCGTGGTCGTCCTCGTGATCTGTAACCACTGCCTTGTCGATTATATATTTGGTGGACTATACGGGTGTTATCCATACGTGTAATGTGTCCAAACCATCTAAGCCTGGATTTCAAAATTAATTCTGAGGGTGGTTTTTCTTCTGCTGCTTTCCACACATCTTTATTTGTCCAAAATAGCCACCACTTTATTTTCATGATTTTTCTTAGGCATCTAGAGGCAAAGCTGTTTAATTTCACTTGGTCTTGCTTTTTTATAGTCCACGTTTCACAGGCATATAACAGTGTTGGTATTACTGTAGCTCTGAAAACTTTGAATTTAGTCTCTCTTGATAAGTTGTTATTGTTCCACACTGTTTTCTGTAGATTTCCATATGCAGCTGCTGCTAGGCTTATGCGACGAGTTATTTCATCACTGCAGGTAGTATCATTCTTAATTAGGCTGCCTAGATATATGAAATCTTTAGTTTTTTGAATGGGTTTTCCATCTATTGTAATTTGGCTGCTGATGATAGGCGATTTTTTTATTCGCTTTTTGTATGGTCATTGTCATTGTTTTTTCTGTGTTGATTCGTAGCCCAATGTACTTTGCTTCTATGTTAATTTGTTCTACTAATTGTTGTAAGGCTTGTGCATCCTGTGCGAAAACCACAATGTCATCTGCGTATTCTAAACTTTTAATATGAAAATCTTGTAAGTTTATTCCACCAATTTTTGATTGATTCACTTTTTTGATAAAATCAATGGCAATGTTGAATAGGGTTGGTGAGAGTGTACACCCTTGGCGAACACCGCTGTTGATAGCAAAAAAGTCACTAAGGTAGTTGCCAATTCGGACAGCACTTTTGGAGCCACTGTACATATTTTTAATTATTCGGATGAGTTTTTCTTGGATACCATAGTGACTTAGCAGTATCCATAAGTTTTCTTGTGCTACAGAGTCAAAGGCTTGTTTGAAATCAATGAAAGCCATGACACAATTCTGATTATACATTTTTTCTATAATTTGTCGTGGGGCAAAGATGTTATCTGTTGTAGATCGTACTGGTCGAAAACCGTTTTGCGTATCATTCCAGGTATGTTTCAATGTCTCATTAATTCTACCCAGTAGTATGGAAGCAAATACCTTCCCTACAGCTGTAAGGAGTCTTATATCCCGGTAGTTAGCACATTCTGATGGATCACTTTTTTATAAAACGGTATGATAATGCCTTGCTTCCACTCCTCTGGGATTTCTTCTTTTTCCCATATGATGTTAAATAATCTTGTGAACCATCTACTAGTTGTTTCAGCATTCTCTTTTAAAAATTCTGACACAATGCTGCATACCCCTGGTGCTCTATTGTTCTTTAGTTTTGCAATGGCTTTTCTGACTTCTAGATGTGAGAACTTATTAAAGGTAGTTTGTGAATGAGTGGTTCGGAGCTGTAGTTTTGTTAGATTTTGCACTGGGTTAAGTAATTTCTGGAAATGATCTTTCCAGACTGCTAGTTGTGTCTCTTTATCTTGTATTATGCGACCACTGTCATTTTTTACAGTACCAACTGGTTTGACTCCACATGTTTTCAAACTAAATGTTTAAAAGCAATCATAAGGTACTTTGAGTGGCATTCCCAATGTCCCGGATGCCCAGATGCTTCCCCGCATGTCCCACGCTTGATTGGAAGTTTACCCCATCGCCGGGCAATGCAGGAAAGACTATTTCGCAATGTGACATTGGAAATTACCCGACAGTACCACTTAATTCTATAAAGCATATTTCTAAACATTTCTATTTAACAAATCTCTATTATATCAGGCAAATTGTAATGGAACCCTGATTATAAATGTGGGTCAGATTTTAAAAATCCTTATTTAATGCAAAAATAACTATCACAATGAAAACAAAAACAATTACAGAAAAAATCATATAGCTAAGATTTAATTACAGCCAAATCTTTTTTTAGAAGAATTTTATTTAAATAAAAATCCTGAGTGAAATCTTACGCTTGGGAGTTAATTGTTCTAATGATAAAATTAATTCAAAGCACGGATATAAGAGCAAATAAAGTGACGCATTATTCTGTGTAGTGATGCAATAGGTTTAAAGTTTTCGTTCCTCCACCACCCCCTCTGTTAAGCTTCAATTAATCCATTTCCATTTTTAAAACCAAATTTGCTCTCAAGTCTTTAATTCATTTAGTTTGGGATTCATTTTGAACTAATTAAATTTTAAAATTATAATTTGTTAAAGAAATTAAAGCTTTAAACGTATTTTACTTGATAATTATATCATATCTGTAATATTAAGACAAAGAAACTGACAGGTCGAAATGCTAGGGTTTTAAACAAGCCTTATTAAATACCTGATTTTCGAGTTATAAAATCCAAAATCTGGTATTAGTTCGGCATTCTGGTTTTAGCATTCGTCATCGCTACTTTCGGGTTCAGGTTCTGGCTCGGGTTCAGGCTTTTTGAAGGTCTCCTAAAATATGTAATAAAGGATTAATGTTTTGTTTTGTTCTTTAAACCAATCATTTCTGATATTACAATAAGTTACAGTTAATTGTAACAGATGACAAAGTTAAATGATTCAAAATTCCTTCCTCGCTAATTCATGTTTGTTGAAATGAATCTAACACTGTACTCTTCGTTTAACCATGATACATACAATACTTCTAAATGTCTAAACAACAACGATATTTCAGTTTCTTTAACAGAAACCTTCTTCAGGTTAAATAACTGAGGACAAGAAATCTTTCTTCTTCCTCAACTGAATTCAGCTGCTGTCACAGTTCACTGGACCACGAACAATTCCTGATAAGTCATCTCAAGGTAGAAAATTTGAACGAATTGTATGAACATGTAATTAGTGTAAATTGGTGTGAGTTAGGATATGCCTGTACTAAGTAACCGATATTTAATTATATTTACTGCTCTCACTCCTGATTTGTCTTTAACTACTGTTTGTTTTGCCCAATACTAATGCAAATAAAGATTTTAATTAAGGTTTTTTTTTTTAAGAAACTAAACTAATATTTAAGCATGCCCTTTAGGGTACAGTCATTGCGGTCAAGGCAACGGTCTGCCATGAGACTGATACATCTGAACAACCTCGGTTAGAATCCCGGCGTAGGCCTTGGATGTTATATTCTTATTCAGTGTTTGTCTTCATCGAAGCCCAATGTAACCTTTATAGGTGCGTCCTGGATTAGTTATTGAAACGACAGCAGCATTAATTATCCCATCATAAAGTGCATGATCCGAAAAATGGATCTGAGAATATCTATCTAATTCAAAAGCTATATTTAGAAAGAAATTAAAATTTATCCTCGATAAGTGATTCATTACGATATTGATGAGTCGTGAGGTTTGCCTAAAATAGTCAGTATTGGAATTCGGAATCAACATTAATAATAATAAAAAAAGTTAAATTACACTTTTATAACAAAATTTATTCAAAGGAGAATCGGTAATCAAATCTTAGTAAGTTAATTTACAGTTACATATTAGGTTGACCTTAAGTAAACAATAATACTTACGAAGACACTTTTGAAGAATACGTACATCAATTTACTGCACCTAAATAAATACAAATCAAACATTAAAAGCATGAACAAGATATTATTCCTTTCATAAATTAAATTTTAACCTTTTGGCTTTAGTGTTAAAGAAAAAAAAGCATTATCCCATGGTTCAATTAAAAATTGCATTAATAGATTTTAGTAAAGCATTTGATAACGTTAATCATTCTATTCTCTTAAAAAAATTAGAAAACTATGGAATAAGAGGTAATGTACATAACCTATTGAAAAACTATCTTGAAAACAGAAAATTTAAAATAAAAATTAAAGATAACATTAGTAAAACTTATAATATAAAAAATGGCTCAAATATGGGACCTATTTTATTTATATTTTACATAAATTCTATATGCAAGTGCATTAAACACTCATCAATCTATATATATATGCAGATGATATTTTAATATTAAGTAGTAACAGAAACCAAGACATTGCTTTCGAACTTCTTCAACAAGACTTAAACAATATATCTAAATAGTTTTTCAATAATAAAATGACGATCAATCATAAAAAAACCAAAATTATGGTTATTAAGAATAAAAATTAAAAAATATATTATAATAAATCTTTATTTTACATGAATATATATGCTGTAACATAAATAACATAAATTCAACTATAAGTAATGACTGTAACTGTAATGCTATTGATTATGTAAATAATCAAAAGTATTTAGGTGTTTTTATCGATGATAATTCCATTTGGAATTTTCATTATAAATATATTGTTAAAAAACTATATACTTTCACTTATATGTTTTATCATTTAAAACATATATACCCTTCAAAGGAAAAACTTATAATTCATAAAACATTAGTTGATTCTATTTTAGATTATGGATTAAGTTGTTGGATTTTTTTCAATAAATGTCAAATTGATAATATCAATAAATTGATTTTAAAGATTTTTAATAGCCTTTACATTAATTATAAAAACGAAACTTCTGAACAAAAATTAAAAATTCTTTATAAATATAAAATATTAAAAACAGAAGAAAAATTTATTTATAAAACTATTTTGAACAATTTCTACAAAATTAGAGACAAAAAATAAAATTACAACATGGGTATTTCGACTAGAAATAATTGGTTAAATATTTTTGAAATTAATAAATCAATAATACTTTTGGTCTTAGATTAGACAATTATGTCAAATTTAAATTATTTAGTCAAATAAATTGGGAAAATTAAACTAGTAATAGTATTAAATGCATTAAAATCAATTAATCTATGATATAATTAATGATAAAATAAGAAAAAACTTTTAATCTCTGCTTTTAATCTCAACTTTATAAATCAAATAAATTTCCAGCACCTATAACACAGGTGTAATTAATCTAATTGCACCTAATAGGACTGGTTAACATCAAAAAAAAAAAAAGAAGATTTTCGAATTATAGTGTCTTCAGATTCTTAACTAAATATATAAAAAAAACTAATAATTAACTTTTTAGAAGTGTTTTATTTTATTTATAAATGTTGATCTACTAAATTAAATTTGGCCCAACCCAAACAGCACGAAGCTTACCGTATAGAATTGTGGAGCTCATCGAGTGCGATGCAACTCGAGAAATGTTTTAGTGATCGTTTTTCTTTTTCAGTCAAGCAAATAAAGCTAACCATCACTGCTTTCAACTGAAATAAGTCATAAATCAGGAAGCCATTGAAAACAGTCTTCTTGATAGAAATATTCTTAATAAAAAGAACGATATATTGTAAGCGTCATAGTATAGATTTTGAAGTTTAATTTCTAAAATTAAAATTAATTTCTACAATAGTGCACATTTGCACTTAGAAGACTGTAAATTTTAAAATTGACATTTCTGCTTCGAATTAACATTTAGTAAAAAGAGACCGGGACCCTCCTATCAGTAACTTACAATTTTTCTTAAAGATCTTCAACTTATTTTTGAGGAACTGAAAATCAAATTCAGAGATTTATTTACTTGGACTCCCCCTCAAAAAAAGAAACATTGTTTCGTATCAATTCCGAATTTTTTAAAATTGTTGGAATGAAGAATTTTAAACTACTTTACTACTACAAAATTATCCATTGATATCATATTCAGTTAATCATTTTCTTACAACTTTCACAAGTGGGAGAGCATTGACATTTTTAAGCTAAATTTTGGGAAGTTTTCATTTTCAAATCACTAACAATTGGACTTTGGGCAAGTCGAGCACTCGCTGATCTTCATCGGAACACACTTTACTATAACAGAGTGAACATTTAAAAAAACCAGTCTATTAAAAACAGGTATTCCCTCCTCTAGCCTTAATTACGGCCCTCATTCGATTTTTCATCGATTTTATCAATTTATTGTTCTATTGTTATTATTATCTTGGCTTTGAAGGAACAATTCAAACTTAAGTGGTATCATTGCATAGGTGATGAAACGATCTGTAAATTGACATTTTTAATTAAAAAAAAAATTGCAAATCGCGAGGAAAATAAAAAAAAATGCAACTATTCGATTTTTCTGCTCTCAAGTATATTTTTGAGGCACTGAAAATCTAAGTTCAGAGATGTATTTGTTATTTACTTGGTCTACCCTCTTGCCCCCAAAACAAACACCCTGTTATTTCGTATACAATTCTGAATTTTTTAAATTGTTGGAATGAAGAATTTTAAGCTACTTTACTACTATAAAATTAATTATCCATTGATATCATATTCGTTTAATCATTTTCTTACAACTTTCACATGTGGGAGAACATTGACATTTTTAAGCTACATTTAGGGAAGTTTTCATTTTCAAATGACTTACAATTGGTCTTTGGGCAAGTCGAGGACTCGCTGATCCTCATCGGAACAAAGTTCATTGATCAGCGTGGCTCCATACAGCAAATTGACGAGAACGATATTCACTCCTGATGAGCCACTGAAAATAAAAATTTGGAAATATATCGGCATTACTTATAAAAGTATTTAATATTACTAAGCAATTACTAGACTGAGTTGTTCTAGGTATTTTTTTATTACTTTAAGAAGTTGCTGTAGTATTTAACATCGTCAGGAAGATACATCAGAAAATCAGCTACTCCAGAAATTACAATGATCAACTTAAGTGTGGGTGTTTTATGATCGTCACTAATTGGGGGAACACTTTTATTCCGACATTTTGACTAACTTTTTATCTTTTCTTTAAGGTTCAATTAACTCTAAAATGAATAGGAATTAGCAATTTTCATCATTCTTCATACTTTAAAATTTAGTTTTAAACAAGATATGACACGCAATTTATTGTATTTTCATTTCTGTATGACAAAAAATGAAGGAAATTAGTTCACAATGTTTTTCCTATCTAACTAATTTTAATTTTACCAATTTCAATACAAAACTTAAATCTTCAAAAACTATGGCTTAAAAAACAAAATAAATATACGTATTTCATAAGATTTGTTCCAAAACCCACGAGATTCTTTTACTCATTGGAACTTTTTATTTTGTAACTTCCTTTCTGTGTTCAAATAAAAGGAGATCAATGTCAAATTGGATAAAATTATTATTTCATAAAACTTAGCTTTGAAAAACTTACTCTCCTGCTATCATTTGTTCCTCTTCATCTGGACCCAGACCAGTTATGTAGTCCTTCATTTGGTTCATCAAATTGGCCACTCCATCCACTGATCTGATGAGGGGTTCGAATGGGTTGGGTGGGGGTGGTGGTGGTGGTGGCTTAATAAGAATAAAAAAAAAATAGTAAATTAATCGGAATAAATATTTTCCGAAAAATAGCATTTGCTCATTGATATAAATTTTCAAGAGATGTTGCACTGGCTTATGGAACTTCAAACTTATGGAAGACCTTCCAAGATTTAGATCACTGCATAAAAGGAAGAAAAGCTGACTATGAAGCTTTAAGATTCTGTTATCTAGAAAAACTTTTATTGTGCTATTTATAGTTTGTGCTTTCAGTGTTGTTATTCCATGTTATCCATTGTAAGATAATAATTATTATCAGTATTATTTAAAAAAATTATTTATAAACACCATAAATCATACAATTTCTTGATTTCAAGATTAATCTAGTGAGCAATCACTTGCTGAAGTAGAAAATTCAAAATTGGTAATTTAGGTCATTACAAAATTATACATCTTATATAAATGAATATTCCTACATCATCCTACAGAAATGCTATATTCCTATATAAATTACTAACTACACATCCTATATAAATGCAGGGATGACTTTTCAAAAGCGGCTTGTGACATAAAAATTTGCTAAGTTAAAGTTTTAATCTTATAACAAATTAAAGTGATAATCATTTTTATTCTACATTTGCTAGAAATTAGAAAAATACTGAAGAAAAGTTAAAAAAAGCTGCTTTTAATTTACGAGAAGATAGCGAAACAACGGTATTTATGTGAGAAATTGTGACCAATGAGTGACCACTGCTTCGAAAATATAAATAAGACATTCATCCAGCACACGACAATAATGAATGCATTAATGGATTTTGTTGTGATGAGATATCATTTATTATTATAGAAAACGGAATAGAAATATTTGTCTGGCGACATTCTCGAACATTCCTTAAATGAAAGATGAAAGTAGGTAAAACAGATCTCATTCAGTAAAAACAATTTTGAACTCTTTAATTAAAAGATTTCCATTAATTTTAAACCCCGAAATTTTAAAATGCAAAAACAAAATATAATTTTTAACATTAAATGTTAAATTTCCTTTATTATAATATTATCTGGAATGATGAGATAAAACATTTTAATACCAATGAACAAAATGTATTTCTTTTATTTTGGAATATTCAAATATTGATATATATTATTATTCAAATAAATTATTTTAATATCACAATTCATTTTAATAAGTTTAATAAATTACTTTTTAAAGAAAGCTTAGAAATTTAAGACTATTGCAATATGTTCTATTGAGTCTAGAATATTCGAACGCTAAAATTATTTTAGTTTTCAATGTTTATTAAAAAACAAAAACAAATTTAATGAAAATTTCTAATTAATTAAATGTTAGCTAAGTAATTATCTAAGAAAGATTACTTTGTTAACGCTTAATTCCTGTGATGTTTTGATAGTAACAATTTTTGGAATTTCGAATGCAAAATTACTCTAGAGGTTATTTTTATTGCACATCTAAGACAAGATCTACAGACTTTGTTGCTAACGACTACAGTTGAAATAAACAGAAAATAATCTTGAATTTGTTTTCTTACCGGAGACGGAGGACATTTAGGAGACGGAGGACATTTTGGAGATGGAGGACATTTAGGCTTCCTGGGCTTCTTCTTAGGTGGACAGTCACATTTCCCCATGACTTTGTTACAGAACTACAAAAAATTTACAGTACAATAAGTCAATTTCATTCCTAGGAAGATTTGTTAATCCATTAATGATTTGGAAGACATATTGGTGCCGAATCAGAACTCAGTTAGTTGGGTCTCAAGGGCCTAATCGCAATTCTCCATCTGGAGAAGCAGAATCTAGTATTGAAGTAGTTGAGTTTGGTCCATTGTTGTCACGTGCACGGCCGCAAGCAGAGGAATTGTATTTGAGTTCGTATCGAGAACATTTTACGTTTCAGCAATTGTAGTTGACGAATTGTCAGCATCAATGATTGTTAACTGAAAGGAAACGGTATACGACAGACACTGCTTTGTGTCTGTTGTATAAAAGACAGAACGAATATTATTAATATACATTGATTATTATAATGCAGAAACGATTTTAATGATAATAGTATATTGTTACGTTTACAATGCTTGCAGTTGATATAAAATCGAGTCTTTTTTAAATTAAAATCAGTCATCTAAATACAACTTTAAATACTACATATAAAAAACAACAACGTAATCACCTCATGGCAATTTTTCGTCTATTCTCATAGACTTCAACTGGCCATTTTACAGAAATATTGCCATGAGATGATTACGTTGTTGTTCAGTAATTAAAGTTGTATAAGTATTATGGCATTTAAGAAGTTTTCAGTCATCTAAATGTTTTTGTTGATATAAAAGTCTCTAAGTTCATGAGTTCATTGTTAAATGTGTTTGTAATATTCTAAAATTCAAAATACATCAATTTTAGCAAAGAAAACAAGGTTTATCCCTAAACATATCAAATAATGACCTTTTTTTCTGTCTTTATTTCATCTTTTTGAGATTTTGAACTCAATATAAACAGTAATTTTCAGGTTTACGTAGCATTATTAACTGACACAATATAAGAAAGAATTTTATTATTATAGACAGTGATTACAAAAACATCATGAAATTTAGATTTTAACTATTTGTTTTTGTTTTCATTACACACAAACAGGTCTTTCATTGTACAATCAATGGCGTAAAAGCGTCAGAGGTTATTCTGGGTCAGGAAGAGATCATTTTTATCCAGAATAAGTCGTGGAAAATAAAAACTAAAAATCTAAGCTTATTCCGAAATTCGAGTTCAGTTTAAGATATACTGAAACTCGAATATCAACAAAATTGTTTAAACATCATAGTCCAACGAATAGAGACCAAAAAAGGGGGGTTACCTTACAAAAGGTCCGGTAGTTCTAATTTTTTGATATGTTGTCTAGGATGGTTAGTAAGTGTTTAAAATGCAAAATGCACAATTCCTCCCCCGCCGCGCCCGCCGCCATCTTAAAAAAACAAACAAAAATAATTGATACTTTCTTTAGATTTTCGCTTATAACGTCTGTTTGGTGCATTTTAGCTACAAAAAAGTTCTACGCAATGTTGTAGAGAATATAATTTCCTACAATATGGTTTTTAAATTTTGTTTCTAGGACTGATAGGTACGGCGATATGGACTTTTTGAAAAAATAAAAAAAAACGCAATTTCCAGAAATTTGTAAAACTTCTAACTTTAGGACTCTGTAATTCAGGTATGGTTTATTCTAGGAAAACAAGTATCAGAATAAAATGTGTAGGGAATTTACTTTCCTATAAAACGCATGTATAGTTTTATGAATCAACCCTTCGGAGTGGGGGGGGGGTAAAAACAAAATCAAGAACAACGGAATATTGCGGTTTTTGCTATTGTGACGCACTAGTCCAGCAAATAAAGAGACCAAAGAGGGGGGGGGGTACCTTACAAAAGGTCCGGTAGTTCTAATTTTTTGATATAATGTCTAGGATGGTTAGTAAGTGTTTAAACTGCAAAATGCACAATTCCTCCCCCGCCGCGCCCGCCGCGCCACCGCAATCTTAAAAAACCAAAAAAAATTGATACTTTCTTTAGACTTTGGCTTATAACTTCGTTTTGGTGCATTGTAGCTACAAAAAAGTTCTACGCAATGTTGTAGAGAATACAATTTCCTACAATTTAATTTTTAAATTTTGTTTTTAGGACTGATAGTTACGGAGATATGTTTGTTTTAAAGAAACAAACAAAAACGCAGTTTCTGGAAACTTGTCAAACTTCTAACTTTAGGATGCTGTAATTCAGTTATGGCCTACTCTAGAGAAACAAGTATCCGAATAAAATGTGTAGGTAATTTAATTACCTACAAAACGCATGTAAATTTTTTGACCCTACGGAGTGTGGGGTAAAAAAAAATCAAAAACAACGGAATATTGCGGTTTTTGTTATTGTGATGCACAGAGTATCTAAAAAAAATTCACCAATTACCTTCCAGTGTTGGCTTGAAATTTAAGTGTATACCAACCCTACTTGAGTTTCTGACATGAAACTAAAGATGCTGACAGTTGCCACAGCTAAATGCCTCTCCTCCACGTACGACGCCGTCGCCATTGTCGGTGAAGACATTGACCTACTCACCCTGCTGACTGGCACAACACCTGCGAACAGCAATGTCTACCTCAAAAAACCAGCGAGAGGGTAACAGCCAGACGCAATCTACTCCGCCTCCTTCTACAAATTCAACTCCACAGGCTGTATCTTGCTCCTGCACGCAATATCGGGCTGCGACACCACTTCAACCATTTTTGGGTTTGGAAAGAATAAATTATGCCAACTTTTTAGGAAAGACCCATCGTTGCTGGAGCAGGCGGAGAGGTTCGGGGACCTTGCTGCCACTCCCCACGAAATTTCAGCAGCAGGGGAGAAAATCTTGGTATCCCTGTATGGTGGCAGTAACGAATAGTCATTGAGTCACTTCGCCACAGCAAATTCATGACCAGTACCACCAAGCTCAATCTGGCTAAACTACCTCCGACCACTGACCCAGCACATTTTCACTTCCTGAGTTCATACCAGCCGGTCATGCAGTGAATGGGGATTGTCAAAGACCCGATCGAGTAGGGCTGGTGTAGAGGAGCTCGAGGACTGTAACCCATCAGGATAAGCAGCGACGCTGCTCCTCCAAACCTGCTTAAGACCATCTCATGCAGATGCACAACTGGCTGTATGGGGGCGTTTGGTTGTAGAAAGGCGGGTCTCAATTGTTCCGTCCTATGTAAATTCTGTGCTGGCCAAGAATGTGACAACAGGAATGAGGTCCTCGTCGACGACGAAGATGACGACGATCGAGTAACTTAGCCATTTGACGAAAATGAAGACCCGACTTCATTAACTAACCCCCTATGAAACGAGCGAAGCGGATGTAAATTTGTTTTCTTTTCAGTTTTAGTTCAATTAATATCGATTTTGGTATGATTATAAATGTCTTTTGTTCTTACTTTGTGTACATACATGCATCTTTAAAAAATATATCTGCTGTATTGGTGGGATATTTTAAATTGAACATCCGCTCTCACCAGTAGGTATTCCAGTGAAACAGTACCTGCCTCATGGCATTGCGCTGTAACATGTCAGAAACTCAAATAGGGTTGGTATACACTCCAATTTCAAGCCAACACTGGAAGGTAATTGGTGAATTTTTATTAGATACTCTGTGCGTCACAATAACAAAAACCGCAATATTCCGTTGTTTTTGATTTATTTTTACCCCACACTCCGTAGGGTCAAAAAATTTACATGCGTTTTGTAGGTAATTAAATTACCTACACATTTTATTCTGATACTTGTTTCTCTAGAGTAGGCCATAACTGAATTACAGCGTCCTAAAGTTAGAAGTTTGACAAGTTTTCAGAAAGTGCGTTTTTGTTTGTTTCTTCAAAACAAACATATCTCCGTAACTATCAGTCCTAAAAACAAAATTTAAAAATTAAATTGTAGGAAATTGTATTCTCTACAACATTGCGTAGAACTTTTTTGTAGCTAAAATGCACCAAACAGATGTTATAAGCGAAAATCTAAAGAAAGTATCAATTATTTTTGTTTTTTTTAAGATGGCGGCGTGCGCGGCGGGGGAGGAATTGTGAATTTTGCATTTCAAACACTTACTAACCATCCTAGACAACATATCAAAAAATTAGAACTACCGGACCTTTTGTAAGGTAAAACACCTCTATTCGTTGGACTATCAACAAAATGGCATATTTATACACTAGCTCAAATTTCTTGGATAGTCTGTGGTCAAATGTACATCCGTGGGTTAGTTCATGTTACAAGTGTGGGGATGGTCTCATTCTCTTCATTATAGTATCTAGAATGAGGTTTTGGATGATGGCCATTTCAAAAATCGTGCAGGTGCGTCGTAGCGATAAAAAACAAAATGGCCGCCACACGAAATGTATTTGTGCCTCTATCACTAGGATCGTTGGTCCTACGACAAAAGTTTATAGGACCAAATTTGTTTGTCATAACATTCTCTATAAAATTTGTCCTTACCACTTTTCTCGTAAGTGCAACCCTTTAGCCACAAATGCTGTCCTTAATGAAAAATCAAAATGGCCACCAGATGAAATAGGTTTTTAATGGAAAATTTTTTCTAAATCTTACATATGGTACAATTAAATGCTATAAATCGATAATCTAAACTTTAACAACAGGAGAATATGAAATACAGGTGATCTTGGGTTAATATAAATTATTAGTCTTATTAGTCTACGTTACTTTCATCGTCACTGTACTCGTCTTCACTCTCATTGCCAATACCGTGTAATTCGTATATTTCTTCTTCATCTTCACCCAAATTGTCACAATGTTCTCACATTTGTGCTCCCTCACATTTTACAACTCAGTACACTTGAAACCATTTGCGTTACAGGTGCATGGGGGAGAGCATCTTCTTTGAGTACATGAACAGCGACAGAGTTCCAGTACAAGTTCAGGAGCGCAGGGCATCGTACAGGCTACAGGTTCAAACAAATCTCCAACTTGCTTCCATTCTAAATCTGTGGGTGGAGGAATTACTGGATGCTGGACGATGTCTTGGTTCAGTGGAGTGCCTGGAGTGTGCTCTCATGAGGGCTGGGTGGTAGGGCTCCTTTTGTCAGAGGAAGATTTACATCTTGACTTTGCTTCTTTGTGAACAAATGCCATCGAACACTTCCAATATCGTTGTTTTGGGGATGTACACTTGGCAAACAATGACTTCTAATGCATCCCTGACATTTTCAGAAAGAGAGGGGCTGGTGCCAAGATTTGCTAAAACTTGAACTATCTCACTACTTGCTGAATTGAATGCCTTCCACCACTTAAGTTTTCCTTTACTAGCAAATGAACCTGTTATATCAGCACCGGATAGTGCGTGAAGTCCAGGAAGTGCAGACGCTTTTAGTGCTCCTATTGCTTTGTAGGCAGGCGCCACCTCAAACTATCTCTTCATTCCCTGGCCAAGGTAAATCCCAGTTTTGTGGAAGCATTGGGTATCTCCTAACGGCCAAAACCAAAACATCAGTATCTGGTGAGTATTTATGCAAGATGTTAACCCCCATGCGTGCTAAGTACACTCCATGGAGAATGATTATGGTGTCAGCCTCTTCCTGTGTAATCGCTAGGGCTGACACATCAACAGCATGTGATGCAGCCACTTTATCTCTCCAACTTACAACAAAGCACAGTCCATTTGTCCTGCCATACTCAATGAGACCTTCAGCAAGAAATGCGGTCAATTCATCCTTAGTTTGGTCGTGTGACAACAATTTATTCATTGAGATGTTTGTAATCTTGTTTTCCGGAGAAATTTTGTATTGGATTTGCTGTGATCCTCTCTGGCGGAACTCTCTCATTTCGCGTTTTAAGGAACCACTCTTATACCAGTCAAAAACTATATGAACTTCAGAATACATACTGAACCTTTCAGCCATCCATTTGGAAAAGTGTTTTCTGAGGTCGTTGGACGTTTTCACTGAAGCTGGCTTGCGGGATGTGTGCAGTATTGCCATACCATCTACAATTGCAACTTTGTCCGACATGACATGTACAGAAATACATTCTTCTGTCTCTTCTTCAGTTGCAGTTGGTAAAGCTTCCAACACAGCCATCAGCTTATATTTAGCCAGACAATGATGCATCTTGCCGTCAGCAGCAAATAAAGATCGTGGTAGAGGGGAAAATTCATACATACTTATGCTTGACCTGACATCAATGTTTGGTCGGCTTCGTGATGCTATTAATAACCTTGATATCAGAGACATCAGATTTCAGTACTATTCTTTTCTCTTTCAGAACAACATTCACTGTCTTTGCTACTGAACCAAATGTTTTCAGATCACTTTTCTTCATTAGTGTCCAGCATTTTACATTATTTGTCTGCACACGTTGCTGCAAGAAAGTCTCTAACTGTTTTTGACCAGTTTCTGCTATACCATCCAATGAAATCTGCATTTCCATAGGAAAAACACGTTGTGTAAGAATGTGAACAAGTTCCTGATCTTTCCACTGAAAAGGATTAGTTGATGTTTGAAAGGCTTCCTTAAGTTTGTTTACACAAGCATCTTGACGCTGTTGAACCTTCATAGAAATTTCATGATGTTTCTTTTTTTTTGAGACACTCATTCCAAGCATTTTCTCCGTTTCACTTCCTATTTTGGTCAATTCTGGATTGACTAGAAAACATCTATCCCTAGCATTGTCATTGAGCGTTATACCAACTAGACCTCCTTGGACTTTCAGCTTTCTGTTTTGATGCTCCAGTGCTTCGTCAGCACCCAACGCACAAAATGGCAATGAACTTCTATTGACCACCCATTTCCCTTCTACAAAATGCTTCCAAATGTCTGGATCTGTGGACTCGAGAGTATCCATGTCAGATAGCTACAAAGTAATCATCCGTGCATAATGTTGTCTATTCAGTGCAAAAAAATACTTATTGAATTTCTGCAGGGAGACCAACCCAAGCATCCAGTCGCAAGTTCGGACTACTCTAAAGAAGCATAACATTATCTGCACCATATCAATATAAGTTCATACTAATTTGAAAACTGGTTCCTTCGTCTTCCGTATCATGCAAAATTCTTCCAACTTTTCCATGACTTTCTTTTCTTTAATAGCAGAGGCAAAATTGCTGTGTGCCTCTTTCAGTTTGTCTTGATTTTTGTTGTCCAGTTCTTTGATAACATTTAAAACAAATGGCCTCAAACTTTCTAGCACTTCAGGGTTTTCAATCTCATATTCATCATATAGCAGAAGCGACAGTGCAGAAAGTGTAGTTATGTGAGCTTGAATAGTTCTCCTTACATTCTTTCCTTCTATGATTTGTTTCATTGTTGCTCCTGAATACAAATCGCATTCCACCCACAATTCGGGGATACCACTCCCCCTTATGAACTGTCCAATTGAGCGGAGTAAAGCAATTACTATATGAAGTTCTCCCGGTTTTAGGATCCATTTGTCCTTGCAGTCATCTCGCGCCATTTCCAAAGTTTAAGTGGTTTAAATAGAGCCATGTCTACTGTAGCGACAGACTTTCTTTTTTAGAAAAATTGTTTAAATAATATTAATTACATATGTTATTTGTGATTTAAATATATTTGTTTAAAAATTCCTCATAAGACATCCGGTTATCAAGGTGTAGGCAAAAAAAACCTATTTCATCTGGCGGCCATTTTGATTTTTCATTAAGGATAGCATTTGTGGCTAAAGGGTTGCACTTACGAGAAAAGTGGTAAGGACAAATTTTGTAGAGAATGTTATGGCAAACAAATTTGGTCCTATGAACTTTTGTCGTAGGACCAACGATTCTAGTGATAGAGGCACAAATACATTTCGTGTGGCGGCCATTTTGTTTTTTGCCGCTAAGACGCACCTGCACGATTTTTGAAATGGCCATCATCCAAACCCTCATTGTAGACACTATAATGGAGAGAATGAGACCATCCCCACACTTGTATCATCAACTAACCCACGGAAGCCAATTTTTGTACATTTGACCACAGACTAGGACGTAATGTACAGCTATCACTTTTTGTCAAGTTTTGGGGGAATATTGGAATGAGGTTCTTAAACATCTGTTATCGTAAACATATGTTATCTTCAAACATAGACACAATCATCACCAATAGATCGTTTTTTTATTCAAAGAACTTTCTCAACGTGTACATAAGAAGAAAAGAAATCAACAAATAAACTAAAAACAAATGTGAATAACAATAAAATAAATCATCCACGATCTAAACGTGAATAATAATAAAACTAAATCAAACAAACAAAGCCAAAAACATCATGATCCAAACGTTATCCAAACAATAAAATAACAACTAACATAATCCCAAAAATTAAATAAATAATAATAAAATAAATGAAAGACTTACACCAATCTCAGTAACAATCTTACTAATTCTTTAAATTTACAAATTCAGTATCTCTTTACAAAATAACAAATTCAGAATTTCTTTACAAATTCAGTATCTCTTTCAATTTTGTATTATTATTCATAAATTTTATGAAAATGACAAATGATATTACGTTCACCTTCTAAAGCCCCGCGAACACCATGCAATTTTTCAGCAACTTAGTCGTTCGGTTTTGACGCCACGAGTTGATATAGACAGTTTTGAGCCCGTTTATATGCAACTTGACTGCAACTTTTGTCATCCGACTCGAGTTGTTCATACACCTGCAACTCGAAAAATTGCATCGAAGTCGCTGGGAATTACCCAATCACAGGGCAGCGTTGGAACACGTCAGTCGTGACGTCACACCCATGGAAGAAATGGCGTCGAAAATTATATTCGCCGATTCGATACGAAGACATGCTCGTACTCAATGAATATCAAGAGTATTGCGAGTTTCTTTCATGCATAAATGAAGTTCATACTCAAATGCAGAAATTGTATGCGGCAGAATTTATCAGAGAGTTTTCAAAACCTCGATTTTTTCGGATTTTCCACTTCGGGTTTGGGAAACGCATTGCATTATGGGATTCCTTCTATCACCGCCGACTTCATGTCGAGTTGCATGGTGTTCGTGGTTTGCCAAATTTTATATCAACTCGTGACGTCAAAATCGGACGACTAAATTGCTGAAAAATTGCATGGTGTTCGCGGGGCTAAAGATTTTTCCTTATTAATACAATTACTCCAATTAATAAAACATGATTCAAGAAGTAATCTTTGAGAATCATCCTGAGATTCATACAAAATTTTGACTAAAGGGTCTGTTTTGTGGTTAGAAATCAAACAATGGTCTGCCCAATCAGAAATACTTTTTTTGTTAAGCTCTTAAGTGCTCTTGAACGCTCTTTCAATGACCTACTCGGTCCTTACAATATAAATAGCATTACAATATCTACATTTTAAAACATAAATAACCGCCATTTTACGTAAATCATCAGAATCCTTTTATATTGTTATCTAAATTTATTCCAATGGGCAATTTTAAATACTTATAATTATAATTAACATTTTTAATATTTTTTAATACCTTTAACATTCCCCATCACTATTCTGTCCTTATTCTTAAAAAAATTATTGAAAGTAAAATTAATAAAACCCTCAGGATATTCATTTATGAATAATTTTCCTTTCAAATATTTAATTTTATTCTTCCACAAATTATGATCCTCTGTGTAATTTGTGATTCTTTTTAAGTTGTTAAACATAATAGCTCTTTTAGTGGATAATCTATGATTTGAGTTAAAATTCAGCATACGTTTACTTTGAAATATCTTGTTATAATGTTTTTATAAGATAACACATTATTTACATTCTTAACCAATATATCTAAAAATCGAAGCTTTCCATCCTTTTCTTCCTCAAATGTAAAAACCAAATCCTTATGATAAGAGTGAAAACATATGAACATATTATATGAAATGAACACATATGACAAAAACATGAAAAAAATTTCGAAAATTGTCTATCTGTCCTTTCCCACAGAACTAATATGTCATCAACATATATTAAATATAAAAATTTTGCTTTGTTCCATTTTAATATATAATTGCATTGAGCCAAATTTAGATAAATATTACAGATAGACCCAGAAATGGGACTACCCATAGGAAAATTTCGATTGTACGTAAAATTTACCGTCGTATTCAAAATATTTGTGATCACATAATGAAAACAAAACATATCACAAAAGATTTCATTATATCATTAGAACATTTCTCTTCAACCACTTTAAGAGCATCTTGAATAGGAATGTTTGTATACATTGCAGTAATATCCATTGAATATAATGTAACTTTTTTAGTTGAAATGAATCAATCTTCTTTGTAGTCTTTAAGACTATTGATTAAATTAGAAATATTCTCAATTATAATATTAGGCTTTCTTCAGCGGTAATTTCTGTAAGATTGAATTCAAAAACTTTCCTAATCTTAGTGAAGGGAACCCAAATGAATTTATCACTGGTCGGAGAGGAAAACCATCTTTATGTATCCTAACTTTTGGTTCAAAAGATGGAGTCTTTGCATTACATTTACAGATATTCTGTTTACTGAAAGAAATTCAAAATCTTATCTTTTTTAATTTTTGTTTTTCAAGTTTTGCTTTTTTATACAACTTATATGTGGGATTATCTTGAATCATCCTAAAATCTTCTGTTTCCAAGTCTAAAGATTTCTTTTTGTAAATATCAGAATCTAATATTACTATTTTATTACCTTTACCTGGTATTAGTAATTATTGATTACTAATTGATCATCTGATAGTAATTTATAAATATAACCAATATCTCTCTTAGATATGTTAGACATTTAGACTGTCAGATGATCAATTAGTAATTGATTAATTGAGTAAGCAGATAAAGGTAATAAAATAGCAGTACAAAAACGCAAAACTTGAAATACAAAAAAATGTTTTGAGTTTGGGTCTATGTTTGAAGAATTATATATATATACTAGCCGGGTACCGTCGCTTCGCTCCGGAACCCTTGCGTATATAGCATTAAAAAAAAAAAAAAACTTTATTTATTTAGCAAATTAATATTGAGATCGGAGAATATACGACTTTCCAGCCCGTTGTGCCCTTCTCCACCTAACTCAGGTGTATTGCGGGTTGGCGCCACACACCTGGGGTTGCCGCCATACACTTCATCGTCAGTTTGCCAGATTATTCCCTATCCCGAATTTCGAAAATCCGGCCTTATTCCTTGTCTACATCATAAAGGAAACCTCTGTGCAAAATTTTAGCTTTCTAGCGTTTGGGGTGAGCGTTGATGAGTCAGTGAGTGAGTGAGTCAGGACTTTTCTTTTTATATATGTAGATTTTCATGAATTTTGTTTTGTTAACATCATTGATTAGTTCTTTATAGATTATATTTGGATGTGTTATTTTCTCATTTTCAACTGTTATCCGATTCGTTCTTTACATATTATTCCTGGTGTTTTGATATCATGTTTATTTATGAAAATATGATCTATATTTGTTTTCGTATTTCCATGAATTGTACAGTTTCTTGTTGTTCCGTAAAGACGATTTTTGAAACCATTATTGCACATAAGTTTTACGTATTTCTATACTACATTGTTTTTATTCATTTTGAAAATATCTATATTTACGTCGCTAATCAGTTTAGTTGGACAGTTGTTTAATATATTTTCATTTTTTATGAATAGATTCTTTATTTCAGTAACATATTAGTAATTTGTAATTTAACATTTTGCTTACAGAATGACAGACAGAATAACGTTTTATAATATACGTTTTTATAATATATAATAATAATAGCCGGGTAGCGTCGCTTCGCTCCGGAACCCTTGCATATATAGCATTAAAAAAAAAACCTTTATTTATTTAGCAAATTAATGTTGCGATCGTCGGAGAATATATAACTTCCCAGCCCGTTGTGGCTTCTCCGAATAACTTGGATGTATTGCGGGTCGGCGTCATACACCGAAAATTCACATTTTTGCATGTATCTTGCAAACGCTGAAGCGTTTGTGAATAAGTGATATATCGTTCGATAGAACTTTAAAATACCAACATTTTCTCAATATAACGTTCTCTTCCATCTTTTATACTTTTCGTTTAAATTGAGAAAAAGTCAAAATTTGACCCTTTAAAAGGCGCCATCTTGGAAACCAAACACTTTTTTCGAAAGATTTTTGTAGCATTTTGTTTGTCTTAAAAAGATCTACATTTTATCCATTTACATGACCACTCTATCTCTTATAGTTTGGTCACAAAATTGGAAAAACGTAAAGTCTTATGACAGACAAAATAACGCTTTTTATTATATGTAATATAAGAATTATATATATATATGTAGAATTTTTAAAGTTATTTAAAGATCTGTTATTTCATTGTTTCTGTCTATTTGTCTGTTATATGAAGTAACTAATGGCCCTGCTTGGATTTTTATGAAAAGTTATACTAAAAGCATTTTACAAAAAAAAACAATAACAAAAAATACACTGAAATTGGTTAGGATGAAAAATAATTAAGAAAACTTGCAGTGTAACTTTTAGTATAATTTTAAATTCAGGAAACTCCTATTGAATTTTAAAGCTACTTTTCACATAAAATATCTTGATTCAACTGACTAACATAAAACTATCTTTCAGATGTCTTTAGAAATCTAATGAAATTGCGAATACAGAATATCAGTGGTAGGTTTTAGGTACAGTACGAAGTTTCCGCTCTTTTTCATAACACCAACACACATTTCAGTCGTTTCTTGTTTGATTTCAAATTATTATGATGTTATCATGTCAACAACTTTACTCGGGATTATCTGATCTTGTCTTTGATCGAACTTGATGAAGCACTGTTACAAACCAAAAATTACGTAAAATTTGAATTGCAAAGATAGGACGATAGGATCATAAACTAACAGATATGACGAGAATCTATTATACAGATTAATAGAATATAGATTGTATTAGACTAATGTAGATTAAGAAACTGAAATTATGAATAATTCGTTGAGGTATAGTCCTACTCCAACAACAGTACCAACTGAAATAATGATAATTATGTGTTTCTGAAATTACATCAAAGCTGAAATAATCGTAATCTGTTATAACTGACTTTAGAGAATAAAGAACAACACCAGGTCTTTTTTCCAGTTCTTTCGGTCGAAAGCTTTTCTCTTCCAGTCGAAACCAACAAAACTTTTTAATTTTAACCACCCTTCTACCTTGTGGACACCTCCTTTCATTCCTCGGAATTCAATTTAGAATTTCTGTTGACCTTCTATTTACGCCTTGCTACAAGGGCAGCCAATTCCATTTGAGCTTCTTTATAATGATAATAATATCAAACATTCTGGATTGCTGTCTCGCCCACATATTTGTTTTGCGGTCTCGTCGTGTGATTCCTGACAAGCATCCTTCCATGCTTCTTTGAGTTGTCTGAAGTCTCTGACTTGCTTTCCATGCCTCTTGCTCCATACGTTAGAACTGTGGAATATAAAATGGCTAAAAACTGTTCTCTTTAGGCAGAGTACCATTGCTCCTTTCAATATTGCAATAGTTCTACCAAAGACATTCCATGCGAATTTGATTCATGATTAACTCCCGGAACATAACTTTGTTTTCCTTGAGTTTAGCTTTAATCTAACTTTTAAACTGTAATTGACAAGTTCTTGAATCGTCAATTGCAATTCCATAGCATCTTAGGTAGGACAAGTATATCATCTGCTAACCTAAGGTAGCCTAAATAAGTTACCATTACATTACAGTCTTATTTGTCCCAGTCTAATTATTTGAATTTTTCCTGAAATACTAATATAATATAATACTAATATAATATCTTCCTGTCTGACCCTTTTCCTTTCCTGATTTTTTTCTGTATCTTTGTACAAGCGAATTATGCTATTGGGTGCTCATCAATCTTTTTAAACTCTACATAGCTAGTGTCAATATCGTGATTTTCCAAAGCACTAATAACAGCAGACTTGTTAACTGCTTCAAAAGCCTTTTCTCAATTATTAAGTCCAATACAGAATGGAATCTCATATTCATTGGTTCGCTCAATGTCTTCTCTTCGATGAATGTAATCAATTGTGTTGCATCCACTAAGAAACCCAGCTTGCTCTTTTGGTTCAAAACAGAACCTGAAGTTTTCTGCAAGCGATTCGTAATAATTTTCATAAATATTTTATATGAAACTAGCAAGAGGCTGATTAAAAAAAAGAGAAAGAGAAGATATTGATAATTGTAGGCCTTATAATAATAGTAATAGTAACAGTAATAGAGGGTTAAAGTAGACAAAATTGAAAAAGTTTGGGGATCTGATGTTACGGGATAAGCTTTCTCCACCCAACAATGCTGCTCGATGTGTTGATGATGGTTGCTGAAAATCACTCGATAGATTTTTCCATGGGCCAGCCAGAGTACGAGGTACGCGCCATAGAGATTACAGAAGCACGATTTGAGAAGTTCATTGGGGAGGCATCAGATGGCTTAATGGGTATGCACGTAAGGGAATGACATGAAACCCAGTCTCATGCGCTTTTTGCTCAAGTAAAGGACTAAGGAATATGCACAAGGCTGGATGCCTTGTCCATATGAATGTTTATATTACAAGCCTTGCATATTTTAAATTTGGAGTGCAATAGACTAGATATTGGTGTTTTTTTTTTTTTTTTTTTTTGATGAATTCTCAACAAGAATATCTATTGGAAGTATCAAGTAATTCCATTCCCGTGCGCTTATCTATCTTTGCATGAAAAATTTCTGTCTCGTACCACATAAATTTTGATGAAATTTTATAACAAACTTCTTAAAACAGCATTGATAAAATTAGTAGATTAAATATTTTGCTCATGCAGTGCCGGCGTGGCCGAGCGGTCTCGACGGCGGTCTGCCGTACTACCAGTATGCCGGTATCCGGGTTCGAATCCCGGTCGTGGCATGGATGTTTCTTTCTTCTTCTGTTTCTGTCCGTTCCTGCGGGTATCACTTGATGCTGCCTCCTATGGCGTACCTGGGCAACGATTCGTCGGTTAAAGGCATATCTCGCCCCTTGTTGTTTGCCTAAAAAAAGACGATCAGTCTAAGAGCCCGGGCATTTGTAAAAAAAAAAAAAAAAAAAATATTTTGATCACTTCAAATAAGACCTTTTTATCTTTTCCAAAATGATTTTCTGAAATATGAGAAAATATAAGGAACTTCTATGAAATTATATAGTTTTAAAATATTTATATTATGAAAAATATTTTTTCAGGTTGATTTATATCCAATCAGGTTTCATTTAAAATCAATCATAGCATTATTATATTTTTATAGATTCGGCTTTTTAATTCTTTATTTCCAAATTACGTCCTTCTCAGGAAAGTAATTCATGCAGTAACGGATTTTGATTTTCCAGCGCCCTGGGCCTTACTTATATTTCGGCCTCTGAACTCTTGGTAATGAGAATTTGGCAAATATAAGTTTGGTATGAAACACGAGGTCGTTACGACGCGACTTAGCCTTTCAGTCTAGGCGGCGGCTTCTCACGAGGCTGATACATCGGAACGAGGGTTTGAATCCCGCACCTGCTTGGATGTTTATTTCCTTTCCTTTTCTGTGTTTGTCAGCCTCTTTACTTTTTCTTCCGGTTTGAAGCCATTCTATAATAGGCCTTCCTTGAAAACTCCTCAGTATCTGTTTGAAAACACCTGGCAGTAGGTATAAAATGTGTCTCCCAACTCATCTGGCGAGTATGGTAGATTACATCAACACCCCCCAAAGGAAGGGCGGGGGGGCAATCTATACTCAGAAATGGATACAAAAAGAGATGAAGAAAGCGTCGGCCGAAATACGAGAAAAAATGTATTCGAGGTAATTTTCGAATTTACAAGTAATCAGCTGTAACAGGATATCTATTTTATTCAGACATTACAGTTGAGTTCATGAAAGAGCTTTTTGTGACGTAATTTGCTTATGGATTTTTGTTTCCAGGAAGTTACAGCGCCATCTACTGCTACAATGCGTAACTAACTCTTTTAAAATTACGAAAACATTCTGGTTGTTGCATTTTCTTCAGTTATAGGTCTTGAAATAATTAAAAACGTTCGACACTATTCCTCTTGCTTGGCTATGCAAAGTTTGTCCTTCGTGGTCACGCTTAGGCGATCACAACACGACGCCATTTTGGACTGACTACTCGGAGTTGAGTTGATGACGTCATGACTAGCGACATTTGTTCCAGACAAAATCGATCGCTATATAACGACCATATATGGCAAACCCTTCTTTTTTGTAAAAATACTATTAAGTAAACTGATTTCGATGAAGATATCATTGTAATACTTGATTATTTTAAGATTAGACGGTCTATTACAGTTGTCATTAACGAAGGAACTGACCTTCTGGAGTAAAATACCCAGATACGTGAATCAATTTTGTTGAAGTGCGTTCTCCTATGTGGTAGAAGAAATCCATAGAAATATTTTGGGTCAAATACAATGCAAAACCAAGCGTAGGATTGGGAGGTTTCCTTCCTTCTTGGAATAGATACTGAGGTGTTTTTCCTTGCTTTCCTCAGGAAACCATTATGGAATGGCTTCAAACCTAGAGAAAATAAACAAAAATCAGCAAATACAGAAAAGGAATGAATTATCCAGGCCGGCGTCGCGATTCGAACCCAGATTCAGAAACACAAACCTCGTGGCAAGCCACAGGTAATTGACCACAAGGCTGAGCACGAATTAAATTAATACATCTTTATATTAGTTTAATCCCTATGCTAGTTTAATCCCTATGCTTGTTTATTTTTAAGTGTTCAAATCTTAAGAATCTAACTTCTTTACCACAAGTAATCAATTTCTTGAATTCAAGTTCTGTTATGATTTTTTTTTCCAAATTAGTTTTGTGAGAAATCTCTGCCTTTCTGTCACATCAACACTGCTGGTAAAGATCCCTCAAAACAACTCATTTTCCCAATTGTCACTGATCTGTCATTACCATTTGCTTCCATTTACTGCTTATCTCTAACCAAAATTGTATTTAATTTTCGAAATATCTTTTCCTTAATTTCTACGTAGCATAAAAAAAAATAACAGACCTCCTTACTCTTCCCCTCCTCGAAGACTAATATCGAGCTGTAAGACCAATAAGATTTTTCCTTACTTTTGTAAAATTTAGAGAGTTGATGCTGTTTTTTTTTTCAAAACCTATCTCATTCCTTGTCAATAAATCTGTTTTTATAATTATCATTTATATTTGTTTAAAAAAGATGGTTTCTATCAGTTATTTTACTCTTTGCTTTTAATTGTTTTGTTTATACAATTGTGCATATTATGGGACCTCTTTGCTTTTGACACTGTCTAAAAGCATTAATAACCTTGTTTTTAATATAAACAGAAGTTAAAATTAGTCATTAATAGAATTCAAGTAATCAAACGTAAATTGTCAGATTTTCTTTGCTCTATTTTTTTAATACAAATTCTGGATCATCTTCAAAGAATAAAGTAAATACATTTTCCCCATTTCTTGGCAACAGTCATCCTCAAGTTCATATTTCTATTTTACATTCAAATCTTAGACATCAACGGCGGAATGTAAATTACAAAGAAAGCAAAAAAATATCTCGAATTAAATTTGGCTAAAATTAAATAAAGCTTTAATTATAATAATAGTAATAATAATAAAAGTAAATGCACAAAGCAATGTTTTTAATCATGCCTTGAAGTTATCATCCAATGGAATATAAGACTGACGTATCGGCCTTTTACCTTTTGAAGACTAACTCAACAGTGAAAGGCTATGGATCACCCCTATGTGGAATTTCTCAACCAAAAAAAAAACACTAACCAGTACAGTATCAAAATCTTGGCCAGCTACCTGTTAAGCACTGAAGGAAAGTATAAAACAAGACTAGGATCTTATGTGGTTTTGAACAAGGGAGTTAATGTATAAAAAAGGTGATTTTCAGGAAAAAAAAAGCAAGCTCAAAGCTTCGGCCACAAATAAAAACATTTTACGGAACAAAGATGACTTACCTAGATATAGATGTCGATCAAATAGGTCTCGTTTCCCTTAAAACATTAAATTTGGCGATATTCCTTGGATAAAATTAAAATGCGTCTGTGCATTAAATACTGAAATGTGTACTTTTAAAAATCACCGAGTCTAAAGTGTTTTAAGGTTAATGAGTTATTAACTGCCTGATGCTAGGCTTGAAATTCATTAATAAAACAATTCTTATTGAGGGAAGACTTCAATTACCCAAAAACTTGAAAATAATTTGTATTATTTATATAAGTATGTTTCCTTTGTTTGCATCATATTGTATAACATAGAATATTTAGTTGTATAGGTATTATGTCAAGATATATGGAATGAATAAAATACCACCAAAATTATATAAATTACAATTTATTAATCTAACTGAGTTTACAATCATCACTTTATTTAGTAGTTTTAAATATTTAACTTCAATCAAAATTTTCTTATAAATATTTTACTTCAATCTAAATTTTAAATTTTGAAAAGCTAAGATATTCAGTAAACAAAAGTAACAATACCCTTTTATTAAAAAAAAAAAAACAAAATAAAAAGCAAAAACACCTGTTGACAAAGAGGAACAACAACACAGCCGTCGATTTCTAATTGAAAAAAATTCTCGTGAGTTGACGTTAGGTTGTAACCAATCATTTTTTGGTTTTGATTTTTCAATATAACGGATTTCCTAAAATTAAAAAAACAAACAAAATAAATCAATAAAATATTAATAACAGTACAGGTATTTATTAAAAATAAAATAGGGAATTTGTAAAGAATAAAGATTTTTGAAATATAAAGACTAAGAAAATCCGTTTGAGTCATTTTACTTCAGATAAGGAGGACTCTTTTGTAAGAATCGCTTATGTCTCTGACATGTCAACAATTTGTTTTAGCTTATAGAGTAAACCACAAAAGGGGAATGGATGAAATAAAATTAATTTTTAGTATTACGGGATTATTTATGGCATCAATGTTGTATTTTAATTTCTTCTATTAAAGCCAGTGGCAATGATTCCACTTGTATTCATCACAATCGTAAGATACCACCTAATTCTATGTAGTATATTTCAAAACATTTCTATTTAACAAATCTCTATTATATCAGGAAAATTGTAATGGAACCCTGATTATAAATGTGGGTCAGATTTTAAAAATCCTTATTAAATGCAAAAATAACTATTACAATGAAAACAAAAACAATTACAGAAAAAAAATCATATAGCTAAGATTTAATAACAGCCAAATCTTTTTTTAGAAGAATTTTATTTAAATAAAAATCCTGAGTGAAATCTTACGCTTGGGAGTTGATTGTTCTAATGATAAAATTAATTCAAAGCACGGATATAAAAGCAAATAAAGTGACGCATCATTTTGTATAGTGATGCAATAGGTTTAAAGTTTTCGTTTCTCCACCCCCCCCCCCCGTTAAGCTTCAATTAATCCATTTCCATTTTTAAAACCAAATTTGTTCTTAAGTCGTTAATTCATTCAGTTTAGATTCATTTCGAACTAATTAAATTTTAAAATTATAATTTGTTAAAGAAATTAAAGCTTTAAACATGTTTTATTTGATAATTATATGGTATTTGTAAAATTTACATAACTTAGTAGACAAAGAAACTGACAGGTCTAAATGTTAGGATTTTAAAATAAGTCTTAAAATTAAATACCTGATTTTAGAGTTATAAAATCCAATGAACTGGGATTTAGCATTCTGGTTTCAGCATTCGTCGTCACTACTTTCTGGTTCGGGTTCAGGTTCTGGCTCTGGTTCAGGTTCAGGTTTTTTGAAGGTCTCCTAAAATATGTAATAAAGGATTAATGTTTTGTTTTGTTCAATGCCTTCTTTAATAACAACAACGATATTTCAGTTTAACAGAACACTTCTTCAGGTTAAATAACTGAGGATAAGAAATCTTTCTTCTTCCTCAACTGAATTCAAAAAAAGAAAAAAGATTTTATGTCCTGAGTTATTCAATCTGAAAAGAAATACTGTTAAAGAAAACATTTAGAAGTATTTACTGTCTATCTCATGAATTGAATCTGTTATTTGAACAAGTTAATACGTGTTAATTACATGTGTTAATTACAATCTAAGAACAAGAAAAAAAAATAACACTAGATTACCCGTTCATTGATAATAAGTATGGTGAAGGAAATATAAATTATGTATTCTAAAAGATATATAATGAGTTTGATCTAAAATCGCTATCAAACAAAGACAGAATTACCGCAGTCAAAAGAGACATTAGAAATTGGATTGTAGAATCTACGAAAATTTAAAAAAATTAAAAGAAAAAATAAAAATACATAATTAGATACTTGAAAATATCAAATAAGAAGATAGTGCTAATATTTGTTGATTTTAAAAAGGCCTATGATTCGATTGACAGAGATTCTCTTTTTAAAACCCTAAAAGAATTTTCAGTAGATAAGAAAACTCTGGAATTAATTAAACAAACTTTGACAAACATGGTGTCTAAAGTTAAATTCCATGGAACAATTTCTAGTCCTTTCCAAATTGAATCAGGAGTCAGACAAGGAGATGGTTTGTCCCCACTCCTATTTAATTGCGTGTTGGAAAAAGTTACAAGAGAATGGATAAGTGAGGAGGAAAAACTAAAACTTAATAAATACATTATGTTGGGTAGATCTAAAGTATCAATCAACTGCTTGGCCTTCGCGGATGATCTAGTAATATTAGATGGAAACATAGAAAATGCAAAAAGAAGACTGGAACTCCTAAAGGAGACAGCAGAAAAAGTGGGTTTACAAATATCTTTTGAAAAAACAAAATACATGACCAATGAAGGCAATTCACCAGGAATTCTTAAAACTAAGTACGGCAACATTGATAAAATGGATAACTTTAAATATTTGGGTGAAAATATAAATCTTAAAAGTGAAAAAGAAGCAATTAAAATTAGAATTGAAAAAATGAAAAGAGCATACATGAAAGTAAGAAATTTGTATAATAAAAAATGTTTATCTAAAGCCGTTAAATTGAGACATTATAATACAGTTGTAAAACCTGAAGTGCTTTATGGGTCAGAAACACTATTACTAACTGGATGCAAAATGGCACTAGAAGATTTGGAAAAGAAAGAAAGAAGAATCTTGCGAAAAATATTAGGTCCAATCAAGAATAAAGATGGCGATTGGGTTTTGAGACCAAATAGAGAAATTTACTTGCAATGCCCTAAAATAACGGATGAGATCAGGAAAAGACGTGTTACCCTTTATGGGCACTTAGAGAGAATGAATGAAGATAGATTAACAAAGAAAATCCATACTTTCTTCCAAAACAGGAAAACAGACAAAAAAAATGGGTGGAGTGGCAAAGCAATAAAGGACTTAGCAGAAATGCAGATTGATCGGGAGACCCTACTCAGCAGAGACAAATTCAGACTAAAAGTTAAGAAGTTCAAAGGTTTTCAGGAAGACACAGGGAAAAGGAAAACAACTGGAGCCAAATGGTCGGATGAAAGGAAAAGAGTCCATTCGGAAAGGATGAAGGAGTTTTGGAGAAAGAGGAAGGAAGAGAGAAGAAAATAGTTATCTTAATGTGGTCCTTAGTTGGCCTGAAACGATTATAAAAAAAAAAAAAATAAAGAAGAAGCATAATAAGATTTATTTTATCATTTAAGTATTTATAAGTTTGTTCATTTGCTCATTCGCTATTTGACTCTAATAGCCATCTTAAAACTTTATAAGTATTCTTAAAATTATAGTATATCAAATAATTGATTTACATGTATAAAGGTCTGTATGTGACAGCAAAAGGTCTGCAACGAATGTGAATGTAGTGTATGTATCTATTTTTTGAATGTTTATATATTTTTTACGCTTATCTCATCTATATATTTGTAATTATTTTATAGTTTTTTTTTTTTTTTTTAATTTTCAATCATTTGTAATTTAGAACTCAAAAGCATGTAAAATTCTGTAATATCTATCAACAAAAGTTAATACGACAAAAAAAAAAAAGGAAAAGTCTAAAACATTAAGTCAACATTAATTGGCAAAAACAAAATACAAAATGTGTACACAAAGAAATGTTTTATAAAAAAATACAAAAATGTTTATATAAAAACAAATTATTCAATTATTATCACTAATATTTAAGGAAATAAAAAAAAAAACTTCTCCAAATATCTTCTTCGATTCCGATTGAGTTAATGAGTGTCTGCTTATAATTTGTAGAGATACTCCGAAAAAGATTAGGTACATATAGGCCAGTCAATATCGACACAAAAAAAGGCAAACATCGCAAACGCGCATGTATCTACGATTTTTTTATATGTTGTCACGACCTCTGAGAGTAGTTTATACCCAAGTTTGCAACCCTGAAAACCCTGTGCTACTCCCGTGGTGTTCGAAAAACTGCGAGATTCTGGCACTTGTTTCAGGTTTTGCGAAAAAACTACCGTAAGGAAGCGTTTTTCGGGTCTCTTCACGGTATACTTTTGTAAAGCAAACTAAATTTGCTACAATTTGAGCCCAACCCGAGCTCTTGAGGTCCATTGGTTGCCGGGATACAGCCAGTCAAAGATGGGCAATTGTATCCAAAAAGTGAAAAGTTATCGAGAGGGTCATTTTCCAAGACACGTACCGACTAAACGAATGTCCCTACAGAAAAGTCATGAGAGAGGAATTTGTAGAGAATTAAATTAGCTTATAGTTGATTCCAAAATGTTGCCTTTAGATCTCATAGTTTCCTCAAAAACCAAAAAATAGTAAAAACCAAAAATAGTTTTCATCGGATTTTGGGAAAATAATGAAAACATGTTACTGAATAATTTTGGCATGGATTTT
>JAFIDM010012231.1:8873701-8908165 GCA_023159025.1 Thereuonema tuberculata | reverse complement strand
TTTTTTTTTTTTTTTTTTTTTTTTTAAGAAACTAAACTAATATTTAAGCATGCCCTTTAGGGTACAGTCATTGTGGTCAAGGCAACGGTCTGCCATAAGACTGATATATCTTAAACTGGGTTCGAATCCCGGTGTGGGCCTTGCTGTTTCTTTCTTATTCAGTGTTTGTCTTCATCGAAGCCCAACTGTAACCTTAAGGGCCGTCCTGGATTAGTTATTAAAACGACAGCAGCATTAATTATCCCATCATAGAGTGCATGATCCGAAAATATGGGAATAACATAGCAGATTTGAGCATTTGCTGTCGTGAAGCTAATTCAAACGCTATGTTCAGAAAGAAATCATAATTTATCCTCGAAAAGTGATTCATTATGATAATGATGAGTCGTGAGGTTTGTCTACATAGACAGTATTGAATAATAATAAAACAAAGTTAAATTACCACTTTTACTACATACTTTATTCAAAGGAGAATCGTCAAATCTAAAAATAATAAGTTAATTTACTTTACATATTAGGTTGACCTTAAGTAAACGATAATACTTACGAAGACACTTTTGAAGAACACGTACATCAATTTGCAGAACCTAAATAAAAGAAAATCAAGCATTAAAAGCAAGCGCAAGATATTTTTCCTTTCATAAATTAAATTTTAACCTTTTAGTTTTAGTCTTCAACAAAATAAAGCATGATCCCATGGTTCAACTTAAAAAAAAAAAAAAAATCAATTTTCGAATTTGAAGTGTCTTCAGATTCTTGACTAAATATATGAATGTTTGCTTAACTCCAGATCTCGTTTGGATAAGAACTTGTCGATCCTCAGTCGATTCAAACACGCTCCTCCAGTTCGTAGAAGCAGCATCTGTTATCACATTAGCTTAGGAGTCTAAAAATTAAGAAGTACGGAGTTCCGTATCTATTGGAATGCAAATCCCCATTTCCTGCTGGGGAAAAAAGAAAATATTCTTTTCTTATGGAATTCCAGGCGATGAATAGATGTGGATTATTTGATAAAAACGATTAAATAGTCCTAAATCAAGAAGGCATTGAAAACAGTCTTCTTGATAGAAATACTCTTAATAAAAAGAACGATATGTTGTAAGCGCCATAATATAGATTTTTAAGTTTTAATTTCTAAAATTTCTAAAAGACTGTAAATTTTAAAATTAACATTTGTGCTTCGTATTAACATTTAGTAAATCTTTTCTATATTAAGAGAGTGGAACCTTGGTATTAGTAACTTAAAAGTTTTCTAAAAGATCTTCAATTACTTACACTTATGAGCAGAAAAATCGCACAGTTGCATTTTTATACTTTTATTTTCCTCGCGATTCGCAAGTTTTTTTGAATCAAAATAATGTCAATTTAAAGATCATTTCATCACCTATCCAAGAATACCACTTTAAGTGTGTATTGCTTTGTCAGCAGTGTGCTTTTTGGAGGAATCTCGTAGCCTACCAAAAAAACTCGTTTTATTACAGCCTGGGAAACGGTGAAACGGTGATTAAAATTCAATACAAACATTTAAAAAAACAATCTTTATTAATAACGGGTATTCCCTCCTCTAGCCTTAATTAACAGTGCCGGCATGGCCGAGCTGTCTTGGCGACTGTCGGGCTGTGCGGACGTTGTGTCGGCACCCGGTTCGATAACCGACCGTGGCTTGCCTGTTTCAATTTCCTTTCCTTAGTTGTCAGCCTCTTCTTCACTCTCTCTTCGGTCATTTCTAAATGGGGTCCTGTGGAAGGCAACGGGAAACTATTTAAGTATCTTTCCCTTGAAATTCCAAGGATTCTGCTAGGGGGGTCGCCATCTTGGGAACACTAGCGCTCCATGGATGCTTCGATAACGAAGCTGACACTTTGGTGCGTTCCGTACCCAGCACAACCTTAATTACGACCCTCATTCAATTTTTCATAGATTTTGTCAATTTGGGGTGTTGTTCTCTTGTTATTTTCTTGGTTTTGAAGGAACACTACACACTTAAGTGGTATCATTGGATAGGCGATGCAACGATCTGTAAATTGACATTTTGATTAAAAGAAAATTGCGAATCGCGAGGAAAATAAAAAAAAAAAGTAAAAAATGCAACTGAGAGATTTTTCTCTGAAGTGTATTTTTCAGGCACTGAAAATCAAATTCAGAAATGTATGTTATTTACTTGGTCTCCCCCCCCCCCCCCCAAAAAAAAATAAAAAAAATACCCTGTTATTTCGTATGCAATTCTGAATTTTTAAATTGTTGGAGCTACATTTTAGGAAGTTTTCATTTTCAAATGACTTACAATTGGTCTTTGGGCAAGTCGAGGACTCGCTGATCCTCATCCGAACAAAGTTCATTGATGAGAGTGGCTCCATACAGCAAATTGACGAGAACGATATTCACTCCTGATGAGCCACTGGAAATAAAAATTTGGAAATATATCGGCATTACTTATAAAAATATTTAATATTACTAAGCAATTACTAGACTGAGTTGTTCTAGGTATTTTTTTTTATTACTTTAGGAAGTTGCTGTAGTATTTAACATCGTCAGGAAGATACATCAGAAAATCAGCGACTCCTGAAATTACGATGATTAAGTGTGGGTGTTTTATGATCGTCACTTATTGGGGGAACAGTAAGAAGCTTTGACGAGTAATATCTTTTACTATTGTAGGTTTCAATTTATTATAATAGAGTAATCGTTAACACAATAATATTAGTGATTTTCTTTTAACTTAACTGCATTAAAATCAACTCAAATTTTTAAAGTGAAAAAATCGTATTTAATTTCATAAGATAAAGTTTCTAAGTTATCGCAATAATGACCCTTTTATTCCGACATTTTGACTTTTTTAACTTTTTATCTTTTCTTTAATTCAATTAACTCTTAAAATCAATAGCTATGAGCAATTTTCATCATTCTTCATACTTTCAAACTTGATCAAGATATGACCGGCAATTTATTGTATTTTGATTTCTGTGTGACAAAAGCAGAAGGAAATTAGTTCACTGTTTTTATCCTATCTATCTAATCTTAATCTTATCAATTTTAATACAAAACTTAAAATCTTCGGCTTTAAAAACAATAAAAATAGGTAATTACATAGGATTTGTTCCAAAACACACGAGATTTTTTTTACTCATTCTTTAACTTTTATATTTAAACTTTTATTCTTTAACTTTTTATTTTGTAACTTCCTTTCTGTGTTCAAATAAAAGGAGATCAATGTCAAATTGGATAAAATTATTATTTCATAAAACTTAGCTTTGAAAAACTTACTCTCCTGCCAGCATTTGTTCCTCTTCATCTGGACCCAGATTACTTATGTAGTCCTTCATTTGGTTCATCAAATTGGCCACTCCATCCACTGATCTGATGAGGGGTTCGAATGGGTTCGGTGGGGGTGGTGGTGGGGGTGGTGGCTTAATAAGAATAAAAAAAAAAAAATAGTAAATTAATCGGAATAAATATTTTCCGAAAAATAGCATTTGCTCATTGATATAAATTTTCAACAGATGTTGCACTGGCTTATGGAACTTCAAACTTATGGAAGACCTTCCAAGATTTAGATCACTGCATAAAAGGAAGAAAAGCTGACTATGAAGCTTTAAGATTCTGTTATCTAGAAAAACTTTTATTGTGCTATTTATAGTTTGTGCTTTCAGTGTTGTTATTCCATGTTATCCATTGTAAGATAATAATTATTATCAGTATTATTTTAAAAAATTATTTATAAACACCATAAATCATACAATTTCTTGATTTCAAGATTAATCTAGTGAGCAATCACTTGCTGAAATAGAAAATTCAAAATTGGTAATTTAGCTCATTACAAAATTATACATCTTATATAAATGAATATTCCTACATCATCCTATAGAAATGCTATATTCCTATATAAATTACTAACTACACATCCTATATGCATGCAAGGATTACTTTTCAAAAGCGGCTTGTGACATAAAAATTTGCTAAGTTAAAGTTTTACTCTTATAACTAATTAAAGTGATAATCATTTTTATTTTACATTTGGTAGAAATTAGAAAGCAAATATTGACAAAAAGTTTAAAAAAAGCTGCTTTTAATTTAGGAGAGGTAGCGAAACAACGGTATTTATGTGATAAATTGTGACCAATGAGTGACCACTGCTTCGAAAATATAAATAAGACATTCATTCAGCACACGAAATTAATGGATGCATTAATGGATTTTGTTGTGATGAGATATCATTTATTATTATAGAAAACGGAATAGAAACATTTGTTCTAGCGACATTCTCGAACATTCCTTAAACGAAAGATGAATGTAAGCAGATATAACAGATCTCATTCAGTAAAAACAATTTTGAACTCTTTAATTAAAATATTTCCATTAATTTTTAGCCCCGAGATTTTAAAATGCAAAAACAAAATATAATTTTTAACATTAAATGTTAAATTTCCTTTATTATAATATTATCTGGAATGATGAAATAAAACATTTATTAATACCAATGAACAAAATGAATTTCTTTTATTTTGGAATATTCAAACTTGATATATATTATTATTCAAATAAATTATTCTAATCTCACAATTCATTTTAATAAGTTTAATAAATTAGTTTTCAAAGAAAGCTTAGAAATTTAAGACTATTGCAATATGTTCTATTGAGTCTAGAATATTCGAACGTAAAATTATTTTAGTTTTCAATGTTTTATTAAAAAATAAAAACAAATTTAATGAAAATTTCTAATTAATTAAATATTAGCTAAGTAATTATCTAAGTAAGATTACTTCGTTAACGCTTAATTCCTGTGATGTTTTGAAAGTAACAATTTTTGGAATTTCGAATGTAAAATTACTCAAGAGGTTATTTTCATTGCACATCTAAGACAAGATCTACAGACTTTCTTCCTAACGACTACAGTGGAAATAAACAGAAAATAATCTTGAATTTGTTTTCTTACCGGAGACGGAGGACATTTCGGAGATGGAGGACATTTAGGTTTCCTGGGTTTCTTCTTGGGTGGACAGTCACATTTCCCCATGACTTTGTTACAGAACTACAAAAAATTTACAGTACAATAAGTCAATTTCATTCCTAGGAAGGTTTGTTAATCCATTAATGATTTGGAAGACATATTGGTGCCGAATCAGAACTCAGTTAGTTGGGTCTCAAGGGCCTAATCGCAATTCTCCATCTGGAGAAGCAGAATCTAGTTTTGGAGTAGTTGAGTTTGGGCCATTGTTGTCACGTGCACGGCCGCAAGCAGAGGAATTGTATTTGAGTTCGTATCGAGAACATTCTACGTTTGCATTTTACGTTTCAGCAATTGTAGCTGACGAATTGTCAGCATCAGTGATTGTTAACTGAAAGGAAAAGGTATACGACAGATACTTCTTTGTTCTGAAAGACGGAACAAATGTTATTAATACACACTGATTATTATAATGAAGAAATAATATGAATGATCATACTATATTGTTACATTTATAATGCTTGAAGTTGATATGAAATCGAATCTTTTTAAAACTAAAATCAGTCATCTAAATGTTTTTGTTGATATGGAAGTCTTTAAATTCATGAGTTTATTGTTAAATGTGTCTGTATTATTTTAAAATTCAAAAATATATCAATTGTAGCAAAGAAAATAAGGTTTAAAATTATCCCTAAATATCTCAAATAATGACTTCTATTTTTTTCTGTTTTAAATTTATTTTATCTTTTTAAGATTTTGAACTTAATATAAACAGTAATTTTCAGATTGAACTAATACAATATCACTAAGATTTTTATTGTTATAGACACTGATTTACATGAAATTAAGATTTTAACTATTTGTTTTTGTTTTCATTATACACAAACAGGCCTTTCATTGTACAATCAATGGCGTAAAAGCACCAGAGATATTCTGGGTCAGGAAGAGATCATTTTTATTCAGAATAAGTCGTGGAAAATAAAAATAAAAATATAAGCTTATTCCGAAATTCGAGTTCAGATTAAGATATCCCAGTTTAAACATCAACAAAATTGGCATGCTAGCTCGAAGACGTAATGTACAGCTGTCATTTTTTGTCAAGTTTCTGGGGAATATTGGAATGAGGTTCTTAAACATCTGTTATCATAAACAGCTGTTACCTTCGTTGTTTCTGTCTGTTAGTCTGTTATATGAAGTAACTAATGATCCTGCTTGGCTTTTTATGAAATGTTATACTAAAAGCATTAACAAAAAAAAAATTCTGATATATGTTAGGATGGAAAATAATTAAGGAAAATTGCAGAAAACTTTAAATTGAGGAAACTTCTACTGAATTTTAATGCTACTTTTCAGCTTTTCAAGCAACTTTTCTCATAAAATATCTTGATTCACCTGACTAACATAAAACTATCTTTCAGATGTGTTTAGAAATCTAATGAAATTGCGAACACAGAATATCAGTTGGTAGGTTTTAGGTATAGTAAGAAGTTTCCGCTCGTTTTCATAACACCCATACACATTAACACATTTCAGTTGTTTCTTGTTAGATTTCAAATTATTATGATGTTATCAAATCAACAACTTTACGTGGGATTTTCTCATCATGTCTTTGATCGAACTTGATGAAGCCAGGGCCGTAGCTACCAGTGCCCCGGGGTCCCCGAGCAAAGTCCCCCGAGTTTTTTTTTTTTTTTTTTTTGGTTGTTAAAATAAGATTGTCTTTTTTTTTTGGTTGTGAAAATAGGATTGTCAAGGGCCCTGCAAAATTCATCTTGCCCGAGGCCCCGCACCCTGCAAGCGCCGGCTCTGCTCCGGGGCCTTCCGAATCCTCTAGCTACGGCACTGGATGAAGCCTTGTTACAATCCATAAATATCATAAAATTTGCATTGCAAAGACAGCTGAATAGTTAGGTTACGACGATAGGATCGTAAACTAACAGATATGAAGAGAATCTATTATACAGATTAATAGAATGTAGATTGTATTAGACTAACGTAGATTAAGAAACTGAAATTGTGAATAATTCGTTGAGGTACAGTCCTACTCGAACAACCGTAATAATAACTGAAATAATGGTAATTAAGTGTTCCTGAAATTACACCAAAGCTGAAAAAATCGTAATCAGTTATAACTGATTTTAAAGAATAAAGGATACTTTTCTTGACCAAACTCGATCTTTTTTTTATATAAAATACATCACCATCATCATTTTAATTATTTTCAATCCACTGCAGGATTTCTCTATAATATTTTCCAGTTCTTTCGGTCGTAAGCTTTTCTCTTCCAGTCGAAACCAATAAAACTTTTTAATTTCGTCCACCCATCTACCTTGTGGACGCCTCCTTTCATTCCTCGGAATTCAGTTTAGAATTTCTGTTTGACATTCTATTTACGCCTTGTTACAAGGGCAGCTCAATTCCATCTGATAATAATATCAGACACTCTGGTTTCTCCGTGGGATTCCTAACATGCATAATTCCACGCTTCTTTGAGTGCTTTGATTGCTTTCCATGCCTCTTGCTCCTTATGTTAGAATTGGGAAATATACATTGGTTAAAAACTGTTCTCTTTATTGCTCTTTTCAATATGGCAATATTTCTACCAAAGACATTTCATGGCTTTGATTCTATGATTAACTCCCGGTATAAGGCTTCCATCCATACTAATTTAAAGTCCAAGATATACATAGCTGCTAACCTCCTCTAATTCAGAATTCCAACTTTAATTAGTTACCTATTAATAAATCTATCGAACATAATCTTTGTTTTCCTTGAATTTAGCTTTAATCTAACTTTTAAACTGTAATTGACAAGTTCTTGAATCGTCAATTGCAATTCCGTAGCATCTTAGATAGAACAAGTATATCATCTACTAACCTAAAGTGGCCTAAATAAGTTACCATTACATTATATTAATGCCTCTTATTTTTCCCAGTCTAATTTTTTGAATTTTTCCTGAAATTCTGCTATAAATAGTTTAGGAGAGATAATACAATATATTCCTGTCTGACCCTTTTCCTTTCCTTATTTTTTTCTGTATCTTTGTACAAGCGAATTATGCTGTTGCGTTTTTATAAATCTTTTTAAACTCTACATAACTCTACATAGCTATTTTCATAACTCTACAATATCGTGATTTTCCAAAGCACTAATAACAGCAGACATGTTAACTGCTTCAAAAGCCTTTTCTCAATAATTAAGTCCAATACAGAGTGGAATCTCATATTCATTGGTTCTCTCAATGTCTTCTCTTCAATAAATGTAATCAATTGGGCTGCATCCACTAAGAAACCAAGCTTGCTCTTTTGGTTGAAAACAGAAACTGAAGTTTTCTACAAGCGATTCATAATACCTTTCATAAATAATTTATGTAAAACTAACAAGAGGCTGATTTAAAAAAAGGAGAAAGAGAAGATATTGAGAATTACAGACAAAATAATAATAGTAATAGTAAAAGTAATAGAGGGTTAAAGCAGACAAAATTGAAAAAGTGTGGGATCTGATGTTACGGAGATAAGTTTTCTCCACCCAACAATGCTGCTCGATGTGTCGATGATGGTTACTGACAATCACTCGATAGAGTACTTTCCATTGTAGGGGGCTTCTGGATAGCTATTTCAGGGGAATTGTGTTCAACATATCTAAACAGATTTTTCCATGGGCCAGCCAGAGTACGAGGTACGCGCCGTGATATTAGAGATTACAGAAGCACGATTTGAGAAGTTCATTGGGGAGTCATCAGGTGACTTAACGGGTATGCACGTAAAGGGAAAGACATGAATCCCCGTCTCACGCGCCCTTTCGCTCGAAGTAAAGGACCAAGGAACATGCAGAAAGCTGGATGCCTTGTCCATATGAATAGTTATCAATGGAGAATTGTTGCCTATGGGACATAGGTTGGTTCCATCAATTTCTTGGAAGTATGCAGCATTTAACCTGTCATTAGCAGCAATTTTGATCAGCAGGAGATGGCCACGAGTACAATATCCTGTGACAATGATGAGGCCTTTGGAGACCTCTTTGCATTCCCTCACTAAGTCCTTTCTCTATGATGTGCCGGTAACAAATCACCCTGGTTTAGTGGCATTGTCCAAGTATACCGATTCTTTGCCCAATGTAACTACATACTGCCAGCGGTCGGTGAATTTGTGACCATGCGCTTTGTGGACCCTGTGCATGCCAATGTTATTTTGAATGACACATCCCAAGAACCGTTGTGATGTTCTTAACCTCTTGGCCTTGCAACGTTGGTGGGTGGACTCTCTCATGTGATCCTCACCCTGATCCGCCGTATGGTAGAAGGCTCAGTCGCTCCTGTTTTATAAGTACATTTTGCTTGGGGGGAACCAGTTGATGATTTCGGCAGGTTATGTGGCTGATGCTACCCTTACAGACCAACCAAATCTTTGTTGTGGCACTGTTTTGCAATCACAGTTTAGGACATTTTAAGGTTGGAATGAGCACAGATGTGCTCCAAGAACGGTGTTTTTTTCTCATTATTCAGTCTATTCAACAACTGACTAAACAGTTTTAGAACATCTTTATAGAATAATAATGATTATGTACATTTCGCATTGGCGCGCCCGATACATTGTATCGGATTTTTCAAAACACTTCAAATAATTTCATCACGATTTTTAATAGTGATGCCAACTTCTTTTCTTAGAACCGCTATGAACTTCTTACCAGTGCTTAAAGAACATTTAGCAGCATTAGGCTTTTACTTTTCTCTAATGCTTTTCTTACCAGTTCACAGATGTACTTCCTGATATCCATAGTAGTGCGTTTACGAGCTGTTTTACGAAGCTCAGATTCGCATTACAGGATCGTTCTTGTTTTCTTCAGTTCTTTTCTGATCATTAGTTAACCATTCATTCAAGATGTCTTCTTCTGCGCAATGTTCTGCAATGGAGTGAAACAATTTCTCAAAATCTAACTTAAATTCAGATGAATGTCCCTTATATCCATTAATAGAATTCCTTAAGATTTCTTACTGGTTTCTGTCTTTCCAGCTTGACGTGAGGTGTAATTTGCATCTTATTAATCGATGGTCACTTCCAGTATTAAATTATGACCGTAGGAACTAATATTCGACTAAAAATACCTTTTCTTCTGTGTTGAGAACTGTTATTACCTCGACTGATTCAAAACCTGATACCAGTTAAAAATACAGTTATATTCAAATAGACGATGTTGTCATCTATTATCGAGTGGGGATGTGAATGTTTCAGTAGAGTTTGTTTGCGCAATATTCAATCACTTTACCACTTAGTCTCGAGTTTTTTGTTTCTTAATGAATGAAAACCTGTCCTTAATGTCTGCACCTAATTCTGCATAACCATTAATGGTTTAATCCAGAAAATCCCAAAATGCATCCTTAATGGAAAATTTAATTTTTGAATAGTTGAAAATATTTGTGTTCTTATCTTTTAAAATATCTGAGATTTTTTACGTAATTTAAAATTGATTAGAATTTAACAAATTAGTATTCAAAAAAATATACGAAAAAAAATCCTTATTACTGTAAAAAATGAATGTTTGAATGATACATTGCTAATAAAGCTCAAAAAGGTGCTTTTTTTTACTTTTATGAAACATTTCCATTGTTTATAGATTTATATCTATTTTTTGTTGACATTTTCACTTTTTTTGTAAGTTTTACTCTTATCAATTGTGATTAGTTTGTAATATCACCATCATCGCGGCGCAGTGGAGCCCCTTTTATGAATAGTTTTCCAAGCGCTATGTCACCAAACCGTAATAGAGAGATAATTTGCATTTTTTTCCAACGCACGGATGTCATTTCACAAGCACCGTAATCAATTTGGTAGGAAATCAAGAGAGCAGATCTTAACGCGCCAAATGACACCAATATTGCTTTTGAATATAAATGGCAACGGACTGGTCGAGAAATATTGCTCAAATAGTTTCGCGCGAATCCAAGTGGATTCATTTCGCAGAGAGAAGACATCCTCCATATCATTTACCTCGGCTGTCGTGGGGCGATTCCTTGCGGAGATTATGAGGAATAATGATAAAACGCTTTAATCAGAGAAACCTTCAAGCCCTGCGACGACCTGTCGCCACCTATCGATCACCAGACGAGTAACGATTGCAGACAATTGGTGGCGGCCTGAGACCAACTAGTTCACTCGACTTGCATTTCAACGACAGATCATCTGCTGCACAGTCGCGTTCCGGATTAGTTCTTCGTTTTATTGAGTTATTGGTTTTCTGTTAAACTTCTACCCAGTTGTCAGCAAAACAAACAAGAGTCCTTTTATTCACTGGAGGTTCTTCTTGTTCATATTGTGTTACGATTCTTTTAGAAGTTAGGACTTAGAAAATAGTTTTATCCGTTCTTCTGTATGAGTTTGTGGATTCAATTTAAATTTCCTACCATTCGATTATTAATAAACAGTTACAATTAACTGATTGAAACATTAAAAGTATTACTGTTGAAACATAATAATTAAAAAATTAAAAGTTAAAAAATAGAACTTCCAAGATATACGATTAGTTTTTTGTGCAAACTTTCGAATATCCATAAGATGCAAAAAAACTTGTACCAAAGATTGTGGTAGTAAATTTTAAACATCTCTACAATAATTTGTGTTATTTATTCTGTGAACATATTTCTCGGAAATTTTGTATTGAAAAAAACAATACGGATCTGTTGTCAATCAACAGGAAGAGCATATTTCAACTATTTTAATTTCATCAATCCAAGATAAGTAATTCTGAGTTATTGTGATTTAAGGATAACATAGTATGATTTTTTTTGCCCTACCATGTAAATTATGGTTGGTATACCCAAAATTAAAACTTTTCTCGTAACATTCTACATACAGGGTGATTAGAATTAAATGTTCACCCTACTCTCAACATTGGAGTGGGTTCTAATCAACATATCTCAAACATATTTTTTGTAAGACCCTTTAATTTTGTAACACGGACAGGAAAAAAAACAAAAATAAACTTTTTGCTTTAGTAGATAAAAGGCTTAACTTCTGTTAAAAATATATATTCAATAAAGACCCGGGAACACTCAAAATTATTTAAAATACTAAAACACAACAACACGACCAGATTATGATTGTCCTTATGGCAATGTTGTTCAGCTCTTGAAGATTGACGTAAGAACAATCGAAACCGGGTCGCGTCGTTGTTTTAGTGTTTGAAATAACTTTGTGTGATCTTGGACTTTTTTTACTTTGATTTTTTTTACTTTGATCAATGCAATAAAAAAAAATCAGTCGAAATAAATATATCTTGTTGCTTACTTATAATCATTCAACAACTATTTATCCTAAGAAGCTAGATTTTAAGGCTAATAAAAGTGAATTTCTTAATTTTGATAACATTATAATAGACATTAGGCTAAGATCATCAGTGCAAAGTTATTTACTGTATAAACCCTTTTTAGAATAACATTGTGCATCATCGAATGCTTATTCTCTTTTATTCTAATACAAACTAATTTAAATATAAATTGCTATCCAATGAAATGGCATTATGTTAGGATTGAAAAGTGGACTTACCAACTTTAATTATTTGTATAAGGCCAACGCCGAATATCTCGAAAAGTAAAGAGGGTTGGCCCCAACATGTATATATATATATATATATTTGAAGTACTTTATATGTACTTTCACCTCACAAAAGGCCACTTGAATTCTAAAGATACAGGGTGAGTCTACTCCTTGTAAGTGAAAGAGAGAAATCGTGTTAAGAAATGGAAGACTGGTATTGTTTTGGTCCCCACATTTTGAAGAATTGGTTATAGAATGAGTTTGAGAGAGAATGGGATTACATTTCTCTTATCTGAATTATTTCTTTTGCTTTCAAATCATTTTCTTCATTATGGACTTCAATTTTTGCCTCCACAACAAAAATCAACAAAATAGTGTCGTTTTTCTTACATTCAGCTTCTATAGAAATTCACATAAAATACTTAGATCATGAAATTTTCCACTTTTTAGTAAACTCAATCTTCTTAAGTCAGTCAATGGACAAATTTAAATAATGATTTAAAAAAAAAACGTTAAAAAATGTTTAAAAAAAAATACTCCTCTATGTTTAGATTCCATTGAATTGAAGTGACCGGATACAAAAAAATATAATGAAAAATAATATTAGCTCATCGAAGATAATAAAAACGTATCAGTGTTTGAAAGAAAAGAATTAATGAATACTGAAATGCTTCTTTAGCTGTTATTAGGGCAATAAAACTGAATTCCTCAATATTATTGCCGTGACTCAAATTGCATTTTCCTAAGCCTAATCTGTTTTCCCAATGGATCAGACCTTTATTCTTTGCAGTTTGTTCTTCATTCCTATTATTAAACACAATGAATGTAAGTATATGATCCAAATATAAGAAAGGAAAAGTCAAAGTGAGCTATGAATGACTTTAAATGAATGATTATAAAAATTTCTTTTCAGTTTTGGTATTCCCTGGTTTCTTATAATTTAATGAAGATAGAAATGGATTTTTTCTAACTTTACGTGGTATTCTTTATTTCATAATACCACACACTACAGTATTCATATTCAGAGCCACCGTAGAGTGACTCAGTGAACGAAAAGTAGCCATAACAGCCAACACTGTATAGAATGTACGACTGCAATATTTCTAATTGGTAGGAAATATTCGACCATTGATTTCTCCGGCGATGGCTGTAAACATATTTTAATAAGTGCCAAACACTTAATAGAAAAGTTCCTAAGAAAAATATAATTTTGTAATTTATTTATAGTGAAGGATTACTTAATAGTTGATATTTTCAATTAATCCTTATATATTATTTCCCAAAGGTATTTTTGCCTCGGTATGCCATATCTCACTTAATACTGCATCAAAATCAATTATTGAGACATCATTTTGAAGATTACGTTCACAACTAATGACGAAAAATAAACTTAAGTTTTGAATATTTATGTTTTCATTAAAAAAACTATATTTTAAAAACCTTTTTATAAAAATGGAGAATGCGCCATCTATTGACAATGTGTTTAACTAACATGCACGACAAAAGAAAATATTTCTCAAAAGTGTTTTTTTTTTTTTGTTGCGAATTATTCGCACGGGTGAAATAGTTTAAATCAATTTTAAAATGAAAAATGGAAAAGAAAAGAAAAGTAAAAGCCGATAAACAACAATAACGAGATACAGGAATCTTCTTGCTTACGACGCAGGAATTATTTCTATTAATCAAACAAAACTCAAAAATGATATTGAACTTATGTGAGTATGAAAAGCTCTATTGAATCAAGTATTTCTAAGGATAGAGAAAGTAGCGAAAGAAATACAGATTACAAAATAGAGGATTACACATAACAGAACTTCAGTTTGAACTGCGGTACTGTTCGTAATGAAGAGTCATAATGAAGATACATCAAAATTTAAGAACAAAAATCTGAACACAGGATCACATCTCACTACATATCGCTTCAATAACAATACAATGGCTGAATTTACTCCCATTCTAATTTGGAAGAACCGGTGGAGAGAAGGGGGTGAATATTGGATGCAATTTTAGAGCATCTAAAAAAAAAAAGAATCAGCGGTTCCCATCATCCAACCCAAACAAACTTCAACTGATATTATGCCGATGTTTCTATCTTACTATTCTTATTCAGCTTCTATGATTCTTTATTAATTATAAAGAGTAATAATTAGCCTGTATAGAGTAATCCTCCGAACACCAGCATTCCTCATCCGCTCTCACACTTTCTTTATGAATAATTTATTACAATGAGAAACATCGATGTGCTACTCTTTATCGATTTGCCCAGTTTAATAAGATTATGAGGAAATCATGAAAAACAATATAAATCACAAGCTTAAAGCATCTCCTGTACATAGAATCCAACATTATAAAAATAAATTCTAGATAAAAACAAAAAATAATAAATAAAATAAAGTTATACTTTATTCTACACTGCGAATAAAAATCATGTAAGGTATCATGTTTAAAAAAAATCAGCTTCTTTAAACAAAAGTTCTCTGAAAATTAAACTATTTTGATCTACTTTAATGAATTCGTGTATGATCAAGATAATCGAAAATGAGTTGTTCTACAAAGTTTATTTTAGTAGAAGGTTTAATTTCTTATCCAGAAGATGACTATTCGGACCAACAGGTCAAAAGTCATTGCCCAAAATCGCCAAAATATTTGAGTTCAATTGTGATAACACGATACGTGAAAAAAATAAAAAAAAACAAATTAAGATTCACTTTATGTAATAAATTCTCTCTTTCTCTTCCATTAGCTGTACTTATTCGCTGAATTGTTAATTTTCCTTTCAACTGTACTTAATTTTTAAAAGCTTTTAAACAGATTGTAATGTCCTAAGTTCTCATTTTGTTTTTTTGTCAGTTTTTTGGAACTCTTATCCCTTGATATTCGAAGGTTAACAAAAAATTATATATTTACTAATTATTGTAAATAAAAGAAAAGTCAGTACAGTAGGACCTTGATAATCCGGCTGCTCGGAGATCTGTAAATGCCAGATTATCAAATATGCCGGATTACCAAGGCCATTTTTAAAACCCTGGTTTAAACAAGGGTGTATAAATAAAAACTACAGTTTTAACATACAAAAACGATTGATTGTGATTTAGTAAACACAACAGAAAACATTACAGAGAACAAAACAAAAATTAAAAATATGTAATACTACTAGTTCAACTCGTGAACTGCGGAACTCGTTAAATTTAAAGCAGTATTATACAAAGTAAATTAAATAAAAATACTGTATTATTTTTGTGTGCCGTGGTTTATTTTTACACCAAAAACAACTCAATTAATAAAATTTTATTAATACCTGCGGATAACTACACAAGAATTACTAAATCTTATCTTCCCTCCTATCTTACATTTGAATTACCCTCGCTATGGGTTAACAAAACAGAACACGCGTTCTTTTTAGTTAAACTAGTTTTTCACTTAACTGGATAATAGAACGCAACTTATAATTTATACAATTAAACGTATCTTTTTATTGTTATTTATAGTGGTAGTTTTAGATTGACAGCGTAGTGATAATGATAATTTTCGTACAACTTTTTAAAAAATACAATAATGTTTTAGTTTTAGTACATCCCAGGGAGAAAAAATCTGGCAACCGTCTACTTCTGATGCGTGCCGGATATCGTGTCTGCCGGACTATCGAATGCCGGATTATCGCGGTCTTACTGTATTATTTTCATCACTTTATTTCACTAAATGAAAGAATTTAGTGACTTCAAAGCAAAAATCTTGAAATTGTATTTGTCCGGAAATAATTCCAATTCTTCTTCCCATTTTTTCTCGTACCTCAAGTTTAGCATCTTAATTTCTTGATGTATGTATGCTCTAAAATAAACAAAAAAAGACACTTACACTCTATTGATGCTTTTAGGCGTTAAGAATATAAAAAAGTTACGGATTTGCAAGAGCAGATTGAGATAAGGGACTGTAAATTATGCCGATGATTACTGTTTGAACTATAGTCGGGGCAAGCAGGGTTGACCTGCCTTACATGGTAAAAACCCTGATCACTTAGTTGATCCTGGAATATAGCGGCGCTACAGTAACAAGTTGCTGTGAGTGAAAAAGGACAGTCCCTGCACAGCCGAGCCAGGGATGTAGTTTGGAACGATTTCCACTATTTTAAGAGTCAGGGTGATGGATTGGATCTGATATCCAATCAGAATTTGCTTGAAAGGACGGCTATTCAGTGGACGGCTTGTTCAAATTAGTGCATTACGTTAAACTTAAAGTAAAAGCTCATTCTTCAATAACCATATATATAAACTTAAAAACAAAATTAGAATTAAAAATCAATTGATATTTTATAAAGTCGTTTGAAATAACATAATTTTTTTTTAACAGAAAATGTTTTTAAGGCACAAGCTTTTTTAAAAGAAAAGTCTAAACTATAAATAAATGCAACGAATATTTCTAAATTTTTGTCGTAAATATAAAAAAATAAAGAGCCTCCTGTTTTGTTTTGTTTTTTCGTCAAGAGAAAGACATTTGTTATACTTTGCTTGTAATTGAGTTACTAAATAATACGATTTTTTTTTCAGACATAACAAATTTAACATTTGCCAATTTGACAGGCAGTCTTATCATTGAATCAATTTAGATCTAAAATCTAAATCAAATTTTAAGTGTTTGTGAAATTCAATCACAAAGATAAAAAACAATGCCCTATTACATTATTATTTTAAGTTATTTCTTTTTCCATGGTGATCTTATTGCGCCTTTCCAAGAGTCTAATACCATTAATAATTTAGGTTATTAGTATTCTTCTTGAAGATAAAGAAGACTTCCAATAACTAAATTATTGCTCGAATAAGAAAGGGTTATTACTTTTTCGACATTAAAAATAAAAATTAAATATGCCAATCTTTTATTTAGAAATGAACGTAAGAGATAAAAAAAATGAATGTCTAAACTACAGATGTCGGCGTTCTTTGACTAGAATTGAAAAGACTTTTCATGGGAGAGATTTCGCTAAGGAAAGGAAAACAAGGCAGTAATAGAATAATATGAATTTTATATATTATATTAAATTAAATGTTAATGTTATATATAATTTAAACTCTTTTATATTGAAAAAGTAATTAAATAATAAATGTGTTTCTTAAAAAATATTGGCTACATGTTTATTTGTATTGATCAGTTTATCAGTTTTGAAATACAAAATGTCGGATTTTATTATTTCACTGGAATTATTATTTCTAAATACAGTCGGACCTCTATTTAACGAACCTCTATTTTACGAATTTCTCTATTTTGCGAACTTTTCTCTGGAACCAAGAACATTTTGCTAATTTCTTCGTAAAATAACCTCCAAATAGCGAAGTGCATTTTCTATTTAATGAACTTTTTCGTGGTATTATTTTTTTTTATTAATATTCCCTTAGAGGAAATGAAAGAAATGTGGATACAGCTGAGGGAAAAAGTAGAAATTAACGATGATGTGCTGATTGATGATTATCCTTCACTTGATTTTGAAGTTGAGACCTCGGAAACACTAACTGAATCGGATATTTTAGACAGTGTGAAAAATAAAAACAATACAGCTATGAATTGCGATGGAGATGATGATGATGATGAAAATGGAAATGATCATGATGCAGAAATCAAAAAAAAAATTCTTATGATGAAATGCTAAAATCATTTGAAACAATCCGACGTGGATTACAATTTGAAGAAAACACGCCTGAAGCGGTTTTTGGTGCATTGTAAAGATGCGAGACGTACTATAAGCGAAAACACTTTTCAAAAAAAAAAAAATTCAGACAAAATTAACAGACTTTATTAGTCAAATTTAAGTACGCATGTGGTAATATATGCATTATGTCATTAAAATTATTACTTTTTTAATAATATTTATTGTTTATGTATTTTAAATCTGTTTTATGTAGTTTAAAGTCATTTTAAAAGGTGAATCTCTATTTAACGAATTTTCCATATAACGAACTTTTTTTCGGGATTTAGCGATTTCGCTAAATAGAGGTCCGACTGGACTATGGTTAAATTGCACATTCTTTTACTTCCTTATATTCCTTGATGTAAAAGTTTTTTAAAATTTTTCTACGAAGTTTTTATCATTGTTATTTTATTTAAAAATTCTTTTTTATTTTTAGGTATTCAATTGTACAATCAAAAAGAAGAACTCTGTTGCAATGGCAATGTCTTTTCTATACTTACTAAAACGTCCCTTCAGTGCTGTGAAGCTGAAGCGTTTGATCCAAAAGAATTCATTTGCTGCAATGGAACACTGTACCCTACTGCTTCAGATTTGATGATGGGTTGTTGTTCGGATGCAATATTCGATATGCACACCCACCTTTGCTGTTGGGGTAAGTTCATTGTTGAAAAACTATCTATGAACTCTAGTGAACAGTATTGCTGTGAAGACAGATTGTTCAATCCTGAGCAAGAAATTTGCTGCGATGGAAATGTAAAGAAATTGCTTTCAGATGAAACAGAGACAAGTTGTTGCGGAACTCAGCCTTACCTTGAAACAACTGAAACGTGTTGTTACATGGGGTATGGTGATGGAATAGTGTATATGAACCAAGAGGACTTTGAATGCTGTGATGATAAATACTACAACCAAAAATCAGAGATGTGTTGTCGTTCAGTAAGCAAAAATGAGTCTACTGTGGTCCTTAAGAAGGAAGGGGTAAGTGAACAATGTTGTCACAGATTTGGATATAATCCTAAAACTCATCTTTGTTGTCAAGATGAAATACATTCCATGGAAAATGGTTTTGATAGCTGTTGTGGTAAAGTACCATATAACTCTGTTACGCATCTCTGCTGTTCTACTGACAGCACTGATCCTATACACAGCATTCCTCAACCAAGAAATTCGTCTGAAATCATGTGTTGTGGTAATGTTATGTACAATTCCTCCCTTTGGGGTTGTTGTGGCGAAACATTATTTGATCAAACGATAGAAAAATGTGTAGAAGTCAAAGGCGATTATATGATAACAATTTCTCTCGAGACAGTTCCCATAGATTTCGATCCAGAAAGATATACAAACATGTTGAAATGTGGAACGGAATTTTACGAAATGGAAACCCATGTCTGCTGCAATCACACTGTGTTCCCTAAGGAAGATCAAGAGTTGTACTGTTGCAAGGACACAGTCTACGATTTTAACACTCAACGCTGTTGTATGGATCACGTGTTTAATATTAGTGACTCATCAAAGAGAGACTGTTGCGAACATAATCAAAATTATTAACAATCTAATGAAGAGATATCATTGAACGCTTCTTAGAAAAACTGTTAAAAAGGGGAAATCAGAAAGAAAAATTCAGTTTCCAAGTAGTTAACTTAAATATGTAAAAACCGAAAATCTTTCTCTAGACTCAAGAGAAGAAAAGAAAGAAAAACAAAAGACAAAAATGTTAAAGATTACGAAAAAAGAAAGAAAGATTTAAAACAATTCAAGACTTTATAGCTACAAAAGCAAACTTTGATACAATAAGTCGCTCTTTTGAATAATTAATGTGATAAAAAAAAGTTTTAAAATTTTGTAAAAATTTTATTGTATTGTAATTTTTTTTCTTATTATAGAGGTAAAGTCTGAAGTATTAAGGAAATAATTTGCATTTATAATTTTAATAATCTACATTAAAATGATTGTATCAGTTTTTAGAAAAAATTCCTATCCTCTCCGAATGATTAAATATTCATTACATTGATGACCATTAAAAAGAAATCTTCATATTCGTAGCAACGACTTTTGCAATTAAAATGAACTTATTTTAGATGTCTATGTCTCTTTGCTTTCCTTGATTCCTTCAAACATTGGAATCAAGTTCCAAAGCAACTTCACTTATTTAAAAAGGCAATAGTGATACTGTAGGCTAGTTTCATTTTCTCATCGTAATTCCTTCAACGAAACAGAGATTTTAAAAACGTTTTGTTTTAACCTTTCAGTGAATTTATAAAATACAGAGGTCTGATAAACTTTACATTGAATAACTAATGTAAAAACACAATTAAATTCTTACTAAAAATTCTAAACCGGATTAAATTTTTTACGGAACTTTTTAGGCTTCTGGAAGACGCCTTATATCCCGGTTTATCTATCTGTGGACACATATCCCACAAAGCTTCGTAACGGTCTGGGAATGTTGAATGTTGTAGGTGGCCTGGTAGCAATTGGTTAGAGCGTCGTGCTAATAAAGCGAAGATCGTGGGTTCAATCCCCTCGTCAACTTAATTTTTTTTTTTAAATCATTATTGAATTCAGTGTATCAACAAGGTTTGAGTTAAGAATGACGATTAAACAGGGGTGGATAAGATAGCATGGGGTCGCAAACAGACTCGCGCGAGCATTTTCTAGACCACCCGGCGCAGTCTATTCTAAAGTAAAGGTGACTCAGAAGCCGTTGCGAAGCACTGTGATTGGTTTACTAATCACTATCCCTACCTTGTTTTTTATTGCTTCTCTCTTTGAACATTGTGGAATTTTGTTTTGTTCATCTCTTTTCTTTCTGCTGTTCAAAGTAGTCAATTCGCGAATGAACAATAGAAAGAGGGTGAAGCGAATACATGTTTTTTTACTCAGTTTCCGTAATGAAACAACACTTTTGACCAAATTGGAGGCTGCAATGGACTGTAATCGAATGAATGAAAGCGTTATTCTCTAACATTAAACTGAATAATTCACGTATATCGTTTCTTCAATCTACTGTTTATTTTTAATAATAACACATTTGTCAAAATGAAATGCCTTTATGAAACTTCTTTGAGTTATATTGATCAGAGAGAAATTTATTATTCATTTCATTAATTCAAGGTAAAATGATAATATAAAAAAAAGAAGTAAAGTAGAGGTAGCGACCATAAATGAAACATTTGTTCTTTTGTAAAAGTAACCGTGTAACAGTGTACTGTTAGTGGTAACAGAGGGCGCCACTCTTATTATTCTTCTCATACTCTGTAATGTTAGCTAATTTCAGTTAAATTTTATTGAATTTCCCTTGAATTAAAACTATATAATAAAAAGAGAAAAGACATTAGCCCTTAACAATCACCCGAGTTTAAGTTATGTTAAAAACTATTTTTAATTCCAGACGAATCCTTATACACAATGCAATGTATTATATATTTAATTTGAGATAAAAGCATCTAAATTTTTGGATATAAAAAAGTATCTAAATCAGTTTGGATTTATAGATTTCTTAATATTAACAATATTTATAAAATTGATAAAGTAAACATTAAACTTTTCAATTAAAGATAATTGAGGATTTTAATGTTTTTAATTTATTAGCAATGAATTTATTAAAATATTTCATTTTCGTCCGACATGCTGTTCTTTTTTAACTAGTTTTTCTACGTTTTAAATGAATGCCAAAGTTGTTTAATCAAATCGGTCTAATTTATTATTAAATTTTACAAATTTACTTTTCATTATATTTAATAGTATTTAATTGTTTATTTTGCAAATAAATTATCAGTGGAAAATGCATTAATGTAAATATACGCTATTTAAAGTGAAATATGTGTTATTGGACCAATGTTAATGAAAACTTAAAATGGAAGGAATAGTTTCAGATATTCTTCAGAAAGCTATGTTTCACTAATTGTTCTTGTGAATTAAACCTAATTACTGTTAGTGTCTTGCAGCAATTTTAATTATCGTAAGTGCCTTAGTAAGCCCAGTAATAAGTGGTAAAGTGCTTGACTGGGCCTGGAGGAGCCAGGTTCGATCCCCATAGTTTTTTCTTACGCTGACTTCTCCTCCAAAAGAGTCCTAGGGTCCACCCAGCTCTCTGATGAATGGGTACCTGGTTTCTTTCCCGGAAGTTAAAGGAAGGCGGACTTTGGGCTGATCATCAGACCTAAATTTAATCTCATTGGTCCGGATTCTTATCTCCAGCGTCCCCAAGGTCTACATTGCTTTTAAGTGCTTTTAGTTTTTGCAAGTTTATTTAAAGTGAAACATATGTTATTGGATCAATGTTAACAGAAATTTAAAAGGGAAACAAGGTTGAGGGAATATTTTTCACGCTATCGTAAGTAGAAACTTGAATATACCGACTTACGTAATTATTTAATACTTTAAGAAAATTTTGTAAAAATTACAAAATTCATTTTGCGAATGCAAACACAAGGAAAGCTGATGAAAGAATGTTTGCTACAAATGTCATTTACAGAAAAATTCTGATGATTAAATTTCTTAGCAATTACAAATATGATGAAATTTTATAATTCATTTTATTTTTTCAAAATGTGTAATAGTCCAAATTAATATTTTTTTTTTCATTTTACGACATTTTCTCCTTCATTTATGTAACGAGTTATCGGCTAGTTGTAATATCAAAATGTTAATGTCTATATTTCCGTCAGTATCGCTTCTACAATGATAAACAAGAGAAATATGAAACATTCTCTTGTGTACAACTCTCATTAAAATTTCTAGATATTATCTTAAAAAGAGACCCAGTATTTTGCTGGGTGACATCTCAGGATAGTAATTTCTCACTCTTTAGCGTTCATCAGCTGAGAATAGTCACCAGTAAAACAACAAGGTCTCAGTATGGAGGTGATTCTAATGTTAATCGGCAGAAATGTGGAACCTCCAATTATTAAACTAAAAATAAACTATTTTATTTTTAATTTGTATTTTTTATTTTTAGTTTAATAAGTGGAGGTTCCACATTCCTGACGATTAACAACCTAAATTACTTAATACAAAGTTATTTATTAAATCCTTTCTATGTTTAAATAATATTTAAATTGTACATTGGTGGGGAAGGATCCAGTGCTATTTTCGTATTATCAATTTATTCGAGTAGAATAACTAAAAATATATTTTACAGAAACTTGAGTACCAGTTAAAAACCGAAGCTTATCTTCGCTTTAGCTTTATCAAGCTAAAATAATTAGAAATTCGATTAGAATATATTGATTTCGGCGAGTGTTCAAGATGATCTAAATATAAATTTATAGAAAACAATCAAAACAAGTAAAGAAAATGAGGAAATGAAAGTATCGAAATTATTTGCGAGTTTCTAATATCAATATAGTATATAAGGTTATATGTAATCATGTAACATAAGGTTGTATGTAATACATGCAAAACATCGAATAAATGTCATATAAACATGGGTCTGGAAATGCTTTATTTCCAAGATATGAACGATGCAACAATAAAGAGCTGTAGGCCGTTCAGTCGCTCAGTTCTCGACAGAAAGTGCTCGAAATGTCTCAACCGGGCGCAATGCACGCAACACAACATCGTTTCATCGACTGCCGAACACGGTCGAAGATGCCATGTGCAAAAGATCACAATTGGAGGGTAATCGATGGGTGACAGACCTTTCACTCTCTGTAAATCATATGGGTAGAGAAGCTGTTCCTAGAGAATTCTGTGCACCCTTTGCTTGGATATGCCAACTTCTCAGGCAATCTTTCTAGTGGACGTTCCAGGATTTTCTGTAACTGCATCCAGCATCTCTTCTTCAATGTGTGTTGTTCTGATGTGTCGGTTGACACATGCCTCTATCGATAGTAGCGGGCATAAATGATCCTGTCTCAGGCAGATGACGATGAATCGCACTAAATGTGTTCCTGGATAGACACTGTCGTCGCAGAAAGGTTTCCTGTTACAGTCGTGCAGCTTCTCTGCAATTTCCATTTGCTCTTCCGTAAGTGAAATTGATCTCTGCATTGCTATACTTCATAGTCATGATGTTTTCTAGAACAAGCTGCGGCGATTCTGACTGGAATGCATTCAACCATACTTCTCCACTTTTGTTTGGGGGGTTTGTCCACTTCTGGTGGTGGTGGTGTTGGGGGTGCATTGTATATTTTGGTTTGTTCACTGACACTGAAAATGCTTAGCTAAATAAACTGTAATACACACACACACAATTGTTATTCAACTCACTGACTTTTGTTACTTCCTCATGTTGACAAAAGCACCCTCTGGTGTCAAAAAATTAAATTAAAACATATCACCCAGTGAGCAAATTCAACAACAACACTTAACATATCCACCCACTTTGAAATATAATTTTGACATCTGTTTACATAAAATTCACTTAGATTATTCAGGTAATTTGCAAAGTTTAATAATTGGGTGTTTTAATAGTGCATTTTTAGTTTTTACAGTCACTACACGTATAACACCATCTTTACCTTGACGAGTTTCAGTTACACGTTTAAGTAACCATTTCGAAGATGGGAGGTTGTCTTCTTCTAGTAATACCAGATCATTCAATTTTAAATTGCATGTAGTTTTACACCATTTTACACGTTGTTGTAACTGTGACAAATATTCAATATGCCAGCTTTTCCAAAATTATTGAACCAAGCTGTTATGTAAATTGCCATCGTGACAAATGATTTAATCTTAAGTTTGTTATATCAGGTTCAGGCATTGCCATTAGCGGAGCACCAATTAAAAAAGTATCCTGGTGTCAAAGCTTCCAAATCAGTAGCATCATTTGAAAGTGGACAAAGAGATCGTGAATTTAAACATGCCTCTATCTGTATGAGAACTGTATCATCATCATCATCAGTGTTCTGTCGTAGACAGGTCCAATGGCAAGCAGCAAATAAGGTCAGCAATGTCGCTTTCTCCAATTCGTTCTATCTCTCGCCTCCTCCTTCAGGCCTTGATATCCACTTGTAGTCATTAGGTCATCCAGGATCATTTTTCTCTTTCTTCCTCTTGGTCTCTTTCCCTCAATCTTCCCTTCCAATACTTCCTTCATGAGATTTTCATCTCTCAGCACATGACCAATCCAGTTCTTTTTTCTTCTACTAATATTCTTTAATAAACTTCTCCCTTCCCCTATTTTTTCCAGAATTTCATCATTAGTCACCTTGTCTGTCCATTTAATTTTCTCCATCCTCCTCCATAGCCACATTTCAAATGCTTCCAGCATCTCAGCATCTCTCTTTCTCAGAGTCCAAGTTTCTGAACCATACAAGGATATACTCCAAATGTAACATTTTATAAGTCTTTTTCTTAAATCACTATTCATATGATTCGTGAACAAGTTTTTTCTGTTATAAAAAGCAAATTTACCCTTACGAATTCGATCTCTAATATCAATGTTACATTTACCGTCATCCTGAATTATACTTTCCAAATATTTGTATTGCTTAACCTGTTCCACCTTTTCTCCATTTAATTTAATACATACATTTTCAGCGTTTCTGGCAACTCGCAGCACTTTTGTTTTTTTGGTGTTAATTTCCATTCCAAATTTATGACAGGCTTCTCCAAATCTTTTCAGCAAGTGTTCTAAATCTTCCTCACTCTCGGCTAATATAGCCAAATCGTCCGCGAATCTTACGCTTTTTATTCTTCTTCCTCCAACACTGATACCCGTATCCTCTTCGCAATCAAAAGCTTCCTTTATCATAGAACTTTATTTGAGAACTGTATACATTTCCTCAAATGTTAAAGGTGTTTCACTAAGAACTCTACGCAAATGTTTTGTTGATTTTATATTAGCTTCCCATAGACCCTCAAAATGAGGTGTGCGTGATGGGCTAAAATGCCATTTAATACCTTGCTCAATTGTATATCTTGAAACAACTGATTGATGTTCACTCGTTTGAAATAACTTATAAAGTCTTTTTAGTTCATTATTTGATCCCACAAAATTGGTTCCGTTATCACTGAAAATGTCAGTAGGCTTTCCTATGCGAGAAATGAATCGTTTTAAAGTTGCAATAAATGATTCAGTTGAAAGATCACTAATCAGCTCCAAATGAATTGCTTTACTTGAAAAATATACAAATAATGCTATGTATGCTTTTGACTTTTTTTTAACCTCTACCCTTATTGTTCTTTATTAAATATGGTCCACAAAAATCCACACCAGATTGTAAAAAAGATCTGCTAGCAGTAACTCAACTTGCTGGAAGTAGTCCCATCTGCTGTTTCATTGTTGTTGTTTTTTCCTTGAAATATTTCATACATTTGTCTGTAATTTTACGAATTATACTTTGCCCATTTGTAACCCAAAAATTCTGCCGTAACATAGTCAACAACAATTGTGTTCCTGGATGCAGAAGCTTACGTTGATAACCTTCTATGGCTTATGTAGTAAATTTGTTGTTTTTTTGTAACAACGTAGGATGTTTTTGATTAAAAGATAAATTAAACTTTTGTGAACACCCACCCACTCTAATCCCTCCATGTTCATCAATGAAAGATGAAAATTGCACATATGAATGGATATCTTTAAGTTCTCCTTTCAAAACTTTAATTAAGTCAATGAAGTCACTACTTTGTACTGTTTTTACCCAAAATAAGATTGCATTATTAATTTCGTTAACAGTCAATGTGTTAATGTGTTTTGGGCTTTTTAAATTAGTCAGAAAACGAAAACAATAATCTGAGATGTGTAATAGTTTCTCCAATGATGAATACCTATTTAACAAGTCATCATTTTGTAAGGTTATGCTGGTGGTGGTGACTTTGATTTTCTGTTTTAATGTGATTGATTGAATCTCTTTCTTAAATGGCCACTTTGCCTTATCCAATTTTAAGAATTCAGGCCCATGCCACCAAAGTTCCTGACATTCAGGGGCGGTCTGGCATAATTTGGGGCCTTCGGCTGGAAATGAATTTGGGGCCCTTTAAGGCTTTACCATTTCTCTGGCGAAACCAGTACGCCAGGAGGGTGCGGGGCCCTAAGATGAATTTTGCGGGGCCCTTGACTTACTTGAAAACCCAAAAAAAAAAGCAATCCTATCTTAACAACCAAAAAAAAAAAAAAAAACACGGCAATCGGGGACCCCCCCTGGGCTGGGGCCGTCGGCGATCGCCGACCCGCCGACCTGGCCAGACCGCCCCTGCTGACATTTAAGATCTTTAGGCATTATTCCTCGTGAAGCAATGTCTGCTGGATTATACTTTGTAGGAACATAATGCCAACAAACTGGTAATATTAATTTTGTATTTCAGAAACTCTATTAGCTACAAATGATTTTCACTTACTTGAATGATTATTAATCCATGCTAATGTCACAGAGTTACACCAAGTATAAAAATTGAGAGCACTTTTAATTGCTACTGTTGTGATAATTTCCTTCGTAAGTCTTGGTAATAAAACAGCGCCAAAAAGTTCGAGTCGAAATAAAGATACTGTTTTGATTGGTGCAACTCTTGTTTTTGCACAAAGAAGTTGCACTAAAATTTCTTCATGATGATCTGACCGAAGATAAGCACATGCACCATATGCTGTTTCTGATACATCACCAAAACCATGAAGCTGATAATTACTTTCAGGTATGAGCATTTGACGAGGTACACTTATGTCTTCTAATAATAGTAATTGAGACCTTAATTTAAGCCACTTATTTTCTAAACTGTTCGGTAAAGATTGATCCCACCCAAAACACTTCGTGTAAAATAAGTTGCCAAGACTCACATGCTCATAATGCTTTCACTGTTAAAAAGATATGAGATCTCATGTAGAGCCAAGCCCCTAACTCTACGAGGCCTAACTTTACAAGCCCTAACTCTAAAAACCCTATATCTTGGTCAAAAAGTATGCCTTGGCCGTTTCGTGGCTGTCACACAAACAATCCCATGGAGTTATGTAAAGGATATGGAGTATGCCAAGGCATACTTTTTGACCAAGATAGTAGGGTTTTTAGAGTTAGGCATGTATAGTGAGGGGCTTGGCACTATACGAAATCTGATAACTTTTTAACAGTGAAAGCGTTAGGAGCATCTTGGCAACGTATTTTACATGAAATGTTTTGGGTGAGATGAAATAGTTCCATGAAACGGCCAAGCCATACTTTTTGACCAAGATATAGGGTTTTTAGAGTTAGGGCTTGTAAAGTTAGGCCTCGTAGAGTTAGGGGCTTGGCTCTATACGAAATCTGATAACTTTTTAACAGTGAAAGCGTTAGGAGCATCTTGGCAACGTATTTTACATGAAATGTTTTGGGTGAGATGAAATAGTTCCATGAAACGGCCAAGCCATACTTTTTGACCAAGATATAGGGTTTTTAGAGTTAGGGCTTGTAAAGTTAGGCCTCGTAGAGTTAGGGGCTTGGCTCTACATGAGATCTCATATCTTTTTAACAGTGAAAGCATTATGAGCATGTGAGTCTTGGCAACTTATTTTACACGAAGTGTTTTGGGTGGGATTTCATTTCTTTTTGTAGGATGAGATCTGATAACTTTTTAACAGTGAAAGCGTTATGAGCATGCGAGTCTTGGCAACCCCTTATTTTACATGAAATGTTTTGGGGGGGATTTCATTTCTTTTTGTAAGATGAGATCTGATAACTTTTTAACAGTGAAAGCGTTATGAGCATGTGAGTCTTGGCAACTTATTTTACATCAAATGTTTTGGGTGGGATTATCTATTACAACTAAATTTAGTTTTAAGATTATTTAGAAAATCGATTTTTTTTTCAATACCCTACTTTTCTGTTTTTCTATTGGTCAACTTGTATATACAAGCTGTTTGCACTTTTGTAAGAAATCACATTATTACACAGTATTATTTAGGCCGAAGCATTGAGGGTACGACGTATTTCAGATCTCAATAAAATCCAAAGTATAAAAGCTAGATAAATGAAACTTAGCGTATTTCATTAGTATGGTAACTGCATCTTATCCTGAAAATTTGAGCTCTCTAGTTTTATCCAGGCCGAAGCTATGAGGGTTCGATAATAAATAACCAGACCCCCCCCTTTATGAAGGCTTGGAATGTGAAAGTTACGGATTTCTTAATTTTTTTGTTGTTTGTGTGCTAATCCTAACCTGCATACCAAATTTCAGCTTTCTAGGACTTCAGGAAGTACCCTAGAGGTTTTGATGATCATGAGTCAGTGAGTCAGTGAGTCAGTCAGTGACGGAATCGACGTATTTTAGGTATTAATAAAATCCAAAGTATAAAAGCTAGATAAATGAAACTTAGCGTATTTCATTAGTCTGGTAACTGCCTCATATCCTGAAAATTTGAGCTCTCTAGTATTATCTAGGCCGAAGCTATGAGGGTTCGAAAATACGACGAAACACTTCCAGAAAAGGTACGTAGTGCCCTTCCTGCCTTCGGCTCGTCTTGGCGGGGGCACTGCCGTGCCCCCAGATCCCAGTCAACCCCACTGATCCATAACTGTTGTAAAATTATCTTTGCTATGATGATTACAGGAGATAACCAACCAACAGGGTCAAAAAGTTTTGCTACTTCTGAAAGTATATGTCTTTTACTTGGCTTCTTGATTGAAGAAATGGCTACCCCAAAAACAAACTTATCCTTTGTTAGATTCCACTGAAGACCAAGTGTTTTTGCAACATGTTCAGAATTAATGTCTATTATTTGTTTACTTTCTCGCATTTCAATAGGAATGATATTTAACATTTCCGCATTATTGTTGACCATTTCTGAAGTTCAAAACCACTTTTTCTTAACATATCAATTAGTTGCAGTTGATTGACAGAAATTCCTTAAGGTCATTGCCTCCAGACATGACATCATCTACATAAAAATCCCTAAGGGTCACTGAACTTGCTAGTGGATAACTATCCTTTTCCTCATGAGGAACCTATTGAAGAGCTCTAATTGCCAAGAAAGGTCCTGAAGCAGTTCCATATGTTACAGTGTTTAACTGATATGCTTTTTACTTGTTCATTAGAATCCTTTCTCCACACAATCCTTTGAAAATTTCTATCATTAGGATACATCATTACTTGACGATATATTTTTGTAATATCTGCTGCAAAGGCATGTCTGTAACAACGAAAACGAATTAAAATATTAAAAATGCTGTCTTGGAGGTTCCCAGCTATCATAAGTGTGTCATTTAATGATACACCAGTTGTTGTCTTTGCTGATGCATCAAAAACAACTCTTAATCTTGTTGTTGTGCTATCTTCCTTGATAACAAAAATGATGAGGTAAATAATTATCCTTTACATCATTCTCAATATCCTTTATTTCACTCATTTGCCCAAGATTGATATATTGTTCCATGAAATTATTATATTGGATTCTGCAATCTGGTAACTTATCTACATGACGCGACGTTCAGTACCTTGTAATCGTTAAAATGCCATATCCTTTGACTTGCCAAGTAATAAAGTTTGATGTTTTTAAAGGTAGACGTACTATGTCTACCTTTTAAGGTAGACGTACTATGTATCTTCCACTCACTTCTCGAGTATGTGTTTCCAAAAAAATGATTTTCACAGAACTGTTGTTCTTCTGTCAGAAAAGTAGATCTCTTTACTTCTTCCAACTCCAAAATTTTACTAATTCTGTATTGTTATCTGATGTTAATAAATGAACTCGTATTGGCTGTTGTTTTACTCCACGTACGGATCCACTAATTACCCAGCAAACTGAGTATCTTGTACAAATGTAATTCCATTTTCTAACCTTTTTACCTCTGGTTTTATTATTTCATAGGGATCGTCCATTAATCACGTAAGGCTCGAAAGGGGGGGGGTTGGAAAAAATCACGAAGTATCACAAGGGGGGAGGTGGGGTGCAGCGAGATATCACGTGTATTTATTTTTGACACGTTTAGAGGTGTGTTTGGTTTTTTTTTGGTTGAATAGATAGGTTTAGAGGGTTTTTTTTGGTTGAATAGATAGGTTTAGAGGTTTTTTTTTACCAAAAAAATACACGTGATTTTGGATAGGGGGGGGGGGGGGGGGGATCCTAAAACCCCACCACATATCATCAGGGGGGGGGGGGGGAGTTAAAAAGTTCCTAAAAAAAAACCTCACGTGATTAATGGACGACCCCATAGTAGTAATCTGCTCCAATAAGAATATCTATAACCCCAGGTTTGTTGAAATTGGAGTCAGCAAGTTGCATATTTTTCACTTGATCCCAATTTGATAAATGTTTTCACAATTTGGAAGAAGACCTGTTATTTTAGATAAAATTAAAGCCTTTATCATAGTAGGAAAATATCCAGTACGATTAAACAATTTAAGTTGCACTGCTCCTCGAAAACGTACTGACGATTGACCTACACCTAAAATTCTAGTTGATGATTGGAATCTTTTAATCCCAAACGTTGAATCAAAGACTCAAAGTATCTTGAGATCCATTATCCAATAAGGCTCGACACCAATGAACATTGATTTCATATTGTCATATGAATCATTGATTTGAACTAACATCGTTGCTAAAAACACCCGAATGTCATGATGACCATCCATAAAATACGAATCTTGAGATTCATTTGTTAAAGGCGCTGTTGCACTATCCTTTGTGGTAGTTTGTTGCTGCTGGAAATGTAAGAGTGTATTATGAGATTTATTACATAGTTTACACTTATATTTTTATTTACAAAACTTTGACAGATGACCACTCCGAAGGCAGTTAAAACATAGATTTTTGTTTTTCCCTATAATAGCACGTTGTTTTTCAATCACTCTTAAAAACTTTTCACATTTGAAAATATAATGATCATTATTGCAAAGTGGGCATTGCGGTGTTGCTGTAACACCCTGAGTCTTTACTGACACTGATTGATTACGAGAATAGTCTCCCTTTACAGCTGTCTTTACTGATAATGTATTTTCCAATGCTCTACAACGCTGATCCAAAAATACACATAACTGTTCAAATGTTGGGATAAATCTTCCCAGAAAAAGATAACTCCCACTGTTTTCGAGATTCACGATCCATTCGCTCAATCACTAAATATATCAATACAAGATCCCAATTGTTAACTGGTACATTTAACACTTGTAATACTCGAACAGGCTTTACAGTTGTGTCTAACAATCTTCGGAGACCAACAGGTGATTCATTACTTAATGGTGTTTGGGTAAATAACTTATTAATATGACAGGTAATTATTTGTCTACCATTCTGATATCTTTCTGTCAAAAAGATGCGATTCTTCCATAAAGTTAGCATCCATTGTCTCCAAAAATTGCAAAAAAGTTGATGCTTCACCCTTTAAAGAAATCTTTAAATAATGAAGTTTCTGTGAATTACTAATCTTCTGATTATTATGCACAATTGACGTAAATAAGTCCTTGAATGCCGTCCATTCAAGGTAATCACCAGGAAAGGATGGCAAATCCATCCTTGATAATTTAATATCTGGCTTCATTTCATAAGTATTCAGATCTATATTTGCATTATGACAATTACTGTGAAAATCATCTAAAAGTTCTGTAGATCACTTTTTGTGACACTATTTGTTTTCAACTTCATCAATTTCTTGTTCGGCAATCTGAGCATCATTACCAAGAACTATTTAATAAATCTAACCTTATGCTAATTTGTTGCGGTGTATTTTCTGAACTTTCCAAAGCTTTTTGATAATATGTATTTATTCTAGAAATCCTTCCTTTGACTGTCCTTCGATCTTTAAATAGATTACGAAGTTCTGTTATACTCAACTTTACTAATAATATTAGGCCTTCTTGTAAATTCTTCTTACTAGCAACAACAATTAGGCCTAAACTTAGCACCAACACCAGGCTTACGAATGCACGACGAAAATATTCAATTTGATGATAAATTATGAAAAATTTCTAGAATCCGCCTCGTCGGATCAAAAATATATGTATCGTATATTTTTGCTTGTTAACTGACACTGAAAAGGAATAAATTGCTTAGCTAAAATAATACACACATACACAATTTGTTATTCAACTCACTGACTTTTGTTTACTTGCTCATATTTACAAAAGCACCCTCTGGTGTCAAAAAATTAAATTAAAACATATCACCTAGTGAGCAAATTCAAAAACAACACTTAACACGCGGGTATTGAACATTATATGTCACGATTACTGAGGAGCAATTTAATGACTCTTCGATACAACGTAAAGGTCAACATCCTTTGTATCGTTTCATCGTTCATATCTTGGAAATAACGCATTTCCAGACCCTTGTGTATAAGACATTTATTCGTTGTTTTGAATGATTGAATACAACCTTTAAGTTTGGCAGCACATTTCAGCTACATCTTGTATAAAAATCAAACAAATTCCACAAGCCAATACTTTTCCAAATACTATTCTATGGAGGGTTGAGGCAGATAAAATTGAAAGATTTCGAACCCGCCTATAGCCCGCATAATACAACTTATCGCGCGCACCGATATAGTACATATTCAGTCATTGTATTCTGTAAGGATGGTATGTTAGTTGTTGAATAGACAATAAAGTCTGTGAAATAAAGCCGTTCTGTACATCTTTGTTCTGTCCTACGTTAAAATGACCTAGTCAAAAGTGTGATTGCGAAATAGTGTCGTGACAAAGTGATCAGTAAGGGTACCTTTAGCACATAATCTGCCGAAACCGTCAATTCGACCGCAACGATTAAGACATCAGGGCGCACCCGAACTACACCCGAGCACTCACCCAACCAAAGTTGCATGGTCACAAAGTTGCATGTCCCAACGTTGCCCGGAACATCACATCGGACCATGGGACGTGTAATCCGAAACAACCTTCACATTCGCGAACAGCACATCCAGGAAAGCTTCACCAATCCTTCAGCATTCGTAAGAAAACTGGACGAACGGAACATCCCAAGTGACCGCTGGCAGTATGTCGGCACTTGGGACAAAGAATGGATGTCTCTGGATAATGCCAACCAACCAGGGTGATTTGTTACTTGGAAATAGTAGAGATAGGACGAGCAGACTTCAAGCGGGAAAGAGAAGTTCTCCAGAGGCTCATGATTGTAGCAGGATACTGTGCTCTATCTATTATTATTTAATTCATTGTTAAATCATTATCATCATTAACAAACTACGCTTTTGTACTATTTCCATTCTTGATCAATATGTATTCAATAGTTTTATGTGGATATTTTAAGATTTCATATTTGTGCTTGCTGAGTTTTATTTTCTGTTGTCAGTTAAAATTAAAATTTGAATATATCTGAGTTGGAATTGTAATGTGTAATGATGGCCTTGTTTTGAGGACTCTGAAATATTATTTAAGCTAAAATTTACTGTTAAATAATTCTTATAGTTGATTATTTTATTTGCAGATATGGGTTTATTTTTCAAATGTTT
>JAFIDM010012231.1:8814250-8868701 GCA_023159025.1 Thereuonema tuberculata | reverse complement strand
GCTGCAATGTCGCACAACAGACAATGGCATCTTGAACTGTGATCGATCGTTCAGAGGTTTTCGTCGATCATAGCGGTATCGTAAGGTGGATGTGTTCCCTGATGTTGTGTAGTCGCCATATACCCTTGAAATTGCTGCGAGTGAAAATCCAAATTTCGTGTTGATATCAGAGATGGATTGAATCTGGCACCTACTTACCACGCCTCCTTAAAAGTCTCTTAAATCGTTAAATGCTGCCATCGTCACTGCGAATTATATGACAACGGATTGCAGAGACATCTGACCTGTACGTGTAATTGCCGAAGATACCATTTATTGCAAGGGTATGAGGGCCTTCATTGGGATTGTTTCAGATGTACTTTCAGACATACTTTCAGTTTGAAACGTTAATAGTGCAAGTATTGAAATAAAAGGAAGTATAATGTATATATTAAAATATCACATTTCAAATTAAATAAAATTAACCAAATTTTTTTGGTATGATATGTACTAATACGCTTCATTTGGATTGGTATCGGGTAAATACTGTATGTTCTTGTCATAAAAAAATGTAAAACTAAAATTCTACACAATGGAACCAAATAATTGTTCTAGAAATTGACTTCGCAGAATTAACTAATGAACTAACAAATTAACCTTTTTTCATATTTAGTAAAAAAAAGGTATTGGGACTATCTTGTACTTTTAGTTATATAAAAAAAATAATTCTTATGTTCTTCATTTCCTACTTTTTTATATTAAGGGCAGTTCGTGAAGGATAAAAGTTTCAGATGTCTGCTTTTCCTGCCCGTTCAGTGAACTGTTACTGAAGAATTACCGATAAAGTCCCTTTCTGCTTCTCCCTTCTTGTGAAGCAGTGTAAACTTAATTACTTTCTGTGAAGAGTGCTCAGTGCGTGCATTTTTATTACCATCCACGCATCTGTGTTTCTGACTGTATTGATTCTCGAAACATCTGTCCATAAAATTTGCAGAGAAAATTAAAATTCATGGAGACCATAGAAAAGGAATTTTTTTCCGCTAAATTTTCAGTAGCAGCTCACAAAGCATTTCATTAATTAGGAGACGCCCAGAAGCAGAAGTGGAGCGCCGAGGAGGGCGTCCTAATAGCGTCAATTCTTGCCGAAATAAGTGTCACAACAGATATAAAAGAAACAGGGTTTCGTTAATTTCTTAATGTAGTCATACTCGCGGAAAGAAAAGAGCTTAGAGATTGGGCATAAAAGATAGCCAATTCAATTATTTTTCTTTTGTATTTAAACATTTTAAATCTTATCATGGAAAGAAGGCCATGAAACGAATGAAAATGATATTCTAAAATATTCTGTTTTATAATGTTATTGTGAATAGATTTCGAAATTTGCTTTTTTAAGTTTTTATTTTTAATTTAAAAAAAACAACAATTATTTTTATAAATCTCCTACCGCGGCTTTAAATTTGTTTGATAACAAAATAATATTAAAATGGAAATTCAAATCATTCCTATAAATATTGAAAATATGAATATCATAAATATGAAACATCTCATTGAAACAATTTCCAGAAAGATATTCTAAATTTTTAAAGTATTCTGAAATATTTATGTATTATATTCTAAATTTTTCATAGCATTTGATATGAAAGTTCCCAAGATAGAATAATAGGAAATATTATCCGTTGTTACAATGATGAAAAATTCAATCTGTCAAAAAAAAAAAATGTTTTATAACATATCAAATTTGGCTTTGTTTCGCTTGTGAAAGAAGCACAAGAAATGCTGTACTGCTGCTTTACAGGTAAGCCTTTCTCAAGAAATAAAAAGTATAATTTTAATCTCGACCAGTGGAAAAAATATAGCCTACGCTTTTATGAAGCTTTAGATTATTGCAACATTTGCTTTAGGATTCAAAGCTTTGCAATGTTTAAACGGACAAACTTCCTAAAAGTTACACAACACATTTCATTTTTACAATGTCAGGAATTTATATAAGAATGTCAAACGAGATTACTGTAGTTGTAAGTTGCTCTTTTTTGAATGTTTCATCCAGCAGTTTTGAGAACTGGGAAGAAATTTGAAATTGGTGGCTTCTGGTAATCTGATACATTTTTCATTTGAGGGTTGTACAGATTTAATGACGCAAAATGTAAAAAAAAAAAAATTAATTGCAAATGTTGATAACATTTAATGAAATGTTTCATTAAATCTCAAATCATTAAATCCCCCGTTTTTCTTACGGGTTACAATGATGTGGATGAGAAAGAAATTGAAATTGTAAGATCACTTCGAAATGGCAGGGGAAAGCATTGCACACCGTTTAACTCAGGTGTATTGCGGGTTGCCGCCACACTCTTGCCCCCCCCCCAAAAAAAAAGGTTATTTTTATACTTTTTACATTGTCTATACATGCCAAGTTTGTAGCATGTTGGTAAGTTAGCTAATATTTCGAACAGACACACACATATCCACAAATTTCCTCTTATATTATAGTAGATTACAGTGATGTTTATTGGAGATATAATTATAGAAGATTACTGACCTTCCGTTTTAAATTTAACCGGAAACGGACTTTATGTTGGAAGTTAACCTTTTCTGATATCCAAATAGTAAATACAAATGAAAACAGTGCTAGAATTCTATGAATGGTAAGTGCAAGATATCAGATTGCATTTTCCCATCAAGGAAACCATTAATAGATTTTAAGCCGAATTATTCTACTCAGAGAAGATGCTTGACATCAAAGGACGATGTAGTTGCTTTTCAAAATAATAAGACTGAAATGATCGGACTGAACGGTTGAGTGAGCACTTTGAAGAGATGGTTAACAAGAAAGATCATTACAGCACGCTAAGATTATTAATAAATAGAAGATCAGGGAAGGAATATTAACTTTGTAATGAACATTGCAATATTGCTTCAAATAAAAGATTTCGGTTTCAGCTGTGATTACCTAAAGGATGTTATCATGTGACTGACGTTCTTGATACGATTCTAAGCTCCTAAGTGTAATAAATATTTGAAAGTAGGAATAAAATGAATTTTGACTGAGAATGTGATGTCTTACTATTCAATTTTTAGATTGCTGCTGCCTTTCCTCTCATCCCGATAAATCGACTGCACCAATCTTCTTGATACTTTTGTTAGTTCTATTTGCTAACAGCCGTAAAATTTATTATTGAGCGTGTTTAGTGCTTGTTTCATATTATTGTAGCAGTTCATCTAATGGAAGAATAAAAGATAAAACAAAAATGATGAAACAGTTTAATGATTATAATATATAAGTCTATTAAGATTTTAAGCAATGTACTTATTATATTAATAAAATCTTAAGTACAACAACATTGATTCAAATGGTGAAAGGGTTACGTTGTTATCAATGATAGACTTTGCTACTGAAATTCATTCGTAAATAATTATTTATTGTTTTCCTAGCTTTAAGTGCTGATTACTGAACAATGAATTCTAGTTGAGAGATAGTTGATTAAGTCCTGTAGTAAAGATCACTACTTAATTAGAGGAGAGGCAGATTCTAGCGTTAGCAGTCGATATGGTTTAGAAAAATTTAGCGTAGTTGATAGAAGAGGAATTTACATGGCTTTCAATGACGTCAGTATGAAATTGACCAACTTTCAGTTTTTGCATTTCCCTTTTCTCTAAAAGAATACAAAATTGAAAATATGTTACAAATTCATATTAGAAAGAGAAGCAATTTGGAATTAAAAGTAATTTTAAGTTTTATTCTGAACTTCGATATTCACTGTAAAAGCCAAAGATTATCCTTTGCAAAAAGAAACCAAACAGTATTTATAAGAAAGCGGAGTTTCTAGTCTCCTTCAACCTTACATTTTTATCTTTATCCTCCTGCAATCCAATCATAAAAGGAATTAGATAATCCAAAATGGTTGGTAGTTTGTTTGTCATTTTAAGGAGATGTAAGGAGATGCAAAAAATTTCTGTCAACACTGAAATGGACAATATTATCCAACTAAAATTGTTATTTTATATAAACATGAATTATTTGATACTACACTCTTAGAAATTGTTAATACAAACAACTCCTTTAATTTCCACGATATTTCATCCTACTTTGCGAAGGACTTCATCAGGTAGTAACAGATGAGGACATGAAACTATTCTTCTTCCTCTACATTTCATTAGGTTTTTACAAATAAGAACTAAATAAAAGATTTCGTATTCAAATTAACCAATGAATATTATCGTATTTAATAGCATTGTTATTAATAATGATAACAATTATCACATTATTAATAATAATGCTTCGTACATAACAATAATAACAATACTAATTTTCATGCTAAGTAACATCATTAATATTTAAAACTTATTTTTTCATAAATTCTTTAACATATCCAAATGATGCACTGCTCATTTTAAGAAACTTATCCTTGTTAATACAATTTTTGCAATTGATCAAACATTCGATTATGAGTCTTTTTCTTCAGAAATTTCGCATTCAATTTTGACAATTGGATCTGGGTTGTGTCTTCCTCTGTTACCACCTGATGAAGTCCCTTGCAAAGACGGATGAAATATCGTGGAAATTAAAAGAGTTGTTTATATTCAGGATTTCTAGGAGTGTAATATTATTTACAGAGATATATTAAAGAAGCTTATACGAAAATTATTTATGTTTTCCATAGGATGACCCATGTAAACTCTAACACCGTTAAATAATTCCTAGCAATGTAATGGCTGTTCTGTATTTGAGAAATATTAATTCCAGAATCGGTTCCAGAATCCTATATTTTTATTTAAAAATTATAAATACTTAGTTTTATAAATAACTTCCAAATAAATATTTAAGCCAAGGACTTTATTGGTTAAATTACTTTTTTAACATAAAAATATAAAAAATTGAATTTGTAAAAATTAGAATTATTATAATTATAGTAATAAAAAATAATAAACAAACAATTATAGTTATAAACTAAAACCAGACAAAGTCAGTAGCAAAAAAACCTAAAAGCTTGCATTATTATTAAGGAACTGGAGTAAAATGAAAGCAAAATAGATTTCCATTACTTTCGAAGATTAATATAAATTCAATTGTCAATTTTTTTTAATATTATTAAGAAATAGCGAAATAATAGTTGGAAAATTCTTTTTTATTTTGAAGCTAGCATCCCATTATTTTTTTATTTTCAGATCCACTAATTTAGTAAATTCAAAAAAGAACCTTTTCTAAGTCGATTTCTCTCAGTACAAAAGGACAATGCTTGGATTTGGCGGGAGAATAACCTAAGAACAATGGATGCAGAATTTATTCAATCCAGGATCGACTTCAAATAAAAATAACTTATTAAAACACTTTTGTCAGAGACACTGAGGCAACAGAAAAGATTTTGCGCACGGTGATGCCACTGCAGAAAATGGCAACCCATTAAAAGGCCATTAAAGATTAATTTGGCCTAAGATTAAAGCTCGTATTGTTTTCGTTTGAAAGGATATTAGACGCAGAAAATACCAGAACACTGTTCGTGTTTATTCTGTTGATACGGCGGAAAATATTGATTCAAGGAACCCGGGTTTTTAGATGTTTCCTTTCCCTTCCAAATATCAGCTAGACCCTTATTTATCGAAATATAAATATTTGAACTTTCGAAGTTTATTTTAATATCTTAAAGCTCGCTTAACAGAAATGTACAATTTTAAACCAAAAAATAATTCCTTTGATCATATACAACAGAATGGTTTGTATAAAGAAAAGAGAATAGGAAATGGTTAATATAGAGAGAAAAAGGAAAAGAAAGAAGGGAAATTGAAGGAATCGAAATCAGAGAAATAAATGTTATTAGTTTAAAAAATAAAACAAAAACCAGATAATTTGCAACAGATGCAATTGCGATTTAATCATAACACGGATTAAGGAGGGCTCTAAAACCTCTCTATGCTTTTTCTAATCTAAGGAAGATTAAAGATGATCGGATTTTTCAAAATCAGTTAGTTGATTGAGCTTGGAGATAAGAAGCTCAAAGGTTTCTGCCAGTTATCACTATTTATCACTGCCATCTTTTGTTCTCCCATTTTAGTTCTTTTCGATTTTAGATACCCCCTTTTTTTTCTGAAGAAATAGATACTAAAAACCAATATCGTTTCTGTGAAGATGCCTTGCAAATTGTAGATGATAAGCGATACTAACATATGTCTTTTTTTGTGTAAGTGTGTGGGTGGATGGCTTGTTGGGAAATTTGCTTGATAATATGTTCTAAGAAATGAAAATAAAGGCAAGTGAATAATCAGTTTCTTCAAAATACGATAATATTTTTTTCCTTTGTCCTTATCTAATTAACATGACGAATTATTTGAATCTTCTTTCTAGTGGAGAGATTCACTGGCTATTAAACATAACTTCATTACTATTGAACGTCTGCAATAGACAATATTGGATAATTTTGATGCTAATAGAAAATAAAATTATTTCTGCTATTTATGAAAAACTTTGAGAACTATAAACCATTGGAGGATTATATGGTTAAACAAATTAAACAAATAATAATATTATAGTTAATTTCTTTAATAATCATCCAATGGTTTATCGTTCTCAAAATTTTCCATAAATAGCAGAAATAAATATTGAGCCAAGTCAATTTCTCCGTTTCAATGCACACATTGAACACATGAAATAAAACACATATTACAAATTTTATTTATTTAATCCCTTATTATTACTTGGTGAAAATAAAATTAATTTTTTCAAGGAGAAATTTTAATCATTTGTTTAATTTCAAACATAATAGTTAACCTGACAAAATATCTTATTTAAATATAAAGCATAAAGAAATGACATAGAACTAAAAAATATCTGAGAGTTTGGGACGGGCTGTTTCGTCTTGTTTAGGGACTCATCAGCCAAATCCACTCACCAGATGAAATGCTCACTTGAAGATACGTTGTGCTGTCAAAAACACATTAACATAAATTATATATCAAAATGTTCAGTTAAAAAACATAAAAATAATCATACCAAAATTTCTACCGGTTGACCTCTAGGCCAAAAGTTATGATTTTTAAAAGCTTAGTCAAAATCTCCCAAAACAGGAAGTGACTGTTACAACACGAGCGCCCATAAAGGTGAAAAGTGAACATATTTTCGGTTTCAGTTTTAAAATGGTCAATTTATGTTTGTATTATTTTAAAGATATATTTAGCATTTTAATACATTTATTAAACATTCATGTAACATCTTTAAATAAGTAATAATAAGGTTTCAAAATAAAGTTTTGAATAATACTTCATCAGAAAACATTCAAAATTTATAGATTTTATAGGTTTTATAGATTTTTTTATAAATCTGGAAAACATTAATAACAAAAATAATAATAATAATAATAATAATAATAATAATAATAATAATAATAATAATAATAATAATAATAATAATAATAACCCACACACAGCAGCTGCATGAATCATGGGCTCGTAAGGAACTCCATGGCAGACATCGCCACGAACTCAGCCAGCCTCATGTCGACATGGAAGCATCGAACAGATGGCTGACGAGTGGTGAGCTGTTTGGGGAGACCGAAGGGTTCATGATCGCGATACAGGACCAAGTCATCCCTACACGCAACTACAAGAAACACATTCTACACGACGCAATCACACACGATGACAGATGCAGGAAATGCCCCACTACACATGAGACCATCGACCACATAATATCAGGATTTCCCCTTCTGTCCCAAACAGACTGCCTCCAACGACACAATCAGGTAGAGTCGATCGTTCATCAACAGCTAGCACACAAACACTCACTTATTAAGAACACGGTCCCAAACTACAAGTACACACCACAAAGCGTACTAGAGTCAACCTCACATAAGCTGTACTGGGACCGCCTCATTCACACAGACAAAACTATACATCACAACAGACCTGACATCACACTTGTTGAAGGTCAACAAACAGACCTATCTCATTGATATTGCAGTGCCTATCAGCAAGAACATGCAGAAAACTCACTCAGACAAGATAAGTAAATATACAGACCTAGCACACAAGCTTCAGAAGCAGTGGAGGCAGGACCGAGTACGTGTTGTACTAATCGTCCTGTGCGCCACTGGTCTGGTGCCTCACACATTGCACCACAGCCTCAGCACACTAGGACTTCATAAAAACACTTATGCACAACTGCAGAAGGCTGTGGTACTCAACACAACACGCATAATTAGGAAATTTATGGACACAAGCACCCATCCCTAACTATTCTTCCAAACTTTTTTTTTTTCTTTACACTTGGCAATATGTGCTTTGGTCCTTGACCCGCCATATTGTCTTAGCTGGGGAAACCCATGGTATGAAACTTTTTCGAGATAATAATAATAATAATAATAATAATAATAATAAAGAACTTGTGTGTTATTTTGATTCCCTCTACGAGATCCCTCTTCATTTCGTTATTTTAACTCCTAACTTTTGACCCAAATATCGCATATCAAATTGTTCAGATTTTCAAGAAAAAAAAAAACAATGATAGCCAAAATTTAACAAGGTGACCTCTGGGTGAAAAGTTATGAGCGAAAACCGAATAAACTCACAAGTCATCCATGAAATAGTATTTTATTTTCCCTTCTCATGATTTTTATTTTGAAAATTAGGAACATGCAAGAAAAATTTACTAAAATAAATAAGAAAAATAAAGATGTAAAATAAATAATAAATAAATAAATAAATAAATAAACTGTTCCATCTGTCAACCATGCGATGTATATTTCTACAGATAAATCAGATTTCATTAAAGTCCTCCAAGCGAAAGAACGACCGTGGAGACCAGATGGCGCAATAGTAGAATTTGAATCGATTGTATAGGTCAGTGTTTATGGCGGGAAAGTGAACATTTAGGGAGTTTGAAGTTTACGGAAAAAAGACGATATTTATTTTCTTGAACTATTCTGATTTCTTATCAAATATAATTCCAAAAATATATTTTTATTCATTCGTTCGTTTCAATCGTTCAAAATCAGTCTCGTACCTTTCCCAATTAGTTTTTTGACGTCATTGCATCCCTGAGATTGCCAACACGAAGACAGAGTATGGGATTCGTTTACTCACGTCTCATCTAAAAAAACGGCACTGCGATCGAAAACAATTTCTCTGATGTGCTATAAGTAAGCATGTCATAAGGCCTTTTCGAAATAAGAAGTAACGTTAGCAATAACTTCCTTTTGTTAGGCTTCAAACCGTTTTCTCTGTCCGAGAGTCGCCATTTTGAATCTTCTCTCTCGATACAAATTCAGTCCTGGAATGATTAAGAGATCATGGGTGTAGTTCAAGGTCACAGTCATTCTTTATTTTGGAATAGAGTAAATGTCTGCAAAATTACACATTAGTAATAGAATGAAAGCGCGAATTTCCATTTCGCAAAAATTGTCTGTAATCAAATGAAGTTGGTGAAGAAATTGTTGTATGTTTTAAATAACTTTAATATTATTTAAAAGAATTGCATGAATGTTTAATAAAGGTATTAAAATGTTAAGTATATCTTTAAAATATACAAACCTAAATTGACGATTTATAAACAGAAACTGAATGTATTTTCACATTTCAACTTCCGCACCCGGCTGTGGTCTCCTCCAAAAGAAAACCCATTTACAAAAGAAACCAAAACAGACAAAACTTCAAATCCTAGCCTGCGAAACCGTCAGGCACAAAGGAATTTGAATATAAATAACCGAGGCTGAATCCTACCTGGTTTAATATAAACAAAAGATTTAACGTGCCAAAAATTAATATAGAGCATAAAGAAATGACACAAAACTAAAAAATATCTCATCGTGGATTTGGCTGATGAGTCCCTATAAAGGACGAAACGGTCCGTCCCAAACTCTCACCAAGGAATGCTCAGATATTTTTTAGTTCGATGTCATTTCTTTATGCTTTATATTAATTTCTAGCACATTAAATCTTTTGTTTATCTTGTTTAAAATTTTGTTATTTCTGGGTATTGCGATATTTTGTCAATACAGAACGTTGCACAAGATCGATTTTATTACAGTTTAAGATAAATATTGATTAACAAGCTATTATTCATTTTAAGAATTAGAAAGAAAGTAAAATTCAATATTTGAAAATGTTATTTCCACTCTTGTTTCTTTCAATAGATATCTTACAAAGTAGGAACTGCCTTTAGAAAATCCAAAAAATAGCAATGCTTTTAATTCAATAATTTTAATAAGAAAGAAAATAATTGATCAAATATTGCAGGTTTTAAGAAATTGAAAAGAAACTTATACTTCTATAGACATTTTCTCAAGTATTGTTAGTGTGAGGAATTGCTCTGAAAATGACGTTTTTATTTCTGCTAACTTTCTGTCTCGCTGAAACTCATTGACTTCTTTGTATAGTGATTACATCGTTTAGAGAAGAATCCTGAAACTAAAACACTTTGATTTGAAGAACATTTACTTATATGTCTGGGAAATTGTTGCAAAATTTCATGTTCTAGCTCTGGATGTTTCGAAAATAATAAATAAACATACTCGTACAGATAATCCTATTTTCCACAAAAGTCCTAACCATCCACATAAGATCATATAAGTAAGTATATTGTGGATCAGCTTACTTAAGTATTGATCATTAAAATACTGAAGTCACATTTAAGGCATGTTTAAGGCAAGAATTGGCTACAAATTTAAGCTTGCTTAAGTTCTTGGAAGCTTTTGTTGGCACATCTAAAAGTCTGATAGCAAATGTCTGCGATCAGAACTCTAGGAGGATCTTGGAAGAGGCAAGGAAATATAGAATATAAACGACAACACACTTTGAAATAACAACATTCATAAATAATTTAAAAATTAAAACATTAAACTGTTACATGTTTTAATATTGTTATTTGAAAGTGTGTTGTCGTTTCTATTTTATGTTCAACATTTCCACACACGTTAATACACAGCATTAAGGTAAGGAAATATCAAACAAAACGTAAAGAAGAAAACTGAAAAGTTCTTAGTTTTATAAAGATAAGCTTTCAGTTCTTTTCACAATGCCATCTAGCAAATCTATCAAAATTAACATACAAAAGGAGGATATACTTAACTTTGGTTTTTTTCACATATGTATGATGTGTGGAACAAAATGAATTTAATATCAATTTCGAAGAAAAATGTCTTAATTTCTTCACCCAAAAATTTTACTTGTAACCCGGATTTTGATGACGTCATAGTTTTCTGCCGACGTGTATTTCTAATTTTCAATGTGTAAATTCGTTTCTAGCTTTTCTGATTACAATAATAATTTTGGACTTGTTTTTTAAATTTTGATCTTGTAAGAATAAGAGAATATTGGATATTATTCGTTTACAAAATAAAAAGAACTTTTTTACAGAACTGAATTTTCCAAAGGTTTGGGAAATGAACTTATTTATTTGGTTAGATTTTAAAAACAAAATAAGTGATATTTACCTAAAGTATTTTAAATCAGTAATGTATTCTTATTTCTATAAAATTGGAAGTCTCCATAATAAAGTTTAAGAATAAGGATTAAATTCAGTATTACTTTTACGACTTAAAATTGAATTGATTATTTTAATCACTGTTTTCTTAAATGAAAATTATATAATGAAGTTAGAAGACGACCGTGAACATAACACAACCTCACTGTAAATGCATTGTCTGTATCTAAAGTTAGGAAAGATTAGTCAGCTAACTCCCTTAAATCTCCTAATCTTCCAAAAGATGGAAATGTAAATTAATCTTTCTAATCTTCCTATCGGTACTTACTCAAAAGTTTACGACAACGCATCTTCATAAAGGCAGAGATTGTACATTTCTTGGCTCTAAGATGACGAAAGCAGAATACGAAATGATTTTGAAATTTGAAAGTCGATTGACGTCTCAACAAAAGAAAAGTTTTTTTTCCTCAGTATGTTGTTTAGTTTATTTTTTCTAGTTCTTGAATAGCTAACTAGATATTTTGCTCACAAATATCATTTAATTTTCAGAAATACAGTTTATCCTATTTAACCAAGCTTACATTAAAACGTCCAAAAGGAATTACACTAATTTTTATCCTACCATGTCAAACCTCTGTAGAAATGATGTAATATATTATAACCTTCCGCATAAAAACACTCATAAATAAAATATTCATCCATTTTGAATTAAAACAAACGCAAGTGACAAGCAGTTATTAATAAAATTATGATTCACTTAATGTTTATTTTAATAACATAAAGTAAAATATTTTTTGTCCATGAATTAAAAACTCAACCATGCAATGTGGATTTTATTTACTGTATTACAATTACAAGGGATTCTGAAGAAAAATAAAATAATCCTTTTGATCCGGATGCGATTCTAATTAATTACATTTGAATTCTTTATTTAATTTTTGTACAATTCTGGAGATTTATTTAATCTCGGATAGAATGGGATAAATTTTCTTCGAAGGAATCGTCCATTGTACATTTAGTTAAGCCTTACCATGGTTTAGGATTAATTTTAAATAAGTGCTTAATGACATTTTTAATTTACTTTCTTGAATAAGAGGAAGTGTTATTTAATTATCCACGAAATACTGCTAGATAATCCAAAAAGAGTTTCTAGTAAATTAACATAAATCCATAGTCGTAGAAGACTTCCCCCTACAATTTGAATTACTCTTCCTGGAATTAAGAATTGTGCTTGAGGGGATTGTTATCACTTAAAGAACAATAGACGATTACTGATTTAGTTTTTACAAACTTTTCATTCACGATTATAACTCTTTCATACCCCACGAAATTGGTTCTATTTCCTTTGGCGGCAGAAAGAAAATAGAACAGAGATGAACTGTATTTTCTGAGCAAATAATTTCCCAATCGTTTCATCTCAAAATAGTAGCGACCATTTTTTTTTATGATTACTTTTCATTTAAAAATTCCAATTTAATATGAATTGAATGAAATTTGGAATTTTATTATCAAAAATATTTAAATCAGTAGAACTGATGACGAGAGAAAGCCAAAAAGAATGTTTATATTTTTAATGCTTTATTGAATTAAATGAAAATCTTTAGAAAATAGTTAATTGTAAATAATTGGGCGTTATTTCAGAATTGCTGTTTTAGCTTTTAATCAATATTTGTTTTAAATTAATTATGTTGGATTAAGAGAAATTGCCTGAGGAGAAAAACAATCTTTCATTTCTTGTATCACTCATTAGTTAATAAAAATTAGTTAATAGTTTTGATAAGAAGTCGTTCTTGACTGATAGTGAAAAAAGTAATGCTTCATAATTTCTTACATTTCTTTTATACAGTTGTTTTTTCTTGAAACATAAAAGTAGCAAAAAAAAATGAATGTATTCTAACAGAGCAATTATTTTAAATAACAGTTATTTTTAAACTTGTCAATTAAACAATAATTTACAATAACTTTATTATCTAGTTTTTCATTAAATTTAAGAAAAAAATGATTTGATGTAAATGTGCAAAAACCTTGTCTTTTTAAAATTGAAGTAAAATAAAATGGGTGTAGGGAGGCGAAAGAAGTGAATTACAAAAAATATGAGGTTAAAAACAAATAAGATTGTAAAGTACATAATGAAGTTTCAGAAAGCAAAAAAAAAAGTAAAAAGATGGTAAAAATATGTTTAAAAAAAACGAAAAAAAAAAAAAAACCACTTAAGAGAAACTGAGTTGGTAAGGAAAATCGAGAATATTTTAAGAAGGAAAATAGCAAACATTAGAAGAGAAAAGTGGAAAACATAAAAAAAGGGTAACAAATTTCACTCTGAACATGAAATTTCATTTTGGAGAAGTTAGGAAATTGAACTCGATTAACAAAAAAAAACGTGGTCTCCAAAATTTAAGGTGGGAACAAGAAGGTCCCTGCAACCACCCATCCAATCTAAAAAAAAAAAGAATGAAAATAGGCTGTTCTCAGCACATTTCGACATTTCGGATTGCTGGAGACAGAGCTTAAACATTGGAATGAAAATTCATCTAGCAAAGAATGGCGACAGTTGATGATCATTTTGTCCTTGTTAGTTTCCGATGTAAGAAACGGCGTAGAAAGGTCCTCTTAAGAATGAATGTAATTGAAGGCTTAAAGATATAGTTTTACATCATCTGTTCAACAGAAAATGAATCAAATAATTCCATTCAATAATCACTCTGTGTTAATATTAAAAGATAAATTCAGAAAAAAGGAGCTAAACTCTTTATCATCCATGAGATACTAAATAGACTGTTATTTCATTGTGATTTATTAAAAACCTTTGTACATGTTAACTTCTCAACAAATAAACGTATTACTTTTAGCAGTAGAAAAAAATAAATATGAAATAAATTAGAAAATCAATCGCAGAAATAAATTAACTAAGAGTCGATAACTTTCAATCAATAGAATTGATACATTTTTGTATTTTCATAAATACAGTGAAACCCTTAACTTGTCTTAATACTTAAAGTGAAAAATAAGTATTTCTTCTTACATCTTTAGATCGCTTCCAAAACGATTAAAACTTTAGTCGTTTAATCGTATCTTCCTTTATTATAGACTAGCCGGGTACCATCGCTTCGCTCCGGAACCCTTGCATATATATCGCATTAAAAAAAAAAAACTTATTTATTTACCAAATTAATACTGAGATCGGAGAATATACGACTTTCCAGCCCGTTGTGGGCTTCTCCGCTTAACTCAGGTGTATTGCGGGTTGGCGCCACACACCTGGGGTTGCCGCCACATACTTCATGGTCAGTTTGCCAGATTATTCCCAATCCCGTGGGAATTTCGAATAATCCGGTCTTATTCCTTGTCTAAAGGGAACCTCTGTGCAAAATTTCAGCTTTCTAGGTCCAAGGGTTTGAGGTGGACGTTGATGAGTCAGTCAGTGAGTGAGTCAGGACTTTTCTTTTTATACAGGTAGATTTTCATGAATTTTGTGTTGTTAACATCATTGATTCGTTCTTTATAGATTATATTTGGATCTGTTATTTTCACATTTTCAACTCTTATTATCCGAGATTCGTTCTTTAGATATTATTCCTGGTTTTTCGATATCATGGTTATTTATGAAACTATATGAACTATATTTGTTTTCGTATTTCCATGAATTGTACAGTTGTTGCTTGTTCCGCAAAGACAATTTTTGAAATCATTAATGCACATAAGTTTTAGGTATTTCTGTACTGCATTGTTTTTATTCATTTTTTATTCATTTGAAAAGATCGATATTTACGTCGCCAATTAGTATATTTGGACAGTTGTTTAATATATTTTCATTTTTTAGGAATGAATTCTCTAATACTTCAATAAATTTACCTTTCTTTGTGTTTGCCGTTTATATAAATGTTAATATTTTGTGTTTTATTTGAAATAGTAATTGCCCTCGCTTCGCTCGATTTCTGACGGTTAGTTTGCTGTTCTAAACTTGATATATGAAAAAAACTACTATAATTTAAAATTTAATCTTTTTTTACAATTTTCAATCGCTAAGTGAGGATAATTTCTAGTTGTCGCATTTGATAAAAAATATTTCAAATTTAAAAAAGCTATTTTGTCTGTCATTTGACTGAAAAAATAAAACACATTGTTGATAACGAAACCTATTAGGTTTTACTACAAAACATCATGAAAATAGCATGTTTTGTGAAAATTCTTGAATCCTTTTCCAAAAGATTTCCTTGCTCCGACGTTTTAGTAATTTGTAATTTAACATTTTGCTTACAGAATGACATACAGAAATAACGTTTTTATAATATACGTTTTTGTAATATACTGTATAATAATAATAAACCGGGTACCGTCGCTTCGCTCCGGAACCCTTGCATATATGGCATTAAAAAACCAAACTTTCTTTATTTAGCAAATTAATATTGAGATCGTCGGATAATATACGACTTCCCAGCCCGTTGTGGTTTCTTCGGATAACTCAGATGTATTGATATGCCACACACCAAAAATTTAAAACTAAAACTCACATTTTTGCATGTATCTTGCAAACGCAGAAACGTTTGTGAATGAGAATCGTTCGATAGAACTTTCAAATACCAATATTTTCTCAATATAATGTTCTCTTCCAACTTTTATACTTTTCGTTTAAATTGAGGAAAAGTCAAAATTTGATCCTTTAAAAGAAGACATCTTGGAAACCAAAAAATTTTTTCGAAAGATTTTTGTAGCATTTTGTTTGTCTTAAAAAGATCTACATTTTATCCATTTACATGCCCAATCTATCTCTTATAATTTGGTCACAAAATAACGGTTTTATGTAATATAATAATTAATCTTTTTAAAGAGTTCTAGGAAAAAGCCATATTTTATCCTGTTAATCTTCTTTTGGAATCGATAGTTTCTCTAAGTGAAATGTATGTTAATTCTTTTACTTTTTATCTGCAGAGAGTGCAGTATTCCTTGTATAATTTGTCCCTCTGAAGTTTACTTTTCCTCGCCACTTTGACGATTTATTTCCGAAATAAAAAAAATACGATATATCTTATGCAACACTAGAAGACGATGAGTTGCTAATAATCACTAGGAATGTGGGAATTAAATATGAAACTTGAATTTCGGAAACATACGGGAGTTTATGTGAAAGTTTGGCACTTTCAATTGATAAAATTATGTCAGAAATGCAAGTCATCAGCATTCATAAAATGATTAAAACAAAACTTTGCTGTGCACCATGAACACTTAATGAAGAATGAATCTGCACAAATGTCACAAAAGTTAACTCCAGATATGTTAAACGCATACTTCTTTGGTAATTCAAACCATCCAGTTATCCACCATAAGTACATTTTTTTTCACTCGCATTTGACCAGTAGCAATGCACGTACAATTCTCGCAGTTATTGTAATCCCATTTTGCAATGCTACAGGTATTATGCCATCCTTTTCCTTGAGAACAATAAACAGCTTACCCAGCAGTTCTCCCATTAAATTAATCAATGGCATTATTGTTTAGGATTTGTGTCATAGCATTTATATTCATTGCAGTAGCTTAAATTTTCATTTTGCCTTTGATGTCCAAAGTTCTTGGGCGATGCATATCAAGCTGAAAACTACTTTGGTCAGCTCACAGACAAACCTGTTATCAAAATTTGGCAAAGTCTGCTGAATGCTGTTGACATATTCTTGAGTTGCTTTTTCTTTCTCTGGTTGAAGCCTGGTTTTAACTATAGTAACTTTCCGTTATCATGAGCAACTTGGATTACTGTTCGTTATAGGTCACTGTCAGAAATTGTTTGCAACAGTACATCATGTGCATGTGCAAAATTATTATACAATGCACATAACATAACGTAACAGCAATGCCTTGTCTTTGCTTGCTAGTCCATGATTCTTTTTCTTGATAACACGTTTATATATTCACTCATTTATGCGAAATCGGGTACAGATTGTCTTCTTGTCATGGTTTGGTTGTTGTAGTTATTTTTTTTTCTGGTGTAATCGATCTACCTTTCTTACGTTTTATGGAAGTGTTGCATCTGACTTCCTTGTGTTGTTGGTGTCGATTCTTCTTTCTCGGAATCGTTTGCATTTGTGCTTTCTATTTCCGCACTCGTCCCTTCGGTAAACAAACCGAATAAACCCTTCTAGAACGTTTAAAGTCTGTTCTATGTTGCATTCCAGTTCTTCGTCAGCTGGAATCATCTCTGTAAGCACGAAGACTAATTTCAATAATTACTACATTACAATAAAACTATTTATACAACCCAATAATTACCATATTACAAGTTTCATTCTTTTCTCCCCCAACCCCTACTATACACTTAACAAGTATGTCATTTGCGATCTTTTTCTCCTGGTCTATGATGTTTGTGGCCTTTTACTAGATACGTATCGTCTTTATCTTTTGCACGATGTACTTGGCAATGTTCGCCTTATTTAACGCCATTCTGTGAAGTTGTCAGCTGCAGACACAAGGAATGGACTTGGTATTACTCATACAGGGCCATGCACGGAAGTAGCAAATGTCTGTTCAGGATTGTTTGTCCGGCTCCTTTCGCTCTTCTCTTCATACACTCACTTTCAATTCTATCGAAGGTACACTATTACTATATCACTCATGCACAGTTGCACAAATAGCAAGTCAGGGTAGAGTGTATGAAGCCCTTCCAGGATAGAGCCCTTCTTGTTACGTTGCTTGATAACTGAACCTTATGAATGAATTTTTCCTTTCATTCATATTCGTGGACAATTCCTGTATAATTTCTGAGATATCTTCATTCTGCTTCATTTAACTTATTCACATGTTTGACATCTTTATTTCTCTGTTTCTTCCAGAGAAAATATAACTTGCCTTCAGTACAGTCCATAATGTACCGAAATCGATCACAAAAATATGTCGCTATTCCTTGTAACCACAAAAATGCACTACCTTTGTTTTCACTTATTGTTTCATTAGTAGCATGTCATACCTTACGCTCTCATTCTTGTTTAAGAATGTTACTTCGTAAGTCAGTTTCTTTTATTTTCTTTGAAGATGCACTTCTTTTGTTTAATAATAATAATTTACTCACTTTTAAGTCATTCTCAATCTTTATTTGCAAGGGATATTTTTAGGTTATATTTTTCTTTTTTTTTACTTTCAAATATTCACAATTCCTAAACTTTAGAATTAATGGATCGGTAAAATTTTAAAAAGATTTTGAGGGACAGTAAAAATATAACAAATAAAAAATTGATTAATTAGATTGTATTCCACGTTTTTTCCGTTGAATAAATTGGATCGGCATTTGGATCCTCTCTTTCCACTCCTCTCTTCCCATTACCATTGAAATGAGATATAGTCCGACCACGACAGCGTGACGATTCGACATCAGCACTAGCCTCTTCCGAAGAGTATTATGCTAAAGCCACAAAACAAAACAAAAACAAAAATTTAGTTTTAATTTTATGCCTCTTTTTTCCAATTCTTTTCTTATATAATCACATGTTGATTTCCTTAACTCATCTTGACAAAGAAAGATAGTACATAAACAAGAATTTTTAAAAGCGAAGTTCACTACTAGAATGAAATGAATGCTTAATTCGAATGTTTAAATGATCCTCTAGATCCTCTAGATTCGACCTGAAGAAAATGGAAGAGTTAATGTCGGTGGAGAGTTCGCCTTTCACTGACTTCATTCGAACAATTGCTTTTAGTTATGAAAGTCTGGCATGATCTATTACTCAAAGGAACTGATTTCTACAGGTTTGATACAAACAAAATCCAAAAAGCTATCGGAATATGCTATTGAATCAGCAAATGAGGATAAGTGATGATGAGAAGTGATGATAATCTAGGTCGAGTTATAATCCTAGATAAAGTATGAATCTAGATTATCATCACTTATCCTCGATTGTAACTCGACCTCTGGTAGTAGCTACCATGCCAAATGCTACTGGAAGGTGTCTAAGATCGAAATTTATCTTAAGCCTAAGTAGTTAAGGCTTTTTGAAAAGCCTTTTGTGATTCAAATTGTTTTTTGATATTATTTAGATTTTGTTGAGTTTTTATTTGAGTATCTATCATCAATGAGATCGTGAATCATTAATCGGAGCGGCCACATTGGAACATACAGGAAACTAAAAAGTTGAAATCCTGAAAACAGGTTTCTTTTGACAGAGTGTTATATTTTTGTTTTTTAAATACATTTATCGATAAAGAGAATACCTTATGTCTGACAAGATTCTTACATTAGTTTTTTCTTCCCTGCAAATGAGAACATTTATCAAGGTTTTATTAATTTCCTCAAATACAGAATAATTTGACTATTGATTGTGTGAAAGAGTTGCTGAGGTCATCTGCTTTACACATGGTAGCTGCTGGTAACTCCGTCAGTTTATCGTGAGATTCTCAGTCACGAAAACCGATCAATTAAAGGCAACAAAAGCGATTAATTGTGTTTGCATTACAAAGTCCTGGATCAATATTAGGACACGGAACAATTGCGACTTGTCTTGGATTGTGCAAAGACTTGGCTGTTGCTGCATTATCGGCCTTTCAGACCGCGTCCAATGCGCTAAGGAGGGGAATTCTAAGCATCAGCGAATTTGTTTCTACCCCTCTCCTGCATGAACAATGCTTTCAACTCCCTCACCGCCCTCGTCGCGCGCCATCAGTGGAATTTTTATCCCTCTTCGTCTTCCCCCCCGGTGAGACATCTTCAATGGATGAGATTTTGGAATGCTATTTTCCCCAAGAACAATCCAGCGTTCGATTCTTAAGAAGGACATTCTTTGCAACCAAAATTAATTTTAATTTAATGCCAAAAGAAACAATGGCGCTTGTTCTGTGGAATGTTTTTGAAGCAAACTAAATTGGAAGACAAGAAATTAATGAGGACACGTTCGGTAACTTTAAAAACCATTATTTACCCTCCTCAGATCTATTGGCCACAAGTTTTTCTAAAAAATTCTTTCTTAAAAACTGCAAGATTAAATTATGGGAATTGCTGAAACACTGAATAAAAAGTAAGAAAAGAAAATCAGGCAGTAATACTACAGAAAGTAAGTTCACATATTCTAAACTATTCTAAAATAAAAGAAAAATGCTATACATCTAAGGAGCTTTATTTTAACAATTGGAAGTAATATTTTGTAGTTTTATGGTAAATTTTGAATCTTTAGTTGACTGCGTTAAAAAACTAACTCGCAAACTGCTACTATTCAATTTCCTTTCACGATTCTTTTGTTTCTGTTTATTTTTAATTTGTCTCTTCGCAGAAAAAAAAGTCGTTGGCCACATTTTCTTAATACTTGATGCAACAAATAAAATAGTATCATCTAATATCATCTGAGTACGACTTTATTAATAATCTACACCTAAAAAGAAATTATATTAAGTATTGATATCTTAGTAAATGAGAAGAAAAGCAACAGTTTTCTGTGAAATTTTAATAGTCAGTCCAGAAATAATGATCAGTTATTCAATTCTGTTGGTGATTACTTCTCGTGTTGAATCAATGAAAGATGATGAATCCATAGTGAAGAAATATATACAAAATAATCGCCTACTAGATTACATCTTAAACGAGAATTTTAATCCTGAGACTGCTACGACCAGTCAGGTTTGCTAAAGTAATTTGTTCTGACGAAATCTTCATTTCTTAAAAGTGTATTCTGACAGAGATTCGATCTAATCCCCTCTTTCTCGACACAGGCTATCACGGGAGACGGATTCAAACAAAGCAACACTGTCTCGTTGCTGGGATCGCTACTTATTTGATTTTTTTTAATTGAATTTTTTTCAAGTAATTTTGATCTTAATTTTATCTTTTTTTAAAAAAATATCGTTAAATCTAGATGGTCATTATTGAATCATCATCATCATATTCCAAACTCGAAATTAGGCCAGTGTTGACCCGTTTCCAGCTACACAGGGTCCAGAAGTTATTGAAACTTAAGTTTAATATAAGTCAATGTACTGTTTTATGAGGCATAGTTGGGAAAAGTTTGAGCTCAAGACTGAAGAATTCAAATTATAATTCATCAGGCGTATTTTCGCGCCAAAATTATCAGCAGAGAATTGAGGAAATTTTTAAATACTGTATTAAATATGCGGCATGATTTTGTTATGATTGTTTCGGATTCAGAGTCCAAAGTACAACTCCATCGAATAACAGAATCCCAGATGTATCCTCGGAATTTAAGTTCGAGGACTATGAAAATTCCTTTAATCTTTTTGACAAACCGCTCTCGAACAATATAATAGCTTATTATGCTGCTAGAATAAACATTGGAATCACATTGAAGTCATATAAATGACGAACCATACAATTATGGCTAATAAGGAGATCAAACGCGCCTGTTTCTTCTTAGTATCTCTTCCTATTGTCAACACAGCGTAGACGGAAGCAAGATACAGTGATCCAAAGATGACTTTCAAATGGTACTGTAGACTAAATAAGTGACTGAATAAGTATAAATAGCTTCCGGCAATTCAGGAAGTCCAAATGGAGGAGATTATTTGGATTTAGGTCTAGGAAACACCAGTCCATCAATGCTAAGCAGTTCTTCGACTGACTTTCAAAGAATGGGACAATTTGTGTGCAGCTTCCTCCGTCGAAAAGATTAATAATTTGATAAAAATAAAGATGCCTAATTTGATGATTGAAGGTAGAGCAAACTAGTTTTTTATTATATTTTTTCGTTATCAGACACTTTTTTTTATTGAAAATAACGAATGTTTGTCTCTAACGTGATCTGGCAGGTAAAAAGTTCCGTATTTTTCAACGAAAATTTTGAAGATGCTGTTAAAAAAATTCAGCATTGATCTCAGGGTCCATTAGAGATATTTTAATGTGGAATCTACAATCAGATGTCTGTTTATCGTAGTTTATTTATTGTAGTCACCGTTGAAAGTGGTTGTAATAGATGAGCATGAATTTGAAAGTTGAAAATTGTAACATACAAAGCAGGGCATTTTTTTTTTCATTGAATTTAAGGATTAACTTCAATAACAGAAGTCGCAAAAGGAATGAAAAGTACTTTCCTGTATCATTGAAACATCTTTGATGAAAATATTTCCTTTAGTTTCAAAATTAAAAAAAAAAGGATTCCAATCTTTTTAAGGAATGCTATTGTGATAATTACAACTGCGCTTTGTTTCATTTGTTTCATTTTTTTTACAAAAGCAGTTCCTCAAAAAAAAAGCATGTTTTAAAAAATAAGCAGTGAAGGCTTCAAACAGTTGTTTAAAATATCCTTTGAAACAAGTTAGAAAGTTATATGTACTGAGAAATATATACACGGATGATCATCATATTTACAGGATGAGTACATACAGCTTTCTTGTCATTGAACTGATGTGATCACAGTTATGACAGGTTGAAGAAGGCATGCCTGTGTTTTGAGGTCACCAATCACTGAACATCCAATTTTTACATTTAAGTGAAACTTACATTAAAGGATCTCACAACTTGCCGGGTTGGATTTAAATCGATTTTCACCTTCAAACCCATCTGAAGTTAAAAGAACCAAAAAAAATTTTAATGACCGCCGGGGATGAATCCGCTTCTCGGCCCACAGGCAAATGAATCACTGCTTGAGTTATCGAACTACAAATTTAAGAATGCTTATTTGTTTTGTTTTTTTCCTGCTCTTTCTCTCTTTGTTATCAGGTTACAACATTATTCTCGATTTACTAGTGAAATGTTGTCATTTGATCAAACAAGACCATTTGTAATAGCAATAGGAATAAGTTTTGTTTGTCTAGGATCCTTCGGTTTTCAGTTATTTTTCAAGTTTGAGAACTTTCCTGAAACATATAATATTCGTGAACTAAAGAGGCTTTTTCCTTTTTATTGGAAATATTGTCTAAATTGATCCTTGTTGTAAAATCAGTTCAAGAAGCCGACAAAAGTACAATGAACTTATATCTTATTTATGTTAATATCTCATTGTCTTAATCTATGGGAATTAATCCTTTCGCCAGTGGGTTTCCTAAGATTTAAACTAATCCTATTTAACTAATTTAAGGAAATAATCAGGATTTAATTCACTTTTTAAAGAAAATGAAAAATTTGTAAATCTTTCGCATTCAACAGATATTTGATAGAAATATAAGCTTTTCGGGTTTTACGATTAAATAAAAAAATTGAATTTAAGAAATCAAAGTAGGTTTTAAGTTCTTTAGAACTTTTTCTTAAGGTTCGTATTTCTCAACAAAAAATAAAGAAATAAAAGTTATAATTCAAAAGTTTGATTATTACATTTTCCTTTTTGATTATCTCAGTTTATTATCGAAATTTAATAAATAGAAAATAAAAGGAATGGGAAGTAAATGGAAGATCTCATAATATTTTAAATTTTAAAGATTCAATTTCGTGGCTCTTATGAGCACGAAGTTTGATTTAAACTTACATTTAACATTTAAAAAAAAAATTAAATAAATAAAATTTAAGATATTTTAAATTTAGTTGAATATAAATATAAAATAAATCACATTTTCAATTTGAAAATTTGAAAGAATTGACAAAAAAAATAAAAATAAAAAACAAACAAAAAAAATGGCTAATTTATAAATATAAAAGTCATAGTTCAATATTAGAATGATCTTTAAAAAAATTGACAAATTAAAAATAAATTTATCTTATTCTGCAAGTAATAATGATTTCTTTGATGATGAAAAGTTCTAGAATTTTATCTTTCAAAAAAAATCTTAAAATTTGAAGTTTTTTTGAAAAATTATAATTTAATCTAATATTTTAAAAAGTGTAAAATAAGGGGGAAAAAAAAAAAGGAAGACATCAGTGTTTAATTAAGTTTCTTTTTCAGGATACTATAGTTTTGAGTTCTTCAGGAATGGAGCAAAACAAAATAGTTCTCAAATTCTATAACAGATGGCGCTCACTGTCTTTAACAAGAAGATATTCATGAACTATTTCGGGATAGGTTTTATGGGAATTAGTTTCAGAATTTAATCTTTTTTTTCATTACTTTTTTGTAAAATAAATAGCAAAAAAAGTTTCATTTCAATGTAATTTGACACTAAATTTCTGTTTATAGCGTTGATATACAGTGTATAATTTTATTTTCCTTAATTTTAGGGACCAATCGCCTTATTGCAAATTCTGTTAGAATTATAGAAATATTACATTAGTTAAGGCAATAGATGATTTCTTTTTTAGAATAGTATTTAAAACTTTTTAAAAATAAAAATTAATTATAAAAAAAATCAATTCATTTGTAAAACTTATCAATTAAATAAAATAAAAATTTCTTTCTTTTTTTCTTTTTAATTTCAATCACATGAATAAAATTCTACTATAAATCTGAGAAAACAATTGAATCTCATATTTTTAAAAAAAATTTTCGAAACTAGGCCATCCCCCGTCTACACACGCTTGTTTTTCTGTATCGCATAGAATTTGGTTAAGTAAGAATATTGTATTTAAAATATTGCAACGTTTTGGCAATTATAGTTCTAATTTTCATTTTCGAATTACAAATAAATAGACGGATCGGAAATAAATAAACAATCTTGAAAAAAAAGGTTGAATACATTCATTATTGATGGGGGAAGGGGAAGGAAACATAAGTCAAACAACAATATAAAGTGAGTTGCAGTCTCCGTGGCCTAAAGATAAGATGTTTGACTTCGGATCAGAAGGTTGCACGTTCGATTCCCTTCGCGGATGTTTCATTGTAAAAATTATTTCTATTTTCCATTCTCACAGGAAATTGCGCCGGACAGACAGATAGACGGACAGAGAAATAAAAGATTTTAGTAATATAGATTGTATTGGAAGTCCTTTGATTGAAAAGAATATGACAATGAATCGTATTTTTAATAATGGCAATGTTTGTACATTCAAAGGATAGAGATCACTAAGAATAACAGTTCTGTTCGCATCTTTAAGTTCAGTCCTGATAAAACTTGTTCATGAGAAATAGGAATTTAAAGCTAAAAAAAAAACAAAAAATAATGTTGGAAACCATCCTGTTGCCTGCTTTGAAATGCGACGTGTGGTTGACAGTTGATAAAATTCTGTCCTGGTGTTTCTTGAAATTTTTCCTTGTTTTTTTTCTGTTTAGAAATGAGTCATTATTTCTTGGAAATGCAAGACTTTAGTTTTAATAATAACAAAAAACATCAGTTGCAGACAGTTGAAGTTTTGATTTCTATGAACCATAGAAAGAAACCTCCCAGAGAGCAATGAATGAGAATTTTAATAATAACACAAAGTACAGAATCATAGAAAATACATATAAAAAATTTGAGGAAGTTATTGATGTGAATTTACTTCTTACGTAAGTTTACAGACTTTTCTCTTGTCTTTTTCAATTTGAAGTTGCTGGGTTTTTATTTTTTTTTCCCCCTTTTCTTTATTTTTAGTTTTCCCAACCAGATAACACTTCTTTCATTCAGATTTTTTTTTAATTTTTATCTGTTATTTTGACAATTTTTAGAGTAAATGTTAGATTTCTACGCATATCGGATTAGAACTTTAGATATATTTCATGCAACAAGAGTTAAAAGGACGAAATTTGTTGGATGAGATTCTAAAGAGAGGAGTCTCTGAGATCATAGAAGGTATTCTGTCTGGCAATGTCTGATTTCTTTCGATAGATCACTGTAACCATGATATTCATTGTTAAAGAAATCAAAAAGAAAGAATGCCTACGTAAACGTCATTTGTCTAGAGCAGAACATCTCAACTGATGGGCAACTGATGATCGAAAACCTGAAATCCCTTTGCTGGCTCCTACCCTTTGCTGGCCCTTTGCTGGCTATTTTGACTGTCATTTTTTATGAATGAACTTTCATTTTTTTTGGTATATCAAGTTTTGCTCGACCAATTCGATTAACGACCTAGTCATAGGAACGGAACTAGATAGTTAAGTGAGGAGTGCCTCTATAAAAGTCAATGTGCAGCAACTATGGCTGAGAAGCACTGATCTACAGAATGTGACGTTTCAGCAACATTTCAATGACATAGGATCATTTCGATCTTTCAACATCAACTATTTCATAGCCATGAAGTAGAATAAAAATTAAACAATGCGACGTCACTTTTAAAGACCACGAAGGTGCTGAGACGACGTTGGATTAAATTTTGTCCTCGCAGAGTCAAGCTACGAGCGTGTTTCACTTGCAGGGTGACCTGCACTTATAGGAGACAAGCATTGTAGATCTTCTATCTGTAACTCCAGATCTCAGATTAGTCCCCCGCTCGCTCCTTTAAACCCATTATCCAACTGTAGAAGTTTTGGAGAAAGCTGGAAGGAGAAATATCCAGGATAAACCCAGGCATCGAATCCGACCTCTAATCTCTAGACAAGCGTTGTAATTTTGCATTTTTTAAAATTAGCATAACTGTATTGTTATTCTGAATCAGAAGTATTTATTAATGTTTTTCTACTGCCAATAAATGATCTAAGCTGCTTAAGTTAATGTCCTGAATCTTTCTAATTTTTTTTTCCAGTTTCTTTTCTTTTTCAACCATCTCTCAGTCCATTGTAAGTAGAGATAAATTAGATTATGATGGATGGGGGTCAAAATTGGGTGGGGTTGATGTAGAGGAAGGGGTGGTGTTGGCTACTTCCCCATCGTTGAGCAAGTGTCGTGTCATGTGCGCATTGTTAACCGGAGAGACGAAAAACTCCAGATCCAGTTGCTCCAAAACGACAGTGATCTGTCACGATAGCATTTCACAACCTGTAATCAGAGCGTTCTTCTCAACCCCCACCCCCTCATCCCTATTCTTTTCTGCCAACTCGTGATTTTCTGCTGCTGAGCACTCAGTTCTGAACAACCGATAACACAAAGAAGATCAATAGGAAACACTGCAATAAATTTTACAAAAAATTGGATTAGTCACTTTTCAAAGTATTATTGAATAAAGTCATTTTATTTTAATTTGATTACAAATATGAGTTATATGAAATTTATTTTGTAACCTTAATATTATTTAGTAAATATCAGTAACACTGGAAAAATCTTGAACGTTTAAAATGGCGGTCCTCATTAAATGCTTTTACAATTTAATATTAAATACACCACAATGTAAATTTAATGCACATATAAATGTTATTAACTTATAATTAATAAACAAATTTAACGTCAGCAAACTAACATAAAAAATGGAAATAAAAGCTTATACATAGTTTGCTTTCACACCTTGAGTTTATCATCGAAGGGAATCTAAACAGATGTGACTCATCAGCCAAATTTACCCTCGATGATAAGTTCAGAAAGGCGTGAAAAGTTATGGATCCCTCTCTCGCTCCAGAAAATGGGATCCCACTAAAACTAAAAACAGTAAAAAATACCTGGGATGTATGGTTGTATCCATACTTTTCTAACGTATTGTGTTGAGCACCACAACCTTCTGGAGTTGTGCATAAGTGTTTTTGTGAAGTCTTAATGTGCTGAGGCTGTGGTGCAATGTATGAAGCATCAGACCAGTGGCAGACAGGATAATGGGTATAACACGTACCCGTTCCTGCCTCCACTGCTTCTGAAGCTCGTGTGCTAGGTCGATGTATTTATTGATCTTGTCTGCATGAGTTTTCTGCATGTTCTTGTTGATTGGCACTGCAATATCAATGAGATAGGTCTGTTTGTTGACCTTATCAACAAGTGTGATGTCAGGTCCGTTGTGATGTATAGTTTTGTCTGTGTGAATGGGGCGGTCCCAGTACAGCTTATGTGAGGTTGACTCTAGTACGCTTTGTGGTGTGTACTTGTAGTAGGGCACCGTATTCTTAATAAGTAAGTGTTTGTGTGCTAGCTGTTGATAAACGATCAACGCTACTTGGTTGTGACGGTGGAGGTAATCTGTTTGGGAGAGAAGGGGACTGCCTGGGTTTTCGAGATCCAGGAGCATGAGGTGTGTTTCAGCCTTGACAATGGCTAAATGGAGTGAGAAGTGTTGCTCTTTGGTGGAAGTGTTCCCTAATTGTGTGTACTTTCGTGTAGGGTGAGGAAGTTGATTAGTCCTCGGCCTCTCTCTTTGCGGGGAAGAGTCATCCTTTCTGTGGCTGATTTAGGATGGTGCATGATGTGTTTCGTGAATGTAGTGCGTGTTGTGCGTTGTAGTTTTTCGAGTTCGGTGTTTGTCCATGGAATTATGCCGAAGGAATATGATAGTGAAGAGACGGCAAAAGTGTTGATTTTATTTCTGGCGTTGAGTTGAGTTTTGAGGATGTTGTGAATCCGAGCACGGTATGTGTTCTTGAGTGCGTTTTTGATGTTGTCATTGACGCGTGCTTGCTGGAAGCCCAGCTACTTGTAGGCCTCTCCCTTTTCCATGGTTAGGATGCCAACCCATGGTCCAGTTCAAAACCCTCCAAATTCGTAGTTTTCCCGCGTGTTGTATGTAGCCTGCTGCATTTGTCGATTCCAAATTCCATTCAGATGTCTTTGGTGATCTGTGTGGTGACTTGTAGTAAATTAGTAAGTTGTGCGTTGTTTAATATCATTCATATAGAGTAAGTGTGTGAATTTGTATGGTGTCACAGTGCCTGAGATAAGTCTATAACCTTGTTTTGTGTTGTCTAGTATGTGGCTTAATGGATTCAAGGCGAGGCAGAGCCAAAGAGGACTCATGGAGTCTCCCTGGAAAGTACCTCTCCTTATGGGAATGGGGATTGTAGTGAGGAAGGTGTTAGAGGTGCATAGATGCAATGTTGTGTTCCAACTCTTCATCGCGGCATCCAGGAATGCCGTGATCTTGTGATGTATCTTGTAATGAAGAGTGTGTAAAAGCAGGAATGAGAACTGAGTCAAATGCCTTCTTGTAGTCGATGTATGCTATGTGTAAGTTCCTATTCTTCGCCGCAGGATTACCGATATTATTATTTTTATTTGGATTATTATTTGGACATAGATAAACATAATCTCCGGATTCTTAAAAATCAAGATAATTATGCAAGGTTAATTAGTTCACTGAGATTCAGAGTTTTTCTGATGATGTTTGCTGTTCCAAGAATGGCTGCCAATAATGGCTGCGTTATTCGCAAGTGCCACTCCTGTAAGCCGAGGCTATCCTTCAATGATTTGCATTCCTTAGTGCCAAATCCATTGGTGGATATAACAACTGGGACATCAGAGACACTTTGCAGTTGATAAATGTCTTGCAGTTCGATTGCATGTGCTTGTTATTTCTTCTTTTTTCCGCAATGGTACATGTAACGTGGTCATCCAATGGCACAGAAATGTCAATAATGGTAGCAGTTTTAGCCTTTTTATTGAATAAAACTATATCTGGCCTATTGGCTTCTACTGTCCGATCAGTGATCACAGCCGTGTCCCAGAGGAGCTTTGCAGTTTTGTTGCTCAGCACTTGTTCCGGTTTGCATTTATAGTAAGGTATTTCCTTCTCTATAAGGTAATATTGTTTGGCTAAAGCTTGACAGACAATTTTGGCCAAGTCGTTAAGACGATATAAATATTCTTTTGGGGCAAATACTGGGCAATCTTCTGAAATACGTTGAATGCATTCAATATTCTTTTGGCATAGCCTGCATCTATCTGAGATGTTAGTTTTTAAGAAATATTTTTGATAGACTTTTGTGCGAATAACCTGATCTTGAATAGATAAGATGAACCCTTCAGTTTCTCCGAAAAGTCCACTTGTTCGCAGCCACTCAGTAGAATATTTGAGATCCGTGGTCCTCTGAAGTGAATGCTACAGCAAATCTTCTTTGCAGAGTTTTGCTCTTCCAGTTTTATTTGATCTGCTAGTGTTTTAACATCTGCCATAGCAGTTTCTTGAGACAGTTGCAGTGGAGTGTAATTCTGATCTTGTTGACACATTACTTGATGGACAAGACTGTTACGAGGTATAAAATATTCCCGCAAATGTTTCCCCTGTTTGTGACACATCATTGTAACGCTTAATAAGCCTCTTCCACCAATATTTCTAGAGAGATAAAGTCTTTCTATTAAACTTCGAGGATGATGAATTCTAGTTTAGTAAGCGTTATAGAAACTTTCGGTCAAATGCATCTTATTCCAGATGCCAAATGTACAACCTGCTACAGGTAGGACCCAAGTATTAATGGCTATAATCTTCATGTAGTCCTGAAATATAGGATTTGTAAACTTTATTTATTCTAAAAAGCACTTTTTGTTTAATATGATCTTTAATGTCAGTGCAAGGAGTTGTTGAAGATCAAGTTTTTTTTAAGTTTCTGCATTCGCTATTTCCTGGATGATTGTGCCTTTCATAAGTTGTAGGCCCTCCTGTGGATCTTGGATAACTCCTCGTCTTGTATGTAAAACATCACATTTTTCAAGACTAAATTCCATTTGGATTGCATCGCTGAAACTTTTAACGAGTTCAAACATACTTTTTAATTGATCTGTTCCTGACGAATAGTTTCAGATCAACCACATAGAGTTGACGGGTGATACGAGTTTCAGGGTTTCTTTGCAGAAGATATCCATATCCTGCCGTGCCGGCGTGGCCGTGCGGTCTAGACGATGGTCTGCCGTTGCGGCCAGTGTGTCGGTACCCGGGTTGGAATCCCGGTCGTGGCATGGATGTTTCTTTCTTCTTCTGTTTCTCTTTCTATCCGTTCCAGCGGGTATCACTTGATGCTGCCTCCCTTGGCGTACCCTGGGCAACGATTCGTCGGTTAAAGGCATCATATCTCGCCCCTAGTTGTGGCCTAAAGAAAGCTGATCAAGCTACGAGCCCGAGCATTTGTTAAAAAAAAATATCCATATCTGATGTATTAAGCATTCTGCTCAGTGGATTTAAAGTGAATATGGAAACATTGTGGACTAAGGCTATCTCCCTGAAAGATACCTCTAGATATACGAATTTCGTGTGTTTGATAGCTGGCATTTCCACTTCTTACCTGTAAGGATGTTCTCCAGGTCTTCATACATGAAGCAAGTAAATCTATAACAGATCCATTGATTTTATAAAGCCTACGTATGTAGTGAAGCCAAGAGTGCTGAACTGAGTCAAACGCTTTTTTATAGTCAACCCCTTCTACTGATAAATTACGTTTCCTTTTTTTTTTGCTTGTTGAAATACAATTGAATCCATCACTAATAGTTCTTTACATCCTTGCTTGCCTTTATTGCAGCCATTTTGTTCTTCAGCGAGTAGGTTATTGTTAACAAGGTGGTTGTAAATCTTTCCCGATAAAATGGACGTAAATATTTTCTGTAAAGTAGGGAGACAAGTAATAAGCCTACAGTTTTTGGGGTTTTATGGATCACCTTATTTTATCTTCATATACGTGACACCTAAAAATTTTGGCAAATTTTGGCAGTGAGAAATTTTGGCAAAACTGATGGATCCTTTAAAGCTTTTTGGAACTTTCCAGATATAACTCTACGTCTGCTTTTAAATATTTCCACCAAAAGTTGTGAATCCCATCGTTACCAAGAGCTTTCCAATTTTTCATTTTTTTCATTACTGATTGTACCTAGTGTATCTAGTGATGTTATGTTAATGGTAGGCATTTCTGGAATATTTTCATTTGCCTTTTCTTCTTGTTGTAGCCCATAAGCATCCTTATTATATTCTTTTGGAATAGACCAGATATTTGTCCAAAAGTGGACCATATACTCTCGCAACGGGAGAATTTGTTGTTTATGATCCTCCTTCTACAAATTTGCGGTAAAATCATTTTTGATCAGCCAGGAAGAGTTTTTGCTGTTGCCTTCGTTTACTAGCAACATTGAATCGCCTAATACGAGCTCCTAATGCTGTAATTCGCTGTTTAGGATGTTCTTCCTTTTCACATAGTTCTTTTTCAATGTCCTTATCACTTCGTTTTTTTCTCATTTCTTTTTACTACAGTCTGAACCTTTTTACTACAGTTCTTTGGAGAGACAATGTATTCTTTAAGATGACTAATATGACATCGTGCAATACTAATTTTATCCTCTATTTTCTTTACCCATTCTGGCACGTGGGGTTTAGTTACAGTATTACCGTTTGCTGTTTTATAACTTTTTTTTTATAACTTAGGGGCTTTAATTGTATTAGTGACAGAGAGAGCGGCGCAATGTACCAGATCTGCTATTTGCTCCAGTTACGAAGAATTTGCAATGTCTTCCTCGAGAATTTCGTCTATAGCAGCAACATATAAAAACATTTTTTTGTTTTGTATGTTGTAGCTTAGGAATTCGTGATCTAGCTTGTAGGGATATGCCTTGGTACTGTAATTTAATGGCCTCATAACTGTTCTTTAATAATAACTTATATTCTTGCTCTTCTGTTTTTTTTGTAGTAATTTCTTTTTCTTGTTGAAGAGAAGGATTTTTTTGACTTGTCAATTCTTCTTCTGGGACATTTTGCTGATCCGAAGGTTCTTGTTGTTTAATTCCTGTCTGCTTTCTGTTTTCAAGTTATCAAGTTCTGCCTCTGCAAATACTTTTCTTGTTACGATTGATCTCATTTGACTACATTTACTGTATGTTGTACTATCAATGTAGTATCTGGGAGATCTTTTATCCACTCTGTAAACATTCTTACCCTGAATCCGTCAATTTCCGTTTCAACTTTAGTACTTCTGTAATAGGCCGCGTAATTGACATATTCATTTGTTTCGTCCATGATATGCGTTGGCGATTTTTATTAGTTGCAGTGAGATGAACTATTGGTTCATCTAAACTACAACCGGCTTGTTGTGCAGTTGGATCAACTGCATCTGCGCTAGCCATAAGTGGTGAGGCGCCGCCTCTTCCTTGATGGTTAGTAGAAGATCCACAACTACCCACTGGTGTAAGTAGTTCACTTTTCACAGCAGCATCTGCACCAAAATCTGCTGAGCGATTCTGTGACGATCGAGCATTTACGGCGGGAACTTTCCGTCTTTTCATGTTGTTTCTTCTCCAGTAGGAACGGGTACTAGGTGCAGGTCGAAGAATATGCCGTCACCTAGGCGGAATCTCCAGGCTTGAAATCCACTTCGTTGTTATCTTCTCATTAATATTTGTTTTGTTGGTAACCAAAGAAAGTTAATATACAAATAATAAGTGATATAACAAGGCAAATGTTCAATGTGTGATTGTTTCAAGGCAATGAAAATTTCATTTGTCTTCCCTTCGACACAAATAGGGTTAAATTTTGTAAAAAACCTAAAATGAAGAAGAAATCCTACGAGACCAATCTTTAAAGTCAAGGTGTAGCATCTTCGATGTACAAGCTAACTTCCGTAAGCTTTTTAACTATTTAAAGTTGGTAGAACTGTTGTTATAGAAAGATTTTGACATCTCCATAGTGTAGAGAACAGCCTAGCGACTCCATTTCTTCTTCTTCTTCTTCTTCTTCTACTTCTTCTTCTTCTTACTATTATTATTATTATTATTATTTCGAATAAGCTTTTGAAATCGTAACGTAAAGATGATGCCAACAGTAATTGTTAAAATTCTATGTAGATCACATCGCTTGTTCATCTACATTTTGAAACCTTGTTTTGTTCAGGTAATTCACGAGCAGGCGCAAGGCAGAGGCTGATACATCTGCACCTGGGTTCCAATCCTGAAATCGGTTTAGATGTAACTTTGTTCTTCTGTATTTCAGTCTGTTTCTGCCGCCAGTTCTGATGTGAACTAACTTCTATGCAACTGTCATATTGCGAAATAGTTCTCCAGAATTTGCCTCTTGCTGAGGTGAATAGGCCTAAGTGAAAAGAGCCCAGGCATTGGTGAAAACAAAAAATTAATTGAGGAAAAACTTTACTTGACTGAGTAGAAAGAAGTCACAGAATTTTCTGAGATTAAAGATCAATTTATTTTAATATTATCAACATTGATTAAAATAATAAGTTGAATATTTCAGGAAGAACTCACAATTTCTCGTATTCAAATTTGTTTCCTGCAGATAAGAAGTTTGGCGTATGTTACTTTATTGTTTGAAGGATCCACTATTTAGCGAAGGAGAAGAAATGAACACTTAAGAAATTAAATTATTTTTCTCTCATCAAAAAAACTGATTTCTTTCACAGATCTAGGATATAATCACAAACGGCAGATAAACAAAACGGACATATGGATTTAAGTATTCGTAGACGGAAATGTTAATTACTCTCTTAAGATATGAGCTGCAAAATCAGTTAAAAAATTGTCGGTGACATCTTTCACAGTCCAAATAACGCTATCTGGAAAATTATAAGAAATACATTAATTTATAAAATTTTTAAAAATTAAAGTGTAAGGTGTATGAAAACTTTTTATTTTTTGTAGCATCTTCAAAAAAAGATATATTTTAAAGTGATTAATTTAACAACTTAATCATTTGTCCCTAATTACTGTCATCTATATCGGTTCTAGAAATTAGATGTAGATACGAAAATCTTTTTTTTTTTAGTTAAGTTTGTTAGCAATTTGTTATTGTTGAATAGTTACATATTCAACATGTTTATACATGCGCAAACCCTTTCAAGAAGTTTCGATTATGTAATTTTAAACATCAAAGCCTAAGGGATTCATTTAAATTCTAAGAATTGCTGCGAAAGATGGGTAAAGGAAAGATTTTCAATAATACTAAGAATGATTCATGCAATGACAAGTTTTGGGAATAAATACCACAAGCATTTCCTTAAATGAAAATAATTCACGTTCCTTTCTCAGAACAAGTGGGATCCATACGATATAAAAAACGCATTATAAACAACAAAGTTAGGTAATGACAATCCTTGATGAAACTATCTAGAATGTCTGATTTTTCCTCACTTTATATTTGAATAAATTCAAATGTGGTTCGTTAGACAACTGAAGAACTGTGAATACATTTTAAATAGCTTTTGATCTATTTAAAACATTCAGGATTATTCATATTAAATTTAAAATCAAACACAGTAAAACCTCTCAAATCCGGCCCTCAGTAATCCGGCCCCACGGTAATCCGGCCTGGTCTTGAGTAAATTATATTTTTTAATAACTAAATTCGTTTCCCTATTTTGTTTCCCTATCCGCGCGTATTCATTATGAGTGAAAAAAGAAAGAAAAACTTTGTCACTATGGAACAGAAGCTTAATGCGTTAAGGAGATTGGATGCAGGGAATCTGCAAAACAAATATCACTAGTGCTTGGTGTCGGAAAAAGCACAGTTGTATTGTTTTTAATAAACATTTGAGTGCAAAATTATGAAAATAGGGTTAAATTAATTAAACCTGGCATTATTTGAGCCATTGAGTTATTTTAACAACACTCTCGATAGTCCGGCTTTTCTGTAATCCGGCCACATTAGGCCGGATTTGAGAGGTTTTACTGCACTTCCTTACATTGCGAATAAAATATACTTAATGTTTAGGATCTATTCGATCAGAGCCCTTTTTAAGTGTCAGTAACTGCAAAACTTCATTTAATTTACAGATTTTTAACTACCGTCGATTCTTTCAACCCATAATGGTTGCTATGGTTATCGCAAGTGGCATCTTCAGTTCGCCAACAGAAGAATTCTCGTGATTCCTATTCGAGAACGCTTAGAAAACAGAGGAAAGAAGGAAAATTTAAAATAAATGAAAAAAATAGAAGTAAATGATAACAACTTACAATTTAAAATGTAAATTAAAAAAAAACAACGATTACTTTAATATGAATTATCTGTATTTTTTTTTTATTTCATGAAATATAAAAAAAAGAATTATTATATATTATATAAGTGAATAAAATTCAGAAAATAACAGAGCAAAAGTAAAAACAATAAAATAAAATAAAAAAAATAATAACATGATCTTTTTTTATAAATAAAAAACTAGCAAATTGTTAGACGAATAAAAAAAAAATCCTCTTTATTTCATCCTTTCATCTCTTCTTTTCCTCATCCATTTGAAACGAATGGATTTTTATTTCTCATTGTTTTGACTGATAATTGTTTTGGGTTTCTGCTGGCTTCAAATAAATTTCATTTCAAAACTTCCCAAAATAATGGGATATAGAAATTTTTCATTATTCACACTTTACGCTTTTATTTAAGAATTCATTTTCTGTGGGTTTCTTGTCATTTCGTTTTCATGAATTAGGGCCCTTAAGAGTGGTTTCGTATGACCAGCGTACAAGCAGCCAGTCATATTGTTCCCATTTCCTTAGTTACATCTTCAGGATTTACTATTCAAAATATTATTGTTGTTGGTTGCCATTTCGTAGCTGATTTAAAAGTCTACTGTAGCTTCTACATTTACTTCTTTACAAATACATTTTAACAGCCTTTTCTGTATCTTCTTTACATGGGATTAACACTTATGCATCCAATGCATATATCTTGAAAGTTCTGCTTTTGGGATTGCAAATGACCTCAATTTTCTTTGTGTTATTGAATGAAATAGTCGCTCATCAAAATGCCTCAAACTTACGGAATTTAATCCTTTAGAGCAGAGTTTTCATCCAGAGGAACTCGTATCACTGCACTGGTACTACTTGAAAGAAGACAATCGTACAAGAATAACGGGTGAATGTGGGTTTCCTATTTTTTATTTATGAAATTAATAAAAATAAAAACACTAAAATTTTTTACATCTGAAGGTAAATTATTACAAGCTTTAATATGTTTACATGTTAAAGGCTGGTACTGAATTTTATTTTTTCTGGTAGTGCCTTTAAAAAAAAAGTTTTTAAAAAGATAGAGAATCCCTTATTTAGAATGCCCTTTATTTTACCATGTACATAAACCTCTTTCTTTTGAGTATTAAATACAGGACTGGAGGTATTACTATTCATCATTCCTAAAGTCAAGAGATAATATTGTGAATATTCACAACTTTAGTTTACAAAGTTATTTTATTTTATAGAATACTTTTTAGTAATGTATTATGTTGAATATAAAGAAAGAATTATTGTATCAAATTGCTTTTATTCAAACGCAAGTGTAATAAAAAGAAATATTATTTAGTTTTTCACTTCTAGTCTAAAAATGCATTTGATACAATTTATGAAAATACATATAAATATATATATACCCACGTATATGTGTAAATTTCCCAAACAAGTATTCTACATAAAATTCTTTTTAGACATAAATTAAAAAAGGAAAGAAAGAAACCAATTTATACCTATTTTTTTCCCCGTCTGTCTTTTAATTCTATTAGTTATTTTCTGTATCATTTGTATATTTCGCTTTATTTTTTGTACCACTACAGTAGTAACCGAAGAAAATTATAAGTGCTATGTACAAATCATTTCAATTCTATATCCTTTAAAGGCAATAAATTGATTATTATTTATTATTATCATCATCTACAAAAACATAAATAAATATTTATTAATTAAATAAAAGTAATTATTTGTTTGAGAAAAGTGTTGAAATAATTAAAAAAAAGTCTCATTTTTTTGCTGTTTATTCATTTCAGCTTTAAAATAAGGAAAAATAAATATTGATCAATCACATGAAGGATTAAATTGTCCTCTGATAAATATAAGTTAAATATATATTAAGCAAACAACAAAATATTGATTTGAAATGCTTACTTCCTGCCAATATGGAAAGAGAAAAAATAAGCAAATAATAATAATAAAAAGAATATTTGGTTTGTATTGGCCCCACAACATTAGCGTAGGAAGGAAATTACACAGTTAACCCCAGGGCTAATTGCCTGTAATCGATCAAAGCATTTTAAAAGCACCACCGAAAAATATACAATAGACTTAATTGCAAACTCTTGTACACGTTGTTAAGTCACAAAGAATAATAGTAGTAAAATGTATTGCATTGCCAATATTTAATGTAGGGGAAGGAGGAATTTTCCACGCACGAAAAATACCAATAATCAGTTCTTAATAGCGGACAGATTGTTCTTTCAGAATCCAGTAAATACCACAAAGCATTCGCTTCAATCTTCCACTGCAAAATTGTTTTACTAGAAAAAGAACGAAGGAGTTTGAATAAGAAACATAAAAAGTGCATTAGCTGCTAACAGAAAGCTAGCCTTCATTTTACATTGCTTTGAAAACACACAGGAAATACAAATTAAAACTTACCTTCGTAACGTAGCTTATATTCTTCTTCTGAGCTTTAATTTCAATAACTGTACAAGGTAGTCTAGCGCTAAACCTTAAATGGTTTTAAAAGATAGACAAGTTATTCACCAAAAATGTTTTTGAATAGACTTTTTATAATCGAAACGTTCACTTCAGTTTAATGGTAACTTTGATTTGTAAGACAGCGAAGTCAAGGCACTGAACTGTTTGCAAGATTTGCCCTTAATTCTTCAGCGACAGTCTTTAAAATAGACCTTCTTAGGAAGGAGGTCTAAGGGCTTTGTCACAATTTATCACTGACTGTGTTCTATTACTGAAAAAGGATTTGATAAATGGGATAATCACGAACATAGCTTGTAACAATGTCATTTGAATGAAGTTGAGCAACAAATTCATAATTTCCAGAACAATTAGAAAATATCTAAAACTAGAGTAATTTATTTGATCGATGAATTACGACAATTCAAGATATCATTTAGTTTTTCTTATTGTTATTTTCTCCCTGGAAGTAATTGTGGTATCTCCTGATGTACATCCATTAGTCGACAATCACCCATTCTAGTATCCCATGTAAAGCTTTACATTGTTTCCCATCAGAATTCATAGGTAAAATTGTGAAATTAGTATCTTCATCAAATTTTAAACTACGTTGACTGGTGCTAATTGCCGGTTTTTATTGGGTTGGTTTATTGGTCCACGAGATAAACGCGACTGGGTCTACAATCCAAAGTTAAAAAAGCACAGAATGGAAACGACCGGTCGTTGGAAAGCAAAACAATCTTGTAAATAATTTCAATTTATGTAATATGGGAAGATTCAGCCAATCCTGACTTCAAAATAGTTCCCTATTCTACGATACCGAAAAGTGGTTATATAATATTGAATTGCAATTTATAGTGAAACACGTTTGCTAGAGTATTGTAGTTTCTGTTAAAGTAAGGCCTATTTTTTGTTAATCGACCTCTAGTGAAGACATAATCCGAAGAAATTAAAATTAAAGTTAGAAATGAAAAATAATAATTATTAGTTCAATTATTATCACTTGAGAACTCAAATATAACTAAAAATAGGAGAATCTATTAACGTTGTTTTCATTAAGTAGTTTAATAATGATGTTAATCCTTAAGGTAATGAATTGTGTAATTGATTGCTTCAGGCTAAATTTCACAACCAGACGTTATTAAATTATGCACTGATTAAAAGAGAATGTACGAAATTAAGTATCTAAAGAAATTGTAGACGGTTGAAATTAATTTTAGTTATTTATAGCTTCGGAAACATTATTATTTCAGTAGTTTCGTCATTGCATTATCAGTGTAGGGTTAATTAGTCAGTGATGAATAGATTTACGCTGTAGATAAGTGGTTTTCAATCGGGGGTTTGTGTATCTTTGGTGGGTTCTCAATCGGTAGAAATGGGTATCTCGGACGTTGTATCCAAAATGACAGACTTTTATTTCCTAATTTATTTCCTATAAAGTCCATAAGTAAATTAAGCATTGACTTAATGGTTACCCATAGAAAAAAGTAGAGTCTAGTAGAGAACCACTAGAATTTATAATGCTACGTCTAGTTTATTTCATGATTAATTTGAAGTCATTTTGTGAATTATAAAATAATGGAAGAATTAATTGAAGGCCATTAACAATCCTTAATTATCGTTGGAAACAAGTCGATTTAATTCCATTTTATCTTTTTCATATTTCTGCCAGTTTTTTCCTTGTTTGGTTATTTTTAAAGATATTTTTGGTTGATATCTTTGAAAAGAATCAAACAAAGAAAAAACAGATATTATATTATATTATGTTACATTATATTATATTATATCTATTATATATTAAAGAAATTGATAAGATCATTGATGTAAATTTATATATACATATATTAAACATGTTAATAAATTTAAGTTAATAATCTTATCAAATTCCTTATTAAACTATTTAGCTACCGTAAACCGGGGTGACTTTGTGACTAGTAGGGTGACTTTGTGACTAGTAGGGTGACTTTGTGACGCGTGGTCAATTTTTCTTATTTATAATCTCGCGCCCGGAACCTAGGGAGAAGCAGGCAATGGGCACCGCCATGAGTTGGTGTCATATGTGGTGGCGCCTAACAGTCGACTGTCAAACTCTGCGCCTCGATCCGGTGAGCCAGAAGCATTGTTGCCAAGGGCCACTTCTGAAGCATTGTTGTGTTTACCGTCAACTTTGATTTGCACAGCGAAATACAGATGAGGATATCGTTTAATAGGCAATTATTATTGAACATTAATATATTATGTACAATATATTGTAAAATGATGTTAATTGGACGGATTTTGTATGAGTTATTAACCATTATGTAAAAAAATCAAAGATTGACAGGGTGACTTTGTGACAGCGTCAAATTCACCCCGCGATTGTTTTACTGTGTTTTAACCTATATATTTTGTCTTGCAGTGTACAAAACGATATTTTAAAATGCCGAGGACTCAAGTTTAGACTTGTACGAAGAGTTTTCAGATGATGAGATTCCTATCCGAGCTTCACCCACTCCGCCCACGGAAACAGAATATGATCAAGGAGATCACATAGTTGCCAACTTTGAAGGAGAGCTTTTCTGAGGAAAGGTGATAGAGAAGAGACTGACTGGACGGTGTAATTGTCAGCGCATTGGAAAAGAGTGGAAACAATTGGAAGGAATCTACAGAATAGCTACATAAGTTAGTTCTTCTCAAGAACGAAGTTCAGTGTGAAAATACAAAGAACTGAAACCCGGCTCAATTTTGTATCAAAAAGAAGTTTTGTTTCGTATTGATCCTCCCCAAAAAATTAATAATAGAGGACCTTTTAAAGTTGTTCAATTAGACTAATTTAAGATGTAAAAATTGTAAGACTGATTTGCTTAAGAAGTAGGAAAAAGTGTTCATATTTCATGTTACATCCAGTTTGCTTTTCCCAACCTAAATGTATAATTTACTCTGTTTAAATCTTTTAATCTTTTCATTTAAAACAGTAAAAATGGTTTTAAATACACAGTATGTGGTTTGAGTTTGTGATATTTCTTTCTCCCATGCATTTCTAACTCAAAAAGAGCTTGTCACAAAGTCACCCCTAGCTGGGGGGAGAGTTTGTGACAACTTTTTACACTAATTATTAAAAAACGATTGAGGCAACGAGAATTATGTATATACAGTTTTGTAGAGAAAGGATGGGGTAACCCAAATCACCGGCTATAAAGTGGGGGTAACGAAAAATATTAATATGAAAGCTTGGAAACCTCAAATTCTGTCACAAAGTGATCCCGTTTTACGGTAACTTTAAATTTTAAGTTGTTTACGATCTATATAATAAACTTGTACTTTATATTTAAATAACTCAATATGTAATATAAAGAGTCAGTCCAATCCAGGGATCAAACCCGAACCCTGCAGCCTACAGACAACAGCTTGAATTTCTATCCCTTTACTTTATTTAACTTTAGAAAAGATAAAAAAAGGATACACACTGGAAATTTTTACTATTTAAATTACGTTAATTGTTCTTAAGATAAAATGTTTTCTTTAGTTTTCTTTAAACGAACAAATTGAAATTCATGACTTGAAATGGATTTTGATTGAACTTGTAAAGAAATATTTAAGACATAAATCGAAAATTGTTTTGAAATAAAGAATAAATGATTTTTAAAGCTGAAATGTTACAGATTTACCAGCCCCTTTTTCCTTTTGAGTTTGCTCTTATGAAAAGGATTTTTTTATTTGTTTTCTTAATACTGTGTTTCTTATGGCGTTCATATTGGTTCCAATGACAAACCATCGCGTATATCTGCTTTCCTTAAGGTAAGCGGAGGTGGTTCTATATCAGCCAGAGAGTCAACACACTGATGCCCCTGAGCCTTTGCAATCCGGGAATGGATCAGTTGACAGAAAGGCTTTTGCGATCATCTCAATATTAGGTTCGTATCGAGAAGCAGCCAAAGGAAAAGAGCTCTCGATGCCTCCTTTGTCAACGCCCACGCTGTAATTACTCCTTCGTATTGACCAACAAAAATAGAAACACAATTCCCTAATAAATTAGAAATGGAAACTTACAAAAGCACAAGATAAATTAAATCTTCATCTGCACTAACAAGAAACAAAGCTTCAAATTACAATAGCGAATTTTGAGCAATAAAAGCATTCCTTAGGAATTGTATTTATTCCACTGAAAGCTATTTGAATGCGATAAAGTTTATAAATTGCAATTCCCAAAGTGTTTTTGCGTTGTAGTATTTTTGTAGCAATTTTAAAATGAAAACTGAATTCTACAGATGTCAAGTCAGTTTTAAATCTTTGACAATATTTAACAAAGGATTGGATTTTTAAATGAAAGAAAATTCTTATTATTAGTAACGATCTCTTCCCTGCCATTAGGAAAATTTCCGAAGCCAACCACTGTTTTGTTTCATATGTTTTGAATTTTAAGAAAGTACAGTGCTTCACTCGCGATAGAAATGAAAACATGATTTTTTTTTAAATACTAAACAATTACGATGACTTAATTTTAATTTATTTTTTTATGATCCAAATCAGAACACACTAATCTTCACCAATCCACATATTTGGACCCGTATCTAAAGCGAAGCATTGGTGCTTTTAAGTTTAAGATGAACTGTAAGCGTATTTGGTGAATGCATTGGAAATCAGCAAATTTGTAAATATATAAATAAGTTTATATGTTTTATTTCCGAAATCATTTTGGATAAGAGATTCTTATTTTCTACAGTCCTATATACAACTTAGTTTAATTTCTAGTTTATTTCTATAATTTTTCTTTGACAGATTATTTTCTGTTCATTTTAACAGAGGAATATCATTTCATATCACAAATATGACAAGAAAATAAAAGCACAGGTAATGTTTGGACATCGTTTCTGTTTAGCACCTGCTTTCTTGCGAAATTCCTAATATTATTTGCATTATTTCGATTGTTTCAAAGAAAAGAATTCGATTATCTACTAATAGGATTTTGATGAAATTTGATATTTAAGAAGAATTATTGGAAATGACCAAAATTTTAAAACTACTTTTCTAGTTTAGTTAAAGTGGAGAAATTCTTGGAAATTAAAATTACAATCGAAATCCAGAGGGTTGTTAAGGTTGTTTTGAATAGTTTTCTTTTTTTTTTTTTTAAAGCATTTTGAATTTTTACCAAATTGATAAAAAATGTTTTTAAACTTATAATTAGTTTGAGTGGGATGTAGCAAACATGGTTAAGGTTTTTCCATTCATTATTATCGGGTATATAATAATCGGGTGTATAATAAAACCAGAACTCTACGGGTCCTGTACTTAGTATTGTGTTACTAAATGTATTCCACTTACTGACAAGTGGAATATATTTAGTAACAAAATACTAAGTACAGTAATACCTTGAGATACGAGTATAATCCGTTCCAGGACCGAGCTCGTAACTCGAGGTGCTCGTATCTCAAATCATTTTGTTCCCATAAGAAATAACAGAAAAAAAATTAATCCGTTCCAGTCCTCTAAAAAACTCTCTTATTAGTGTTAATAATAATGGAAAAAACATATTTTTAATTGCTATAGATACACATACAAAAGAAATTATAGTATATAAGGATTCCTGTGAAATAAAATAAAATATGGTTTTTAATTATGAGTTCTTACTGATAGACGATGCAGTAGCGGCTAATGGTGGAATGTGCGGAGGAGGAGGAGGGAGAGATGGAAGAGAGCCCGTATGTAGACACTTGATTCCGTACCGTACCTTACACATACACTACGTAACTTACATAAACTTAGAATTAACTTAGTTTATGTATTTATTTTTTTTTTAATTTTCTATTTTTTTTTTTTTTTTTGCTTTTTTCGATTTGTATTCTTTACTTTTCTTCACTTTTCTTAACTTTTTTCTCCTGACTACCCTCACTGTCAAGACCTTTGGCGCAGACCTTTTAACGAAATACCTATCGAGGGAGATTTGTTTTTGTCTCCCTTTCAAAATGTTACGGAAATGAGTAAGGAATGTGTCGTCAAAAAGCGCCGAAGCACGACCAGCAGACAATTGACTCGACACGACCAATAGCGTCGGCGTCTGTAAGCGTGCTCGTATCTCAAATCTTTACTCGTATCTCAAAGCAAAAATTTTCTTGAAGGCTTGCTCGTATCTCGGAATACTCGTATGTCGGGACGCTCATATCTCAAGGTATTACTGTACAATACTAAGAATTCGGGTGAACATAGATTTAAAAAAAAAAAAAAAGTCTAATCTGCAGTTTCAGCAAAGCCTTGTGATCAAGACGGAAGCCTTTCATTAGGCAGATGTGTTGGAATGTGAATTCGGGCGTCGGCATGACGTTTGATTCCGTGTTTGTCTGCTTCTTCATCTTTCCCTTCAGATCTGAAGGTATTCCATAATCGCTGCCTGAGTATGGCAAATGGGAAATCACCTTGGGAAAGTATCTAGATACTTGGGAAAGTATCTAGTATCAAGATATTAAAGAAGGAAGACCTTTAGCTGCCCTGTGGTGGCGGCTGAAGAAAACCACAACGGGTTGCTCCGAATAAGGAAAAAGAAGCCATGGACGAAAGGGTGCAGCAGAGGAATGTGAAGCCGGCTGCACTATTTTTCAATATTTTTTGGACAATCCTGTCCATGAAAGCCTCAACCTGAAAGAACGGATGAGCATCAGTGGGTGAGTAAAGTCTAATTAATGTTAAAACAGAAACCTAAAGCAAACTTTGTAAAGAGTGAGCAACAGAATCGAAATTAACAGACTGGGTCCATTATAATCACACGAAATTGGAAGTCATACACACATGTATATGTATATACAGGAGGATTCAAAATTCCCTGTACAAACTTTAATAGGTCAGAAATACAAAAACAATCCATGTTCATAGTGGAACATATATCCGTAAATGCCATCCGAATGTGCTAGAAATTACACTAAGTTTTAGAAATAAAAGACAACAAGTAAGATAGATAACATGCTTATTAACGTATGTTTATACTATGACAGTGAGCTGTATACAATCATGCCTGTCTCCATCGAATGATCTAGTTTCACACAATCTGTGGTACAAATGCGCAACGTTTGGTGATTGGGCACATGTCTGTTGGGGTATCGTTCACGATACATCGTATGATGGCTCGTTGGTTTACGTTCGCTGCCCCTCAGACTAAGTGCATATCTGCCCAATAGTGAAGCGATGCATCCTACTCGTACAAAGTCAACATCTCAATAACGATGGCTCACACTGCTCAACTAATGTACTTCCAAACAGCGCCCTCTAACACATTCAGATGGCGTTTGCGGACATGCGTTCCACTACGAAAACGGTTTGTTTTTGCCTTCTTGTCCTATCTTAAAGTTTGTACGGGGAATTTTGAATCGCCCTCTATGTACTAGATAATAAACAAGATGATCAACTTCTTGTCTGGCCAGCATCTTACTGTATAATCTGGAATACAAAATGTGATATAACGAAATAATGAAACTATATTTGTCTGTGTCTCTTCCTAATAAAACATGAAAAGTTCTTTCTTAAGTCTCAAAGTCAACGATCATTACTTTATCTTTCGTTTCATCGCCGCAATGTACATTTCTTCATTTGTACAAACCAACCCGGAGTACCTAAACACTATAGCCTCCTTGGTTACTCCCACGTGATATTTCGAAGGATCCGGTATATGTATGGTGTTAGGCATTTTTCACCTCCCGAATGGACGGAGTCCTATCTCTCAACGATCATGGCACCTGAAATTTTCTTTTTCTACTTCTCAGCACTCATATAATTATATAAGTCAATACGTACGATGTTCTGTATGAATTTCTGATGGGATCACAAACATGAACTAGGATAATATACAAATTCGGTCACGATGTCACAGCATCTTTCGAGATTTCGAAATTATATTAAGAATACATTCCCATTTAAGCAAAAACTCATAATCTACAAGTCTCTTGTAGATTCACTATTAAATTATGGATTAGATTGTTGGATATACATTAATAAACAGCAAATGGAAAGTATTAACAAACTAACTATGAAAATATTTAATAATGTTTATACTAATTTTAAACAAAAACCAAAAAAGGAACAATTAAGAATAAGAAAAAAATATAGAATATTAAAAATAAATGAAAAATTTGTATACAAAATTTTGATCAAGAATTACTATGATGTATGTAGAGAAAGGAATTCTCAACAATTGGAATTAAAAACTAGATATAATTGGTATAATATTTTTAAAATTGAAAATATTAAAAATAACTTTGGATAACTTTGGATTGATAAATTGGGTACAAAATTTTTAGTCAACTAAATACTAATCGAAATGAAACTTTAACATTTAAACAAATAAAACAGCAACTAATGTCTGATGTTGTGGATGGGAAAATTATTTATTAAGAACTAAGTATATTTTATATTTAAGTTAATTAACTATTTGTTATATTGCTGCCTGCCGATTTTCACCGCTGGCCAAAATCGTCAGCAACGGGGTGGGTGGGGGTCAGGTGAGGGTCGATGTCGACTTCACGGCATGCGTTGGACGGACTTCAGTTCACTTGGCGACGGGAAGGGACTGACTTGCCGGCCTGGCAAATCGTCTTCACCTCGGGGAAGGTCTGTCTCGGTCTTCGGACTTCGAATAACTTCGGCCTCTTGTTTGCCGGCAACGTCTCCTGGCGTTGGCCGGCTCTGAGCGAGGTTAAGCGGGGAGTGTGGTCTGCCAATCCCCGCTGAACTGAACGGCGATACCTCTCGTCTGCCGCCGGCGTTGTGACTTATGTACGCCGGGCTTCTCGGCTTCCAACACGGGGAGGGCAATTCTGCTGTCCGCGTTGGAGATGGCCTCAACTTCCTCTGGCTCCAAACGACTATGGAGAGCTTCTCCCGTGGCTGGCTTGCCACCACACTAACTCCACTACTCTTTCTCCGGCTTGGAGAAACACTTGCGGCTCGCTTGCCGCCAAACACCAACTCGGTTCTCCTAACTGGAGACCTTTGCGGCTCCTGCCGCTGAGACGAACTGACTTTCAGGCGCTCCGCGCCTAGTTTTATAGGCGTAGGATAGGTCGACTCGGCCGAGGTACGCAGGGAAGGTCGAGTCGACTGCGCTGAAGGGGGAGCGGACAAAACGCCAGGTAACAATATTAATAACTATTAATTTTAATTTTAAGATGAATAGATTAAACTTCTCGGTCCTATACCACAGGTATGCAGTTTTATAAGCATACCTAATGGGACTGATAAACATTCAAACAAAAAAAAAAATATTAGTTCGCCATCCGGCTGATAATTATTTTTGAACGAGTTAGAAACTAACTCGAACAGTGAATGATTGTCTGTCTATGGAACGTCTCTCTTGATTGTTCAGCTACTGGTTTCCATTTGCCTTTTTTTCTATCACTGAAAGCTGATGGTGAAAGCGCTTTCCTTGCTGTCTTTTTTATGTTGTTTAAGTGGTGAATGTGGGTGGCAGGGAAGCCAAGCACTGCGACCGGAGGAATTGTACTAATCCACAGAAGTAACGACAGACGAGAGAAAGACAGAGAAAGTATGGTGGGAGAAGTATAGGAGAAATGGGAGAGTCCCGAGAAAACCTACCCAGTGCGGATCGTCTACCATCACGAAACCCACATGAGAATCGAACCCCTGTACTCAGAGGTGAGAGGCCAATGTCATAGCAACAACGCCAACCGCGTGGCCTTTCCTTGCTACCATTCATAGCACGAAATTTTCTAAATGACATTCAAGGAAGTGCATTTTTAGAGACACTAGTTTCCGTCATTAGATCGTGCGAATTTTCTGCTTTCCAAAAGATTTTTAAAAATATTTTTTAAAAAAAACTTTGTTTTCCACTTAAATGTTCTTCAAAAATTTTTATCTGCTTTACATCTTTTATTTGAGAGATCACAAAATCCACTTCTTTATTTTCGCATCAGCAACTTTCAGAAATTTATTCTTTCTATAGAGAATCCAGCACTATTTTGATTCGTTATCTTGACAAAAATTTTTTTGAAGAGATGAAGTTTGATGTATAAAGTAAATGTGGAACTTTTCAGGATTAACTAGGATTTACTAAGTTTTTCTGTTCAGGAACGAGTGATTTACATTTCGGCCATTGTCTTTTGGAAGTAATGATTCTTTCTATCCCCGATGTCCCATTCATACAAAATAGAACAACAACTTTGTACAACCAAGTTGAAAGACAAACAAAAAAGCTTTAACCTTCAAATGACGCAGATATTCCAATCTATTTGTTGCTTTGGAGTTTTCCCAAAAGTTCTTTCATATCTTCCTATATATTTTTTCATATGAGGAGCATCAGCGGAGTTAGAGCTTTTAATTTGACTTCAGAAGATCCTATCTGTTAGCTTGGGTAATCAAACGATTGTCTTCAGGGAAATATTCATTAAAGTCATTATGGCCGCTGCGAAAACAATCCTTATAGAAAAGATTCCACCCTTTTAATCTGGATCCTTTGTCGCAAGGCATAATGATGAGTCTCAAACAGCTTCTCCTATGCGAATATCAACGTCATCTTTACATGCTTGGCCTGTTAACATTGACGAGATTCTAACGATCTAATAGTCGTGAGATAACCATATTCTTATTAGAAATGACTTCCCTCTCAACCGGTTCGCACCTTAGGTGGGCGCAGGTGCCACTGCTTGGATTTGACACTTCACCATAGTAAATTTAAAAGTTTACCAGTTATTTGCACAAATGTCGATATGTTTGTGGTAATAACTAGTAAACGTTTAAATTTTACAGTTACCAAGCAGTCGGATGAACTGAACGATGGCGATCTTTGGACCTCACCTGCAGGCTGCTCGAATTTACCAGCCTAATATAGTATTCCCATATTCCAAAAATCAATTTTTATCAATGAATTGGAAGTTAAAAAAAATCGATGAATTGGAAGTTAAATTGATCAAGTTAAAATCAGGGAATGTAACCAAAGTGCAGTGTTAGGCACCAATTTAGCAATCTGAAAAAGATCAGAAAATTAATTTTTATAAACAAGAAACTATCAAGAAGCACTGTGTTAAAAAGAAAGATATTTTAACAGTTTGGGCGATCTTCATGCAAATATTGAATATGACAATACAGGTTTTAGAATAAATTATGTAAATCCATGATCTTGGTACTATCAACAATTCTTAGTCGATTTCTTTGCCAGTCAGGATCTTATCAGTGGTGGAACATTTTTCAATAAAAAAGAATTTTTTTGTCTTAGCAAATCTATGTGTATAAAATCAGATAGATCATTTCACCATCAGTAGAAGGAAATCTCTCCTGTTCGGAATCGCAAGAGAGCAGATATAGATACGGAGAAAATGTTTGAGAAAATGTTTGAAATTTAAATCAAAAGATTCGATTTACAGAAATTAAAAGAAGTTCCAAATTGCACTGAATAATTAGTTTGCGGGTGTCAATTCCTGAAGAAGATGTTAAAGAACACTGGAAAAAGGTCAAAACAGTTTTTACTAATATATCGAAGGGCTTTGGTTTCGAAATACCAAAGGAGAGAATGACATCCACAAATGTAGGAAAAAAAAATAAGAAAAAATAACACAAAGAACATAACTAAAAGCTAAACTGAATAGTGGTAAGAGAAGATTGAAGAAAACCCAACTCCAAACAGCAAATCAAGAAAAAGATCGCGAGATATAAATAAAGGTCGCAAAAATTGGATACCTGATTTTGCTGGGAAAGCCGAAGAAACAACTAATGTGATACGAAAGAATTATATAATACCACCCACGCTCTGCCAAGGAAGAAATTTAACAAATCGCCGAATTGTTAAAATCAAGCTAGGGGATCTACTGATTAATGAAAAGACCCGACTGCAGAGATGGCGAGAACTTTTCATTGAGGTATTGAACAAGGATGATGCAGAGTATATATATATATTACAATAGCCCTAAAACAGATGGAAAGAAGCAAAGTCCCAGGATTGACAACATTTCACCAGAGCTCGTCTTAGTGGATATTAATATTGTCAATGAACTTTTATTCTCCCTGTTTTAACAGAATTTGGGAAATTAAGTATATGTTGAGAGATTGGAGAGAAGAAAACTGGTTCAAGTTTTAAAGAAAGAGAGTACTCTACAAAATTGACACAACTACCTAGGCATAACTTTGCTTTCAAATCCAAGCAAAAAGCTCTTTCGTGTGATCCATAATCGACTAAGCATTAGTGAATAAACATTGGAAGAAAAATTACTTATAAAATAAGCATGAGTCATAAGAAAACAATCCTGTAAGGATCAGATAAATATCCGTCAGCCTATTATAGACCAACGTAGTGAATTCAACAATCTTCGATCAGGATTCTCTCAATAGACTATTTATGCATAATAGAAAAGTTTGAAGGATTATGATATAGTTATTAATGTTATAAAGAAAGAATGAAATGCGTGGTTACAGAGTTCTTCCAAGTGAAATCTGGTGTACGCCAAGCCTGCAGTCAATGCTAAGTTCAGCTGATGAAAACTGCTAAGGTAGGAAAGGGAAGAGGCATACAATGGATCGATCGCTTAGAAGACTTTGGACTATGCCTGTTATCTATCTGTTATCACAGATTTATAGAGAAATCAAAGATAAATTCATGATCTCGAAGCTACAGCCAGTAGAGTGAAACTAAAATTCGCTTCACGCTCTCGAACACTACACAATTTTCCTGTCTTTTCATTTGTAAAAGCCACATCGGAGGGTATGGATAACATTTCACTGTGTGAGACAGGACTCATAAAAATATTTAGATATTTCACTATGTGCTTTGATTACAAGTGATGCCTGTAATGTTTGTTAAACAAAAATAACAGACCATCACAAAGATATTTGATTCCATTGGCACGGGAAAGGCATTTGGAGAGATTTCCTTATCCTTCTAATGAGACGTCTAATATACAAGAAGGGCTCAACATGTATCTTGTCACCAACTTCACATCCAAAGTAAAGTTCTTAACACTTCTTAGTAAGTGGAATGAAGTTTCGTCTCTGAAACTAAAAGTAAATTCACCATCCTTTAGCAGAAATTGTCAGGGTGATTTTAATATTTTCTTGGCATAATGAATAAACCACAAGCACTCACAGGAATCCATTGAGAACACAAAGTCGTATCGAGTCTCAATATTGATCAAAGAGTGGGAGTTCCTCGGCTTGTTTTAATATGACAGAACATGAATTGCCTGCATGATCTTAATTCTGTGATTCTGTCCTTGTAATATATATATATATATATATATATATATATATATATATATATATATATGTTGTTTTGTCTAAGTATAAGACAATAGCGGCAATGTAAAACTCCCTGATAATAAGTAGCGAGATTTTTCGCGATAAACTATTATTATAGGTGTAAGTTGATTCTATTGTGTTAAGAGCAATTGTTTACAAAAAGTTGGATTATTGCAACAACAATGTAAGAATATAGCTATGTAATACGATATACGGGAGTTTTTTTAAAAAAAAAAAAAAAAGAAAAAGAAGAGAGAAACGGAAGTAGAAAATGTGTGAAGAGGCAGCATTTTCATAAGGAATTTGGGATTTATATAGGAGGACAATTGAAATATTCAAGTTAAAGAGAACCTCTCAGATCTAAGGAATATGATCTGCAAAGTATATTCGGATGAGATGTGCTTCACAAAATACAGACCTATCGTTCACTGGTATGTTCCAATATGAAGTGTACAGCATTTAAAGTAAATGAATTTTTTCTACTCTTCTCAAGATAAAGACAGTGTTACATTCATCGCGTGACAAGGAAGTATTAACTTTTTAAATATTATTAGTATTAAAGTTACAAAGGAAGAATCTACCCCATCAACTTTGAAAAGAAAGATTATTTGTGATATGCGGATAAATTGTGTTAATTCAACTAGACGTAAAGTGAATATAAGATTTAAACTTTTAAAGAGACTAGTAAATGAGCATTAAAGAACTTATAGTGTATGTTAGAAATCAAAGTATTTTCTTTATTCAACGCAAGTGAGATAAGTGATGAGACTTTATAGAATTGAATGCAGTTAAAGAACTAGAAAAACTTTTGTATTATTCAACACACTTAAGGCAGTGTGAATTCAAATCTTTATTTTGAATGTAAAGCAAGTATATATTTGATTGTTTAATACATATATTAATCGAACTTTAAAAGACTCTGTGTTATTATTTTAGAACTAATTTCATCTCAGAAACATATTACCACATAACTTAAGCTCAGCTAAAATATATATAAAGTTTTACAATATATATATATATAGCCGGACAGTGATATGAAATTTGAAACCAATGTAAAGAACAAATCACTGCCTGAAAATGCCAATTCAAAATTCAGATATATATATATATATATATATATATATATATATATATATATATATCAATACTACAAATAACAATAAATAGAACACCTTTCTGGTCATAGGCAAGCAAAAACGTAAAATCCAAAAATGAAACCTAAATTTCAAATATAAAGATATATAAAGATATAGAAGGTGGCTGTAATTAGACCGACACTAATCAAAGCTATCTGTAGCTGATTGAACAACCAGAATGGCACCAAATGTGATGGTAAGACTAATGAAGACATGGGAAGAAGGATTCGCGAAAAAATTAGTTCCAAAAGTTGGCGATAGGGGAAAATGTTGCACTGTTGTAGTCTACGTAGCTGAGAATTGCATGCAACTCAGGTAAAAGCCTTTCTTGCAAATTCTCAGCTACGTAGGCTACAACGGCGCCAGTAATTCGGGTTTTAAAGGGATGAAGACATTTCGATTACCAGTTCGGCTTAACATGCTTCTTACGCTATCTCAGCGTGCATTACTTGTGAAATTATTTTATCTTCACCAGTCCAAGCAGTTCTTCGTGAGTTTCGAACCAATCAGAACCTGCATGAAGGTTGGCTGTCAGTTAACGCATTGAAATCGATTATTAAGAAGTTTGGAGATCGCTAGCAGTTTGGCAGAGGACAAAAATTAGTACAGATAATTACAGACGTTGCAACTGTGATCTTCGACGGCACAGAGGGGAGCTGTGCTGGTAGTAGCAGCGCCCATGAAGAAACGCGACAATTCATTTAACGTATGTCGAAAACTTATCGACTATCCAACTATCAACATGCAGCTATTCGAACACAACGATTTGGTAGGCGACTGACATTAGTTCTCAAGGTTTTTGATAGACTGGAAGTTTCGTCATTCTGCAACTTTAGCAAAGGCAGTGTCTGGACGAGATAATTTTTATGAAAGATGGAGCCCCACCACACATTGCTCGATCGGTACAGCGGCTTCCACGACATCACTTCAGACGAAAGAGTCATCAGTAACTTTCCGGTTGCGTGGCCACTTCGCTCACGAATCTAACTTTTGGCTGTGGGGTTACTTGAATTTCAAGGTCTATTTTGGCAGGGTCTCGAACTTGACTACTTTAAAAGACAATGTATTACGGACTGTGATGAACATTCCTTCAGACATGTTATGTTCGGCTGTAGAGAATGTTGTGCACAGGATGTCATTTCTGGTCTACAAGAACGATAGCCACACAGAACTTGGGCCACTTCCGCTAGGGGGAAATCAATGTGCAGCATAAAAGGTGATGTTTCAGTTAGTTGCGTTTTTGATATTCATTTATCTGTCCATTACAACTGTCTTTTACATTGCATTGCGCCACATTTCCCCCTATCGGCGACTTTTGGAACTACTTTTTTTTTCCCGCGGAATTCTTCTTCTCATGTCTTTATTAGTCTCCCCATTAAATTTGTTGCCATTCCGGTTGTTCGATCGAGTTGCAGATGGCTTTGAGTAGTGTCGGTTTAATTATGGCCACCCTTATAGGCTACCTAGTATATATGCAGAGTACATTTCCGAAAAAAATTATCGTTCCTATAGAAACCCAATTATATATTTGAATTCAGCTTAAAACAATACATTGTAGTCAACAATTAATTTTCTTGAAACAAAAATCGTGCTTTAATGTTATAATTACTTCAAAAATTGAAAGCACTCTTGCTAAAAATTCAATGACACTAATGGCCAAGTACACCAAACTTCAATTAACTTTGATGGCTGCAGTGTGGACATATCTAAAATTAGTGGGGGGTGCTGCTCCAGAAAAATTTTAGCCTTTGTTTTAAAATTGTGTGAAAGGAAACAAACA
>JAFIDM010012231.1:8793704-8813850 GCA_023159025.1 Thereuonema tuberculata | reverse complement strand
CTTTTCCATTTTGCATGGAGGAAAGGCCGAATCGGGTAGATATCCAGCCCCACTCAAGCATTCGCATGTCCTAATCACTGCTCTATCTGAAGGTAAAATCGTAAGACATGAAAACGTGCTGCATATACGGTTGGGGGTAAACGTGCGAGACTGGACCTTGCTTTCGTTGCTGATTGGGTAAAGAGCGTGTAGCGCAAGTGATTGAGATCACATGCAAAGGTTCTGGGGTACCTCCATATACAGTAATCATAAAAGTTTCATCTGCCTTAGCCTTGCTTGCAGATATCCGTTCTGGGCCCGCCAAAGAGACAAAAACGTTAAATATCATATATTCTATGGTTTATGTCTACCAAATACTGCCCATTGCTTTCCTGGGCAAACTTCGTAAATTTAATTCGCCTATTGTTTTATGATGTCAAACTGTTTAAACCCTTTCGTTGAACAACTGTATATCCTTTACTATATGTCGTAAAAACATCCGCTTGTGCTTTCTTTATAGCAAATTTCCTAGCCTTTAAATGTGTTCCTTATGACGTTTGCGCTATTTCATTGGTTTCGATGATATTCAACAAAAATTGCCGAACAATCACAATTTTCATAAATTTTGTAGAAAATCGTGATTTTTGGAAAGTCTGTATCTCGGTCAATATTGCAGCTACAGAGCTGGTTTTGGGCTCAAACTGTGACAAATTTATTCTACTCTACATTTGGAATATGTAATATCTAATATTTGGATATTATTTTCTGTAAAGCCAACCTTTCAGGAGATATTGTGGAAAAACATAGCGAAGGTCAAAAATTTTGTTGTTTTGTTGCTACTACGTGGCACGCAGTGGCGCGCGGAGGTCGAAAACTTGGATTTCATGATATAACATAACACTCATAACATATCCCAAAATCAAAACTACCCGACCTTTTGCCAAGCAAACCCCTTTTTTCTGACGGATTTACTGGACTATGAGGTTCTTTCAGGAACTTCTTATTTATTCAAAAGGATTTTCGACCAACTTTATTTCAAGAATTTTCCCATTGAAGCAGAGTTAAATGTAAACAAAGTGACCTTTCAGTGAAGAAAAAAAATAGCAAAAAGAGGAATTCAACATAAATGTCACAAAATTTAAATTTAGTTCACATTTTGAAGACTTATAATGAAACTTTTGCTCTGACTGATTGTAATATAAAGCTGACTGCATTGATAATCAAACAGCTGAGGTTTTAGAAAAAAAATATTATAGTCTGTATCTGTTGATTAGAAATGAATAGTACAATTAGATTATAATAATTAAAATATTTCGATTTAATAATTAACGTTCTGTTACACTCTTAATAAATAATTTACAGGATGAGATGAATTTAGATATATTTTTATTTTAATAAATTTAGAATCGTCTTCTAATAAATCAGTTAAGATATTTATAATTCAGTGTTGCCTGATTTGATCCCACTTACAAAACAAAATAGCAATTCCTGAAAAATACCTACCTTTGAACACCCACTAGACTGAAGGAATCTTTTCCGCAGAAAGGTGAGATGTGGAACTACTATCTTTTTTTTTTTTTTTGCAAAATATCCTATCTCTATCTTTAATTTTCACCGTTCTCGACCAACTTCTCGTTCCACTTATCAAAATAAAATGGTTACAATTATAATTATATTCACCTTACATTTACTTGCAGTTTTATAAATACTTCCAAACAAATAATATTACTCAAAAGCTTACGAAAAGTATTCTTTATTTATAAACATAAGTGTAAACTTATTCTGACCTTAATAGGATATCGAATAAAATAATTATTATGATAGATTTAATATTAATAACGTTATTTCTAGTTGTTGTATCATCCAAATTAATCATTCTTTTGTAATTTTAAAAAATATAATAAATTACTGTTTTTTAATAAACGATACACATTTCAATAGAAAAAATACAATTGTAAAATTCACTTTATTTACTCACATAAGAATGCCTTTTTTGAGTCGAGCTGATACTCTGGGACGGCCGTTTCGAGCTTATTAGGCTCTCCTCAGCCAGAGCTAATCAGCTAGTGCAGGACTCAAAAGGCGTACGAGGGGAGGCATTGATAATACATGGATCGACTCAAAAAGGCATTCTTATGTGACTTAATTGCTATCTTTTACCCGTTAGAGGGTTTGTTATATTTTTTTTTTCTTTTCTTTTTTTGTGGTCAAATTCCTTTTGTGGTAACCTGAGCGCTATCCAAGGATTTGAATTCCACATTTGATTTTTGTTTTTTATTTGCTTACTTTTAGTTATTGAGGGATCACAGTCTCCATCATGCACTTTATTTACTCTACAATAAAAAAATAAAGTCATTAATTAAGTAATGAAATGAAAGAAAATAAAGCTAGAGGACGACTAGAAAGCAAACTGGGGGGGGGGGGAGCCCTGGGAGCCCTTTAGAATATACTTAAAATTATGTTTCTAATTTCTTTTCATGAATTTTGTTTGTTTTTTTAATTCTTTTTCAATTTTTTTTAAAGATTTAGGCTGTTATTCCTGTTTGTCAAGAAAATTAAGATAAAAAAAAAGCTTTATAAAACCAATTCAGTCAATTTAGATTTTTTCTAAAGCTGTTATGAAGGCAAAAAATTAGAAGGAGGCTGGAGAATTGGCGTTGCCTATCTCGATTTCTCAGTAAGTTGCGTGTTATTCAGAGAAAAGAAACTTGAACAGCATTCGGGGGGGATTTGCGGGCAAAAGGTTTATTGACTTAGATGAAGGAGATCGTTAGTGGCAGAGAACGCAGTGATCAGTTATGCGTGACTTGTCAGTGAGCTTCCATTTCGCTATGGCACTCGAAATCAATAATATCGGAGGTTATGAAAATCAGAAAGAGGCTCTTTTAAAAGGAAACCACGCATGCGTATGAAATATTCAACATTCAATCAAGGGAAGTATAAGCCTAGTCAGGAAACTAAAAATGCTCAAAAGAGACTATTTTTTTTTTCAAAAGGAACTTTTTGCGAGATATGGATTATTTTAGTTTAATTGAAATGGATTTTGGAAGATTAGATGCTTAAAAATCAAATTCAAATTGTTGAAAATGACTTTATCCAAAGTTTTAAGAATTTTTTCCAGTAACTTAGTTTCCAGTATTCCTAAGAAGTCTGCTTGTCTCTAAAACCTTTAGGCATCCATGCCTATCAGTGTTTTTATTGCTTTTCATATTTCAGAATTTCACTGAAGTCCGTTTGGAAAAATGTAAAGTATTAAAATAGGCTAATTACTTAAACACATTCAGGGTCACGCGGTTGGCGTTGTCGTTAAGTCGTTGGCTTTTCACCTCTGAGTTCAGAGGTTCACTTCCCAAGTAGGTTTCGTGATGTCGGACGATCTGCGCTGGGCAGATTTTCTCAGGTTCTCCCGTGTCCTTGCACTTCTCCCACCATTCTTTCTTCGTCTTCCTTATTTCCATGGGATAACACAATAGACCAGCGGTTGCAGTGCTCGGCTTTCCTGCCATCCATAAAAACATGAGTAACTTCATTGAAAATATTCTTGCATTTTAATATTTTGAGAGGATTTAAAAATGATCCTCTTAAACCAAACAACCCCTTACTTTTTCCAAGTTCCCAAATTTCCTGGATAATGCTTGGGTTGGGTAAAGAATATATCTGCTATTGCTCTAGAAAGGGAATTGTCTATCGAATGGCACTACTGTGTGCTAAATAGTGTTTTTTTTTTGAGACAATTATTCTTTGCAGGTCTTTTTTGAAGACATTCAATTTAGTCATTTCAAAAACTTACTTTTAGCTGTATGTTGAGAGATCTCCTGCTCTAACTCTTAAGCTAATACAATGTTTTGGTAAAAAAAAATCATCTACCGGAAGGAGTGTTTCGCCTCAAAGATTACCCATCTTTTGATTGAATTGTTCCGGTAAAATTTGATGAAATAGCTTAATATTTAGGATAAATAGGTAATATATCTTTCAAGAAGACTATATTGGCAGAGGCTTAAGGATGTAAGTTTTAATCTTGAAGATGTGCAGACATTTGTTCGAAACAGTGAAAAAATATTAAACAGTAAAACAGAGGAAAACGGGACCAATAGGAAAATAGAATGTTATTTCTTAAAACTTGTATCTAAGAAAGCAAGAAAATCATGGAACATATATTTTTTATTTTTTTAAAAAAAAGTATTCATCTTCGAAGCTTTTATTGAATAGGTCCGGTGTGCAAAAAAGAACAAGTTGAATAGGATATCTAAAAGAAAAATAGTGAAATAGAATTTCAATGAGCAACAAACAGTACGTAGATCTCTGTTCTAGATAAAATAAATGCCGTTAAAGTCCAATATTAATAATCTTATTAAAGACACAATGGTTTTAGTTTAGTGGAATCCTACAGGAGTTGTTGGAAACAAGGAATAAGTAGGCAATAAATTATTTCGATTTTTTCAATTCGAATGTATTCCAGGATTAGTCCCTTATTCATGGAATGTTGAGAACTTTATCTTCTATGTCCCTTTAGGATTTTTAGACCTGTTCTGGGATCCTTTAACTTATTAATTCTTAAAAGATATTGTCTTTATTTTTTTTCATTTAATACCCATTTGAAACTGTTTTGTAAACTTCTAACAAATGAGTTCCATAAATAACATGAACTGCTGTTGATATAATAAATAATGAGATAAATATTTGGAGATTAGGAATATCTACAGTAGTATTTATTACTTTTAGGATAAGTTACAAGTAAAACCTTCTGCAAAAAAATGCGAGAACTTACTAATGAAGTTTAGATAAGAATAACTGGGGATAGAAGGTCTTACTGGGACTATATTCTGAATTTTAACATGGATCATTTCAGGATTGTCTGGGTCACTCTCTATTATTTCGACGTCAGTCACGAGAGGGAGCATTATATCAAGATTTTCACATTATGCATTGATCTGTGTTCAGAAAAAAATGCTGTGTTTTTAAGATCTGAACCTTTATTTACTGATGGAATGAACATTGAAATACAATAAGAATGAAATGAAAGTTAATGGAATTCTTTGTTCAAACGTGAATCTAAAATCTTCATATCTATTAGTTTCATTTGTACTTTTAAGTATTAGTATATTATTCACTTTTATTAATATTATTATTATTATTATTATTATTAGTTTATTACAAAAAATAAAAAAAATTATTTGAATCTCTGCTCAGCGTATGTTAAGACTAGATACAACTGTCTAACTATGGTCATGTTGAGACATTGCCAAGCCAATGCTTCTGCCTCCTGTCATCTTATAAGCCAAATGGAAAGGTCGAATAGAGAAGTCAATCGAATGAAAGAATATCTGTGACAGTAATTTTCTTGAAAGGAGGCTGAACTTGAGATTGTTCAGCTTCTGCTTCACTATTTGAACCACCTGATGAAAGTATCCATTTCATTAATACAATTGTCTTTCTTAAGGCGCCAGAACCATATCTTAAAATGATTAGTATCAATACGTCCAAATACATTCCGCTGTTGCGTTGATATAGTGGATTGATCATTGATTTTTGTACAATCTAAATAGAAGAGCAATGAGATCCGTCTATTTATAAATTTGGTTTGCAAAAACATCGTTGTAGAATCTCATATGTACTTTTTCACTAACAGTTTATTTGAACTGAGGTTAAATCAATGCATGTAAATTTTACGAATAAAAACATGACATATCTGCCTGTGTTGATAAGCCATCAACTTATCCCATGTGCAAATAGTGCAAAATACTTGGGCATGACACTGGATGCCACAATAACATGGAAAGAACATGTTAAAAAAAAATAAGAACTAAACTTAAAATTCAGAAAAATGCATTGGGCTCATAGGAAAACATTCTGAGCTTTCATTGCACAATAAAGTGTTTCTCTGTTGTTACGTGCTGTTCGATCTTCGTAGTCCGTGCTCGATGGATCTCTAGTGTTCCCAAGATGGCGAACCTCTAGAAGAATACATAGAATTTCTAGGGAAAGATACTGAGATGGTTTCCCGTTGCCTTCGTCAGGAAATCATTAAGGAAAGAATTCGGACCCGAAGAGAAAGAGGAAGAAGCAGACAAACACAGGAAAGAATTTTTCACAAACAGTCATGCCGACGCTGGGTTTGAACCCAGGTTCCGACGTACCTGCCTCCTGCGAGGCCGCCGCTTTGCGCACAAGACCACGCTGGAACGGTTTCTCTAGAAGCAAGTGTTAAAACCTGTGTGGACTTAGGTATTCAACTGTGGGGTTCTACCAAGAAAAGTAATAGGAAGATAATCCAAATGTTTCAGAATAAAGTTTTACGAAGTATTATTAATGCTATGTGTTCAAAGACATTCACTGTGAAGTAAAAGTGGAGACAGTAGAAAGTGAAATCCACAGATTCGCCAAAAAACATGAGAAAAGATTCTTTAGTCATCAAAATGTTAAAGTGTTACAACTCCTTGACAACAGTGAACTGGTTCAATGGCTTGCCCGAGTTAAGTCATGCGACCGAGTAATGTGAGTGGTGGTGTTTATTAAATCGGAGTTGCACAATGGATGATCATCCGTCATAATGTTTTACCTTAGTAGAGGAATACAACTTGATAGTCTTATTATTATGACTAGCTGTTATTCTGTGGCCATATGGCTTAAAAAAATAACAGCTCATCAGGTAATTGTAACTCGTTATTAGCAGCGTGTGGATAGCCTCGCAATTTTCAATTCTTTTAGGTAAGATTTGAGGCATCTTGTGCTTGCAATACAAATGGTGTAAGCTGTAAACAAATTCTGACGTTTTTAATCTCTATTTATTTATGAATGACATCAAAAACCTTACGTGGTCTTATCATATTAAAAAATTATAAAATCCTTCCTCATCCCAATTTCTTTCAATTATAAACAAGCTGAAATTAAACGAACGAATTAAGTAAACATTAAGGTTTCATTAAGTATACAGAGGTGTGGGGTTGACAGATTCAGTAAAACAAATATAACAATGTAATTTTTGAAGCATTTAATGAAATTATTACTTTCGATACGTTCTATGAATATTCAGGATTTTGATTGCGTATGTCGCTAATACTGCGATCACGAGGTCTAGCATACTGACCTGAAGAATTCACTGTGATCAAAGACAGTCGAAACGTAGGAGACAAACGTAGGAAAGAAAAGTAACATGCATTAGTAGAATATTCAAATAGAAGAATTAATTAGCGAACGAATGCTGCAGAATAACTGTACCGTTTTGAATCAAAGTAATTTTTTAAATTGTATTTTAATTTTAAAAGCTGTGAGATATTTTTATTTTCTTTTGTTCTTAAATAGTGTTCGTTGGTTGCAATTGTTGAATTCTTTAGTATCTAATACAATTTAAGCAATTCTTTAATGTCTCATTCTTCTCCTTTAAATCAGTTTAGGTGTTATAAATGTCATTATCCTCCTCGAAAGCTTGTTTCTGTTGTATTGTGAGATTGGCTCTAATCCGAACCGTCTTATTTAGATGAACTTTTATAGCAGAGTGAATCGTAAACTTGAGGTTTGGTTTGTGCAGTAAATTTAACGGCGTACTCAAAATCAGCTATAAATTATTCCCTTTGAAATTCTCTTTCTTCTAATTCTAAAGTTAAAACCTTTTTATAAAACGCCCATTCACTTTCTTTAAACTGGATTAATAAAACTTAGCAAAGTGGAGGCTATAAAGAAAAACAAGATGCATTTATAAAATGGTTGTTTACTTCATATATACTCTTATACAGGGTGTTTCAAAAATACACGGCATAATTTCAGGTATGTATTTCCCACATATAGACAATCAAAATAGTTCATTACAACATATGTCCGGAAATGCTTCATTTCCGAGTTATGGCCTTCACAACATTTAAAATCACCGGAACGTTTTTCGTATTTACAGATGAAGCACAGTTCACACGAGATGGCATAACAAATTTCCACAATCAGCATGTATGGGCGTATGAAAACCCAAATGCAACTGTTGTATCTCATCACCAGGTGCGGTTCTCCCTCAACATGTGGGCCGGTATCATTGGTGATCGATTAGTTGGACCCCATGTACTTGTAAACAGACTTACGGGGCAGGCGTACACAAACTTCCTGGAAAACACCATACCTCATGTTTATGACGACACTCCACTGATCGATCGTCAGCACGCTCACTTCTTGCATGACGGCGCTCCTGCACACTTCAGTCGTACGGCTCGCCGGTACTTGGATCGAACGTTTCCTGATCGATGGATAGGTAGAGGTGGCCCAATTGCTTGGCCTCCACGCTCACCTGATCTGAACCCTCTCGATTTCTACTTGTGGGGCCATTTAAAATCATTGGTTTATTCGTCTCCGGTGCCTGATTTGGAATCCCTTCGGAATCGAATTGTGGCACGTTCTGAGGACATACGCAACATTCCTGGAGTGTGGGATCGTGTTCGCAGGTCATTGAGACATCGATGTGAGGTCTGTATTCAAGCAGGAGGTGGTCATTTTGAACATCTTCTGTAATGGCAACGACCGGCGGAACGAAAAACGTTCCGGTGATTTTCAATGTTGTGAAGGCCATAACTCGGAAATGAAGCATTTCCGGACATATGTTGTAATGAACTATTTTGATTGTCTACATGTGGGAAATACATACCTGAAATTATGCCGTGTATTTTTGAAACACCATGTATATAATAATAAAATTATTATTTGGAAATCTCATAATTTTATTATTTCATGTTCAACGACTGAGATCTCTTCTAATTCTCGTACTTTTTCTGCCCAACTTCAGATGAAAATACAACTTTGGTATAATGTTCATTGTTACTTGGAATTCTGGGATTTGAGAACTGTAGAGTTCCCATGAAATAATAAATAAGTAAATAACTAAATAGCTCCCATTAAACTGACATTGCCTTCTTTAGATTGCTAATGACTGAGTTAAGATATAATTAATAAAAAACAACAATATATTAAGGAAGCAAAAAAAAATGAAATAAAAAGTCATCAAGGAAATTGAGGAATTTGTATCGTAGCAAAAGTAACATTGACAATTTGAAAACGCTTTTCAATACTGATATATCTGTGAATATATTTAGCCTTTTTACATATTTTCTCAATTTCTTTTTATTATTATTAGTGGATTTTTTTTTAGGGGAATTATTAATATTTTTTTTGAGAACAAAAAAACCTGACTAGGGAAAAATTGTAACAGTCTGTTTATACAACGCTTTTCTAAGAACCATATAGCTGTATTTATCTGTATTTTTAATAATTTTATCTTTAACATTTATTTTTTAAAGATTCCTTTTTCATTTCCTAATTATTGACGTTCTGTTTACTTTTAAATTCTTTTCCGTCTATCGTTAAATCAGTTAATCAATTTAAATTGGTTATGTTTTTGTCCAATCATAATGTATACTTTAATTACTGATCCAATCAATTCATTGCTGTAAAAATCTACAAAAGCCGATATTTTTCATTAAAGAAAGATACATCACTTCAGTTCCGGAACTTGACGAGTTTAGTCTAATGGATGCCTCCACAAACACTTTCACAATAGGATTTTCAAATTGTTCAAGCCATGATGCGAATTTCATCCAATAGGACATTCTTGTTTTATATCTTTAAGATACTGTTACTCTTTTACCTTTATTCAATTACTTTAATGTATTTTAATTCAGTAATATTTTAGTGTAATATAAATAATTATGTCATTCAGTAATTAGTAGTAGTAGAGTAATTAGTAGAGTAATTAGAAGTTAGCAAATTAAGATTTTATGGAATTTACTGTCATTTCAATTGTTAATATCAGTTTCTTTTTTAAGTATTTGCAGATATGTTTTATTATGGCAACGTTTCTCATATTTTATTGAAATTAAATATGTTTTTATTGGTTGTTTCATAATATATCACAAAAGTATAATAAAACTTTCGGATTCTGTTTTATTTATTTTTTCTGCCATTGTATAATGTAATTCCAAAGTACACCTTGTTGAGATATATGACTATCTCAATATCAAAAACAACATTGCAATTATAAAGGTGATTTTTTTTGAGACATTGCAGAAATTTGATTCTGAAAGGGCAACTATAAGATGAAACTCAGCATAAAAAATTGGCCGATAACGAGAAAATCAGTTGTTCAGTAAAAAAACTCTGAAGGCGGTAAGATCGAGTTCAAAGTACATGACCAAAACCCGAGGCCAGACTGAGCTTTAGTGTGTGTAGAGTGTTTGTGCTGAATGGATATATGAGATTTTATTGAGTTTTTCTTCCAATGAGCAGGTTTGTGCTCGAATTTTCGTTGACTTTGCAAATTTGTTTAGTTAACAGCCCTTTTTTAAGGCGTTTTTCGCTATAATTCACTGTGTAAACATGTAAATAGAGTAAGCAAGGTTATGTACCGGTCACTAGTGTCTTAGGTCCCATTTGGTGGAAATGGCGGTGTGTGTGTGTGTCATCTGTCCCATCACTTGGGGAGAGATGACACACCTAAAAAGGGAAGAGATGACACGTGTTATCTCTTCCCTTTTTTTATTATTTTTCTTTTATTTTTGTCTTTCTTTTATTTTATGTTCATCACAATACAATTACAATTTGCATAATTTAAAAAAAATAATTACCACTGAGTTTTATATAGACTTAAAAAAATAAAATCTAAAGTATTTTGCAAATATGATAACTGTAAGTGGTTTATTTTGGAAGTCAGAAGGAAGTGGGGAGGAGATCTTATATATTGTAAATACATGTCTTGTTGATCATCAGGGAATTTTATTTTTTATTAAACAGTTTTTTTCAAAAAGTTTCAAAAATATCATTATTCAACTTAATTTTAGTGTTTTATTTCATATCTTTTATAAAAATAAAGTAGCAGCTGATTTACACAGGTCTCTTATTCATATTCCATGTGGCCATCTATCCCCTACTACCCGTGTCATCTCTCCCGTAGACATGGGACAGATAGGTATGGGAGAGATGACTCAATGTCAAAAATTTTTTAAAATTCTAAAAATAAGAAACAGCATTAAAAACATAAAAAAATAACTAAATATGAAAGCTAAGGATAAATCAACAGTTTAAAGCTTTCAAACATTTTAAAAAAATTAGGTTTTTAATATTTTACGTGAAAATTTCGAATTGTGTGTCATCTCTCCCAACCTTTACCTTATACAGGAATGCAGTGTATTAGAAAGAAAGGCAATTTAGAGAGAGATCACAATAAAGAGATCAGGTATTTTAATGATGTTGTCTTAATCATAAGAATTTGATTTAAAAACAAAATCTTTTTTTAGAAATAAATAGAAAGTTTGAACTAAAAGATTCAAAAAAGACATGATATTCCATATCTACTTGTGTTTTATAGTTAATGATCAGTCTAGCAAAGGAGTCATTAAACACTTGAGGTGTTTTATATGAAAGTAACCCTGAATAGTAATAAGTAAAAACTGCTATAAATTTGCAAAAAACCATGTTATAAAATAAGCAAAATTGCAATGAAGGAATTCATGACCTCGAAGTGCTCTTAGTGTTCTCCACTATTCTCAATTGGAAAAACATTTTCACATGCACAATCTGTCACATTGATATCTTTGAAGATACTGTAAATAATCAGTATCCTTTTCTAAGTCAGCAAACGTGACAATTCAGCTTATATTTATATATATTTTTTTTTAATGTTCACCAGTCCTATTAGGTATACCTATAAAATGTATACCTGTATTATAGGTGCTGATCGATTGCTATATAAGGTCAATTAAAGATAAATAAAGTTAGAAATTTATTATTATTTTCTCATCAATTACATCGCTGATTAGTTGAATTTTAATGTAGCTGATATTTTTACAATTTTTTATTTCATAGTTTTCCCAGTTAATTTGACTAAATAACTTATATTTTATAGTTATCTAGTCTTTGACCATAGTTATTATTTAATTTTGAAATATTAAAAATTTTAAGCCAATTTTTCCTAGTTCCTATATTTTCATTATAATTTTCTTTTGCTCTTTTAACTTGATAAATATTTTTTAGAATGGTTTTATAAATAAATTTTTCTTTTATAGTTAGGACTTTGAATTTTTTTTCTGATTTCTCTTTGTTCTTGTATTGTTTTATTTTTAAAGTTTATATAAATATTATCTAATATTTTAAAAGTTAATTTATTTAATTTTTAAGTTGATATTTATTCAAAAATATCCAGCATTAAAGTCCATAATTTAGAACAGAGTCTATTAAAGACTTAAATATTATTAACTTTTGCTTAAAAGGAAATAAATATTTAATTTTATAAAAAATGGTATGTGTATGTATGTAATTTTTTTACTACAGAATTATAGTGTACTTCCCATGTTAATTTATTATCCACAAATATTCCCAAATACTTCTGTTGATATACGAATTCAATTTTATTGCATGTACATGTACTATTATTTAAATTATTTTGATTTAAAAAAAAACATACAAATAAAAGTGCTTAAATTAATTTTTTCAAAAAATGTCTGGAAAAATACACACAAAAGAAATTATAACCTAAATAAGTATGAAATTTTATTCCCAAAACAAAAATTTATATACAACATAATAATGCAAAACTATTATAATATATTACAAATAAAGAATAACAGTAATCAAAATTATCATCTAAGACAAAACCATAAAATAAAACTACCATACCCTCCAATTTTTAATAGTTATGGGCACAGAAATATAAACTTTAATATAGAAAGAATCATAAATGATATGAATATAAATATATTCTCAGAACATCAAAAAATATCTGTTGTCAAAAAAAACCTTAAAAAATGGCTTATTGAAAATACTTGAAAAAAAAAAAGTAAAGTAAATATATCATTAATTATTTTATATTGTTTTTCTTTCCTCTAAATATCTCTATTTGGAAGAATTTAAACTTCAAAATGGAGAAATGAAAGGAAAGAAAAAAATAAAATAAATAAACACCAAAGTAAAACATAAGACTGGTACTATTAAATAAATATTGGAGCCTACCCTCCAGCGGCCTCCTCGGCCTGCACGGGCAGGCTTTGGCTACGTGCGGTCCTCAGGGCCTGATCGAGTCTTTAACTTTAACTTAACTATTAATAAAACTAATATACGTTTCAAGACATTTCAAGCACGTTATCGAAAAATACCTTCAATACTAATAATCAATCATTTATTTATATATGTCAACCCATCTATACTCAATTACTGTTATTTTCTTTTTTTTTTGTTCTTATATGTACAATCTTGTAGACTTATAAGCTATATATTTTTCAAATGTATACTATGTAAATATATATTGTAAGAAGAAAGAAAAAAAAAATTATATAAATATCAGAACCCGTTGATAGGGATACCTCCCTAACGGGACTGTACTGTGTTATCTATCTTTTAATAAAAAAAAAAAAAAAATTTAAATTAATACAATTGTTACTGTGTAGTATGAAATATAAATCATTATTTATTATTTTATTTTTATTTTTGATTAACATAACTTTCGTCTTTTTACCATTTATAACCATGTTATTATTTATTGCCCACTTTGTTACATTATTTAAATCATGTTGGAGATTATTATATGCATTTGTTTGAATTTTATCACTACTAAGTAGTAGATCGTCGTCGCCATATATGTATATATTAGAATACTTCACACAGTTATTTATAGAATTCATATATAATATAAAGAGCAAGGGTCCCAAGTTGGATCCTTGAGGTACACCAGAATGGATATTGTACAGATTACTTAATAAATTATTAATTTTTATTCGACATTTTCTGTTTTTTAAATAGTTTTTTAAAACATTTCGTATGTTTCCTCTTATATCCATTTTATTTAACTTTTTTAATAATATTTTGTGGTTAATGCTATCAAAAGCCCTTTTGAAATCAATGAATGCTATGTAAGTTATTTTTCCATTATTTAAATTTTCATTTATACTTTCATTAACTTTAGTTAGTAATTTAACCGTGCTATTATGCTTATCATTTATACTTTCACGGTTAAATTACTAACTAAAGTTAATGAAAGTGTAAATGAAAATTTAAATAATGGAAAAATAACTTACATAGCGGTTGATAAGCATATTGGTTATTTAAAATATTCATTTTTGAGATATAATTATAAATTGATTTTGACAAATAACTTTCAAAAACCTTAGATATGTTAGAGAGTAGGGAAATGGGTCTGTAGTTTTCAAATTCCTTAAATTTCCCTCCCTTAAAGATTGGGATAATATGAGCAATTTTCCAAAGGTTTGGGAAGATACCAGTTGTAAAAATATTCTTAAATAATTCTACCAACAAAGTGGCAATAATATCTTTAAACTTCTTAATCTCACTAATAGTTATATTATCACATCCTACTGAGGAATGCATTTTATGTTTATTAATTATATTTAATATATCAATGTGAGTAGGAAATAGGATGGCCATGGAATTACTTTGTTGATTATCTTCATCCATTGTGTTAATTATCTCCCTATTTTTATTAAACTTGTTTTTCTGTAGGAAAGTAATTTGAAAATTTTTAAAGATAGTGTTAATATGCTAATTTTCTAAGAGATTATTTAGCTCTATTTTTCCACAGTTCTTCTCCTTATACTGTATTTCTTCATTAACAATTTTCCAAATATTTACATTGGAATTATGCTGTTCGTTTATTAATTTTTTATAGTAGTTTTGTTTTGTTTGCTTATGAAATTTTTTAACCAATTTCTTTGTCTTTTATAAGCTATTTCATAACTTTTATTGGTTCTATTTCCTTTATGTTTTTTAAATAATTTATTTTTTTCTTCTATGTGTATTAAAGTTTCTTTATTCAACCATGATTGTTTATATTTATATTTTATTATATTTTAATTTCCTTAGCAAATTAGAAGAATCAGACAGAGCAGTAACATCTCTATTGGCGTTCTTTTCTTGAGATAAATTTCTGCTCTGTTCATTTCCTTCATTCTTTTCATTTAAATAGTTAAGCAGTAAACGTAGCTAGAGGATTGGGGCCCCGGGGCAACAAGTGATTATGGTTTCGTAAAAAAAAAAAAATCCCACTTCGTTCGGGAGCCCCCTTTGCTCGGGGGCCCCGGTGCACTGCCCCGGCTGCCCCGGTGGTAGCTACGGCCCTGTAGTTAAGAGTAATCTGTTACCTAGGGAATAAATAAGATAAAACATCAAAAATACTTACATAAATCAGTTATTTTCGAGAGTTTTGATTTTCATTTAAATGAACTTGGAATAGCATTCACCTTTCAGGATTACTAATGCAATTAGTAGTAATCGCTTTTATGAATTATATTTTAATTTCTTTAGCAAATTAGAGTATTATTACTGTTAGCGCAGTAACATCTCTATTGGCGTTCTTTTCTTGAGATAAATTTCTGCTCTGTTCACTATCTGTTCACTGTAAACATATGTTATATTAAAAACGAGTGTCTTGTAGCATAAATAGAATTTGCATTATACAGCTTTATATATATTACCACATGTGAATATTATTTGGTAACAGTGGAGTATATTGTATTCAACATCGAACTAAATTCATCTGAAATTGACATTGCAGCTGATGTTGCTCCGATAATTGGATAGTTACAGAACGTTTAAATATCGATATGAAAATTCAATAACATTATAACTATATAATTCAAAAGCCATTAAATATTTAATCCCATTCTCTATTATTCCAACCGTTATTAATTTAAAATGATATTCCACGTGCTGACTACCCATTTTCATTTTGTTAAATTATATCTGCGGTTTCATTATTATTTTTTTAAATGAAAACAGTTTTCAAATTTTTCATTAAAATAATTAATTTAAATAAAATATGACTTGATCTTAATTTCGATTTATAATATTTCTCTAGTTTTGCAGCAATAAGAAGAAAAATAATACATACACGATTAAAATCATTAATACTAAACATATTGAAAATATTAGAAAAAAAATTATAATCGGTCAGTTTTGGTCATCATCAGCTCTCCAAGATATTCTTTTGCTTTACGTAAAGTTAAATAATATATATTACCAGTTAATGAGAGATTAACAAGTCTTCTTTAATTTTTAAAAATACCAATGTAGATTAGATATCCTTGCATTTAAAGTCTGAAAAGTGTTTTAGTGATCCTCTTCTCTGGTGATGGCTGATTATTGGACCAAAACTGTCCAAAATTAAACTTAATTTTTATATTTTTACTATTTTTATGAAATGAAAAATTTTTAATTGAAAGATAAACATATTTCTTTCTTACCATGGTTCCTTGAAAATCCTTGTCTTAAAATAATCAGTAAAGTTGCATGATACATTTTATAATTAGCTTTTAACGATAATACCCATATGTAAACCCCACATTTCTGGGCCCGGTAGCCGAGTGGGTTAGGGCGCTTGGCTGGAGGTTGGGGGTAATGGGTTCGATTCCCGGCCTCGGCGGAGGGCGGGAATTTTTCCACGCTCCTTTCTCCTCCACACGGGCCCTAAGGTCTACCCAGCCCTCTGTAGAATGGGTACCGGGTTTCTTTCCCGGGAGTTAAAGGCGGACGGGCGTCAGGCTGACCTCCTGATCTCAACTTCGTCCCGTTAGGTCACGAAAAGCTGGAGCCTAATCTCCAGCTACCCTAAGGGTCTGTAAAGACCTGTTAGTGGAATACTTTTTAAACCCCACATTTAGGAAACTCTTACGTGAATAAATACTTCTATGTTTATGTTTATTAGTGAATTTTGAATGTTTAATTCTTTCAGAAATTAGCAGTCAAATTTGATATCATAAAATTTTCTCAGTGAAATAAATGAGTATCAAATGCAATTAAGAATCGATATGCAAATAAGTCTATTCTGGCGTTGAAGATAAAAGTAAAAAGCTTTATCCTTCCTGTCTGTACTTATCTCTCTGCCATATGAAATTACTTTTTCATTCGCTGAATTTTATTGTTTCTTCAGCAACATTTTATATTTCTGTTCTGAATCACCGGTTACAGAAAGGAGATAACTTTCAGACATAAGCAAAGATGGTAAAACACTAATAAAAGTTTAATGGCTGAAATAAACCACTTGAAAAAGGACCATAATGAGACTTAACACTATTTGTAATGGTTTCACAGAGAAAGAAAGAGAGAGTTTCCAATCTTTGAAGCTTTTCCAGCCGACAAGAAGCGTTGCCTCGAAACAGACCTGCTTTGATTAAATGATTGAAAGTCCATCATGCTATTAATTTGGGACACAAATCCTGATTTTCTTCATTAGAATACAAAAAAAATTAAATTTGAAGTATAGGGAATTAGAAGTCACTACAAGAAGGAGAACTGTAGTGAGGCTAAGTATGGTATTATTCTAATTAAAGACAACAAAATTCCTAATAGCACATTAAGACTCAGTGCTTAGCAGTTTTCCTATCACTAGTGATAGCTTACGTTAATATTTAAAATCATATTCTTATATATTCATTTTTTATTTTTTTAAACGAAATACGAAAACATTTTATTTCTGAAATTCAAGCTTATTGGTTCTGTCATTTGAGTCACTGCTTTGTCTTATTTTTTTCCTTTTTCCTTAATAATTCACTAGTCGGCTACCCGTCGCTCCGCTCCGGAAGCCTCCCTTATGTAACGGAAAACAATTTTTTATTTATTAAAAAAAAACACACACACACACAAACACACACACACAAATTACATCAAGGAAACTAAAACTAAAATTTTTCAGTGGCTTTTGTGTTCCAAATATTGATGGTTTCTGAGTTACAGATAGTGATTTTTCAGTATTCTATCTAATAGAAGTATCTCTTTATTCTTTTTTGACTCTCATTTTAATTATAATTGTCACTTTTCAGTGACATTTGAGTTACATTTACTGATGGTTTTTGAGTTGCAAATAGTGATTTTTTCGGTATTCCACCTCAAAAAAAGAGTGCTTCTCTCTTTCTTGACTCTGTTTTCTTTACTCCAACATCTGGCGTGTACACCCACATATTTTTCAATATCACATAGGAGTTGGTTAAGTAAGAATATTTAAAATATTGCAACGTTTCGGCAATTATCGTTCTAATTGTCAGTTTCGAATTACAAATAAACTGACTGATGTGAAATAAATAAACAATTTTGAGATTCAAAAAAAACGATTGAATACATTCCTTATTGATGGGGGAAAGGAAAGGAGATATAAGCTAAAAAACCTTATGAAGAGAGTTGTAGTCCCTATGGCCTAATGGATAAGGCATCTGACTTCGGATCAGAAGGTTGCAGGTTCGATTCCTGTCGCGGATGTTTCATTGTAAAAATTATTTCTATTTTCCATTCTCTCAGAAAATTGCGCCGGACAGACAGACAGACAGAAAGACAGACAGACAGAGAAATAAAAGATTTTAGTAATATAGATTAGCACAATATGGTTTCATTAGATCAGATACAGAACTTTGAAGCAATATCCAAGATATCATTCACTGTTACTGCGATTAACTAAGTCCTCGCGAGAATAACATATCCTAAATGTAGGACAATAATGTAGTACTGATAGGAAATTCAGTAGCTAGGTTATTGGGCTACATTTAGTCTAGAAATGCTCTGTTATTTTGGCAACTGAGAAAACAAAGTTCGTAAGTTGAGATATAAGCAGCTGGAACCTTGTGGAGATCAATTTGCACACGATATTATATTGATAACATAGAAAAGATAGGGAATCCATTAATGTTGTGATTTGACCTTTTGTTCTGTAATGGGAGGGTTTCAATGTTTTGCTCTGATAATAAAATAATAAAAAAACTGTAAATAGACAAGCATAATGTACTGCTTCGATTCATTTTCGATTGTTAACTTTTACAAAGATTTTTAAGTTTTTTTGAGTTGAATTGCTAAAGTTTCTTTTTTAGATTTTTTTTTTTCCTCCCAGTCGAAGAAAGCAAAGCAAAAACGTGAAAATGAAGGAGAGAAAAAGAAAATAAGGAAAAAGAAAGAAAAAAATTCGATTCACTTTGGGGGAGGACGGGGTGTTTTTCCTGAAACAAGATGAGGATTTTCGAAATGAAACCCTTTTCTTTGTTCTTCAATTACTGCCGACGCCGTTTAAAGAAGAACGAACGGGAGGACGAAAAAGAAAAGAACAAATGAAGAGACAACGGAAATCCTACATGATGTCTTTTTCAGAGCAAATGACAGACTCATAATACGCCTACGTCCGTTTCGTATAGCGACACGATCAAAGAAAAAGAGGAAGGAAAAAAAAAAGAAAAAACTCAGATAGAGTCCTGTCGACTCTATATTTCAGCCCATTGTCGAGAGGCGCAAAAATGATGAAGTGGAAGCAGCGAAAACTGTAATAAGGAGTTGCAACGTCGTGATTGTGAAGACCGACAATTTGACTGCAGGAAATAAAATTGGCGGACGTCACGTGCAGACAACCGTCTTTTGAAATATTGCAGATGACTCAAAGCGGTGGTAATGTCTTTTATGGCGCAAGAAGTAGCTACCGGTTTCCTCGCAAGAATTCGAGATTAGAAGTAGGAGGATTGGGTACTTTTAATGGCTTTCGCAGATGGAAATTAATTAACTTTCACTTAGGGGTTCCAGGAGACAGAGTTGGTAGTCAATTACATTCTCATTGCCAAGGGGGTGTTAGCGAGGAAATTGTTTGACGAAAAGGAAAAAAAAAAAAATCATTACAGAACAAAATGTTTGGCCATGATTTTAAGAAAATTTCCGTCGAAGACATTTGGAACATAAAAGAGCTTTTTTCCCCCAAAAAAAGGTTCTCTGAAAAATATTTATAATTTTGGATTTTAAATAAGATACTCTGGGACCCATCGTATATAAAGGAAATAGGCCAAATGAAGATTCGAGAAACTTTCTTAAAGAAATTAGGAAGTCACATAATCCATTCACATAATAAACGATTGCTCTATGAAATATCGTCCTAAAGAATCTGGAACAGTGTTTCATTCTTGTTAGGAATCATCAGCCAGATGTACACTCGATGACAGCTCATACGATGCAAAAGGTTATGCAGATCACATCCCCTTCCGAAAGTGTCCGCAGAACAAACAACTACAAAATGCAAATTACTGCCCCTCGCTCAAGAGAAATTCTTTAATCTGCTGAGCAGTCAGGATTAAAAGAATTTAATCAAAAAAAAAAAAAAACATAAAACCAAAAGTTTCAAATTCCTAAATAGGATGACCAGACGTTCCGGATTTTAGTACAGTGTCCCGCATCA
>JAFIDM010012231.1:8774706-8793304 GCA_023159025.1 Thereuonema tuberculata | reverse complement strand
TCGTTTGTTATATGCAAGGATTACATTTCTTTTCTGTCAACTTATTAACTGCAAGTTAAAACTTTAGCTAAAGTTCATTGGCTTCTGACAATGAAAGTAAACCCAAGTAAAATTTTATTAAAGCCTGAGAATTCTCAATAAAAAATTATCAATTTCTTCAAATTCATTTCAATTCCAAAATTCACAAACTTATTATTATTATTATTTGTTGTAATAGGTTTTGTTTGAGCAAAAAAATTAATGTTGCAGTAAATACATAGCAATTTAAATGATTTTAGTTAACATATCAAAGAAAATGTAAGAATATTAAATTAAGCAAGTTAACTCCTTGATTAACTGAAACTATGAAATCTCAAAACATTTGATAGTTATTTTATAACTATTCACTCACGATATGATCTTATTTAAAAAAAAATATTCTAATATTTTCAACTACTTATTAAAATAGTAAAATCGCTAGAAGTATATATTTTTTTTCTCATAAAATCCAGTTTATAAACACAAGAAAATTATAATAATTTATAATTTTATATGGTTTTTAACGTACCATTGGTATATGATTGCTAGAATTTGCTATTATTATCATTATTTGAACAGCAGAAAGATCACTCGAAAAATATTAAATCTTATAAAATGTCCACGAAAAGATGTTAAATATGTATTATTCTGAAGCGCAAAAGGAAAATGGCTATAGTTCTTGGTAAAGATACGCGACAAGGTACCTCAGTACTAAATCACTTATAAACAACAATGGGTGAGACCAAATTGTTTATTTGTCTCTTTTGAGGCACCACTGCGCTTTCGACGATCACTTACTTACAGTTCATTACAAGTGAATGTTTTAAATAAGTCATCATTAGAAAATTGATCACTGTGTTTATTTTTTCCCTCTTTTTTTTTAGAAGGGGCAGAAGGACCAGGTGACCTCAAAGCTGGTCTTTCTGCTATAATTACTTTTTTTTGAAGATCTTTCCTTCAACTGAAGGGAGACACGATCTGGGACAGAGAACAAAAAAAAAATAACTTCTGCAAATTCTTCAAGTTTTTAGTTCAAAACAAACAATTTCTGTTTTAGTTCCAAAGTAACAAAGAAAAACAAGTATATCATCTACATACGTGATCTTCAGTGTTACATGGATATTGTATCTATAAAGACCAAATTTCAATAATTTCTAAAATCCTAATTTAATTAAGTGTTGTCAGTGTTATTTTATGTTAAGTTGTGTAATGAACAAAAGAAAAGAAAACGTTATTTTTGCAGTGTTGTTAATATATTACGGGGTTTTTAAAAACTTGCTTTTAGATGTAACTTTATTTTCAAATCAGAGAAAATAGAAAATAGATAAACATCCTAATTATAAAAACAATTCAACTGATACTGATTGAAATTCTATAGAATATATAGATATGATGCTATGATACATACTATAGCTGATGAGTAGATGGGTAACAAGACAAAAAGGAAATTTTCTTAATCTTCCTAACTAAAATGCCCACCTGTGAAATTTGCTCAATTTAATCTTCAGATTTAAGGTTTTTCATTTTGCATCAAAATTCTTTGTAGGTGAAATTCGTTAAATGTTTTGTTTAAATATCAAATAATAGTTAATAGGTCCTAACCAAGAAAAAAGTTAATATAAAATAATATCACTAAATAACTAGATTTTTTTTTTAAGATCTTGAGAAGCAAAAATATTTTGCTTTCAGCCGGATTGAAAAAAGAAATAAAAGATTCATTTCTATATTTCAAAAGAAAGCCAGTAAATTTAGTTAAGTATGAAACTGTCATTCAATTTAAAAATGTTTAATTTATGTTCATCTAAATCTCCCTCATTTGCAATTAGATTAGATAAATAAAGACTTTCAAATAGGATTATTACAGAAATACGATCGAAATGTTAATCTGTCAATAGAAAGTCATTTATAATTTATAATTATAATTTGAAGGTCATTAAATAAAAAAATAAATAAATAACTGATTTAATAAATCAGTCATTTTTTTTATTTTATTTAATGACCTTCAAATTATAATTATAAATTATAAATGACTGATTTATTAAATTCACTCATTGGCTTCAAAAATATTCAGCTTATAATCCTCAATAAGTTAATTACTAAATTATTAAACTAAATTCTTTTAGCAGTAAACTTTCACAAAATGCTGCCATTTAATGAGACTTTAGATTTAATGATCTCTACTTAAAGGTTATCTGTAAACAATCTGTTGGTAAGTAAATTTTTCGGAAGTTGTGACTGCATTTTTTCCTTGTATTATCAAAACACAATTGTGGCCACTGATGGTAGCATTTAGTAGAGAATTCCAAATACAATAGTGGTTCCACAGTCTATGGGCTTTTTTTAACTGCCTATAAGGCCTTCAACATCTGGTATTTCTAAATTCAATATTGTTAATGTAGTGCAAGAAGCCAGTGGACTGTGTTAAAGGGAGACGGCATTCTATTATATTGCGAAATTTGGTTTTTTCATTCCAAATTAAAAACTTCATTAACACAATCTATCGGATTAAGATTAATATATCGTAAGGGAACCGATTATGATAGTCCATTTTTTAAAAATGATTACAACTAGTAAATTAGGACACTCTTCTAAGTCTATTCATCTAAGATAGTCTTTTATTTGATGAATTATTTGGGATGTTTCCAAAACAAGACAGATATTGCTTTAGTACAGACAGATAGAAGGATTTTTTTTTAATTCGTTAAATTATCATTTAGAAAGATCTTTCGATCTTTAGTTAATCATCAACTTCCTAATAATTCGATGATTTAATGAATTTAAAATAATCCCATAAATAAAATTAAGGTTACTCATTAACATTAATATTCACAACAACACGTAGTTATAAGCAAAGGAGTTTCAAAGTTTTCTTCAATGGGATTCAAAATTAATTGAAGGAAAGAAGCCTTAGAAATGACATCCTACTTTACATCTGCCATCCAGAATTTTTCGCAGAAAAGCTTATAAAAGTATTCTTGGACTAAACATCATATTTTTTCAATTGTTTTTTTTTTTTTAAATATTTTAAACTTATTGACATATGATAGGGCTAATATTTACAGCAGCAAATTCAACAACAGTACAGAAAAAAATGTTCTACTTGAAAACTTAGCTTTATGTAAAAAGTCTTTTTTTTTTTTTTTTGCTATTTTTTTTGTAGTCGGGCAATTCGGCCTCTAAGCTACGGAGGTAACCCACAATTTTAGCTGCTCGTATGAATTTGTCACGGGAAATTTAGGTGTGACGCCGCCGAATAACAAAAGAAGAAGAAAAAACGAAAAGGATACTTATTATTCTCTGGGTAGAAGGAAAGATTGCCTGTTGGCAACTCAAGAGATTTTAGACTTTATTTTCATTTGAGGTTATTAAGGCGCGCTAATGACAAGCTGATGGGAAGGCGTTAGGCCTAATGTGATTTTGCTTGCTGCAGTTAGAGAGGTTTTTTTTTTCTCTTCTCTGTTCACGTTATTATTATTTTCCATTAAGTTTTTCATCACCTGCAGCAACTCTCGATTTGATACCAAAATTAAAAAAAATTTTATAAATGAAACACACAAAAAAAAATATAGAAAGACCAAAAGTTGGAGGATGTCATTTACATCTTCTGTTTTAAATAAAAAAAAAAAGTTTTAAAATGGAACCATTACATTACTTTTTCTTATTTTATTTATGAATTGCAAACAATTAGATAAATTCCTTTATTCAGATCTGAACACTTGAAATCTAACGTTTCAGAAGGAATCGACTAAGTCAAGGAGGTGAAATAAAAAAAGTCCAGAATGATATTGTTTTTATTGAAGTTTTAAGTTACACAAAATGAATAAAAGTGAATTTTGATTAAGTGCTTAGTTAAAATAAGTGGCTCTTATTCTATTTGATGTGAGTTAAATGATATCTATTTTTACTTAAGTCTTAGGTTTATTTTGTTAATATTGTTTATTATCTAAAATCAATAATCAACATGTTAGTTTGTAATTTAGAATTTTTCTACAACTCATCCTTATATAGTAGAGCATCGATTATCCGATTATCAATCAACCGAAACATCGGTTAACGAAGGCATTTCAGTAGACCAAAAATTTAAAAAGTTAATTTGCGAATTAAAATTAAAAATTTAATTTCTTTCCGAGTGATAGATCTGATGATGGGACATAAATCCCGAAACGCGTAATGACAAAAACAACGCAACGAAGTCACAGGACGGATTTAAAATAAGGTAATTTATTATCTAAAACGTGACTTAGACCATAATTAGCAATGTTTAAAATACAATAAAAGGTTTTGTGTTTAATATGTATCACTGTTTCTGTGTTTCATATTGCTCCTTTGACACTGGTACAATTTTTTCGTAAATGATAGGATATCCGAAATATCCGTACACCCCCCCGCGCAGCATTGCTTCGGATAATCGATGCTCTACTGTATATAAAGTTGGTGGCTTATTGATAATGTTTAGGAAACGTTTCTGCTGTTCTATACTTTAATTAGCATTTTTAATATTTAAGAATATTTGTGTAGCTTTTCTTTCGATATTTTTTTAAATGTATTTCAGATATTGAAAAGTTAAATGTAGACCAAATATCTGTTGTATCTGCTGTATAATATACCTTAGATGAATAAATTAATATTGTAGAAAAAGTAATATTCTACTATTTAAATTTAACTGGTTATTAAACTACTTGTTGATTGAATGAAATAATAAAGATATAAAGAATATATAAAAGCAAGAAGGTTCAATGAACTGTAATAGAATCAAAGCAAAATCCAACGGCAACGAAAAATTTGATTTTTAAGTTTAATGACTAATTTAAGTAAATTGTTATTACAAAATAAAAAAAAAATTGAAATAAAAATAATAATTCATTATAATAATATCTTGTACATTAAGTATGAAGGCTCTTAGTTCACATCTTTTCACATTGATTTCCAATTGGAAAAATTGTTGAAAAAATTTGTTTGCGGTTTTTATTTAGTTAAAGAAATAAAAAACACTCAAACACTCGATGTTCGCTAAATCTAAAGTCAATTCATGAAATCTGACAATTAACCTTTTGCAAACTGTGCCATCACACTAAGATGGGTCCACATTTACAAGACGTGGATTTCACATTTCTATAACAATTTACGCAATAACAATTATTTACTTTTTTTATTTTAACTCGATTGGAAACTTGAGTTCACACTTCGTCACTTAATAAGGCAAAACTAAAAACAAGAAAATGATATTGAACTCTTTTCAAACTATACATTCATGTTGAATCTTACATTTTCGAACAATCAGGGAAAGACGGATTAACGCAAAAGAAAAAAAGAAAAAAACCCTCAGATTTTTGATTGTATCACTTGTATTACGAGTTGCTTTTTAGCTTGTATTGATTATTAATTTACTCATGGCCAGATATCACTTACAATAATCCATGACAAAGGTAATATATTCTTTTCTTAGAGAGTTATGTGATTACTAAGAAACAATTAAAACCAAACCAACGTAAATTTAACCTGAAAATTAAGTCAGTCGCAAAACAACTGAATGCTAAGCGAATTACTTGCATTAGAACAACTAACAGAAATAGAAATGTTAACGTCATATAAGCTTCGTTATTATCAGAAAAGCAAGCAAGGATCTTTAGCTGTTGTGTCAGAAGTGTCATATAATACATTTCAACATTTTATTCTTCTTTACTTTTAAAACAAAAACTGTGATGATTGAGAAACATCTCCATCCTTTAGAATGATTTGGAAAAACTACCATTTGAAGGAGAGTAAGTTTCTAAATCGTATATCACTATAACTATCCAATGCAATTAAAATAAGTAGGCCTAGGAATTAATATTACTGGCAAAGAAGAAAAATACTTGATCTCAGTGTAATTTTGCATCAAATTATTTTTTTGAAACATTGATTCCTGGCTGTATTCCCTCAGTGTGAATGCGATATATTATTGTATTATTATCCCATCGTTTTAGATTGTATAGGAATTAACTAGTTATAAGTCCGGTAGCCCAAGTGTATAAATCGCTTTAGCTTGTTTCTTGGCAGAAGGAACTTAGTTTTCACCTAAACCCTATCAAATAGTGGATAACGTTCTTTCCTGGAGTTGAAGTTGGTCGATGGCTGCGAATCAAAGGAGCATATATCTTCTTCTCTCCCTTGAATCTACATGAGCGATTGATGGTCCTATAAGCTTTAAATGCATTAGCTGTTAAAATAATGACTTTTTTTTCCCAATATCCCAGTTGTATCGATAGATTCCTAATGCAGTCATCCGCTTTTAAATCTGTTATTTTAAATTGAAACATGAGAATGTTAGAACAAAACGGAATTGGGGCAGCCAATGCAATTTAGTGGAAATGCATAATTTATGACCTTTAATTACCTGCGAGGCAACATATTAATTACAGCAATTTGTTAACCAGTAGGGCTTTAACAAGAATTTATCTCTCTATTGCTGTTAATCCAGGCTATTATCAAATTTAGTCCGGTTCGGATTTCATTGAAGCTCTTTGCTGAAGAAGTTTTATTTTAAAACATTTCTGTTAATTGACTTCTAACGAAAGATTATTTAAACATATCTTTTAAATTTAAAGATCTTTCAATAATTTCAATTGGATATTATATATTGTCAAACAATAGCTTTCTAAAGCTTTTTTTTTATTTCTGAATACCTCTAGAATTTTTTTAAGTAACGTTAAAAATACTTAAATGTGAAAGTACAATAAGAACAAAGTTCATTTCCTAAAATTCACTATTAGCAACCAATAACAAAATAAACAGCAGAACGCTACAGTTCTTAAAATACTTTCTTGTTTTTTTTTTCCTTCTAAAAATTTCAAGATCCTAACTGAAATGGGCACCTCAAACAAATGTTTGCATTATTTAGGAATAATCTGATGACTTACTTCTGAACTGTTTCTTCACATTTGAATCAACATTCGATTTGTTGAAAAAAAAATGGTCTAGAGACATTTTCTTTGAGAAATCAAATTGAAGTCATTTCCCAATGACTACCTGGAGCAGAGACATCAAATATTGGACCTACGACTGTCCACCCACAAGTGTTTCCGACAAGTTTTGATATTTAGATCGAGTCTCAAGAGCACAGGGGTAGAGGGAATAGAAAATTGAGGATACAAAGGATAAAGAAGGACAAGAAACAGATCTTGTTCTTACTCATGGAAAAACTCCGTAATTATCAATTAGAAATGTAAGTAAAAATTATATTAAGCAATTTTTCTAGGTGTGGTCTGATATCAATACTCCAACTATATACATTTCAAAAAATATTTAAAGTGCAGTTAAAAATATAATAAAATCGCCAACAACTTAAAACACTATGTACAATTAAAATAAAGCACACAATAAAGCACTACGTACGTTTCGAGTCCCCGTCTTATTGGGACTCTTTTACAAGTGTTCCCCTTACCCCGCCCCTTTCCTAAAATCTAATCCTCCTCTGTTGGATTCGGTAGTGCATTAGTTAGATGCACTTTGTGTTTTACTTTAATTGTACATAGTGTTTTAATAGTTGGAGATTTTATTAAATCTTGCTGTATATTTACATTATTGTATATCTCACAGAATAGATAATGCTTACATAACTTATACACAGACTTTCACAAAGGAAAGAATAATTGAAAAGCTTTTCTAATGATTGCTGTTCTCCTTCTAACGCTTTACTTGTCCAAAATGCGCTATCCAAAATATAGAATCCATCCAATATAGAATCTATGGCCTCGTTTTCTGGTTTTTTGTTTTATTTTTTTTCAAAGCAACTGTAATTTTTTCTACCAAATGTCAATACTAATGTTCAATTTACGTAACCATGGCAACGTATTTATTTTTAAGTAGCAAAGGGAGACAGAAAATTTGCAAATGATGTCAGGACAGCTATTCAAAAACATGTATGATTGCATTCCAAAATTTAACCGAGAGTATGGTTCTTTAAAATATTGCGTCTGAAAAACAATATTTACATATGATTTACAGATGTTTAATGTTGTTAAAATATCAACATTTGTATCGATTAATTTGAGTTAAAGAAGTCAATGCTATTCTCTTTTTTCTTAAATTACATTCACATGAAATATGTTAAAGTTGTAGCTAGAACATTTAAACTTTATATCCATAAAAACTTATATAAAATTTAAACAAATAATTGCAGGTAGAAAATAAAAATGGTTTCCTCTTATCGTCAGTTATTTAGAGTCAACAAGAAACCCACAGATCTTCTAGTGCAACATCTTCTAGGTTAGAAACTGATTCTAAAAATGTAGGAGCAAACTCTAAGGAATGGAATCATTTCCTCAAGGGATTATATTCTTTTATACTTCTTTTCCATAATTGCTTTTATAATTTTTTTTTTCAACGAAGATGCAGTAACTGTAATGGAACGGGCCTTAGTTCGTTCCTTTTAGTTTTTATTTTCATGTGAAATTATAAAAAATATTCTCGTTTTATATTTTTTACTGTTTTATTATATAAATGTAGTTTTGCCGTAATTATTTAAACTAGCAAAAAGACGGGCTTTGACTCGCGCATTATTAAAATCACTTCCGAAAATTTGCGTAATAAATACAGTATATAAATACTTTTTATATATATATTATATATATATATATTGAAGGTATTTAAAAGTGACTAATTCTACGACGCTGTAGGATTATTAGAAATTACAATTTTTTTCTGTTTCAGAACTAATGGCGCTTTTTGTTATGGCCTTTCTTATGGATTTTTCCAAGTTTTTCCAAGTTTATTCCAAGAAATAATTGTTTTAAAATTTACAGCTTTAAGGATTGAAAATATGATTGAAAATATGAGTGCACTTCTATATGGATTTCTACGTGGTCACGCCAAATTTCGTATTTCTAGCTTATAATCGTTTCAGGCCAACTAAGGACCACATTAAGATAACTATTTTCTTCTCTCTTCCTTCCTCTTTCTCCAAAACTCCTTCATCCTTTCCGAATGGACTCTTTTCCTTTCATCCGACCATTTGGCTCCAGTTGTTTTCCTTTTCCCTGTGTCTTCCTGAAAACCTTTGAACTTCTTAACTTTTAGTCTGAATGTGTCTCTGCTGAGTAGGGTCTCCCGATCAATCTGCATTTCTGCTAAGTCCTTTATTGCTTTGCCACTCCACCCATTTTTTTTGTCTGTTTTCCTGTTTTGGAAGAAAGTATGGATTTTCTTTGTTAATCTATCTTCATTCATTCTCTCTAAGTGCCCATAAAGGGTAACACGTCTTTTCCTGATCTCATCCGTTATTTTAGGGCATTGCAAGTAAATTTCTCTATTTGGTCTCAAAACCCAATCGCCATCTTTATTCTTGATTGGACCTAATATTTTTCGCAAGATTCTTCTTTCTTTCTTTTCCAAATCTTCTAGTGCCATTTTGCATCCAGTTAGTAATAGTGTTTCTGACCCATAAAGCACTTCAGGTTTTACAACTGTATTATAATGTCTCAATTTAACGGCTTTAGATAAACATTTTTTATTATACAAATTTCTTACTTTCATGTATGCTCTTTTCATTTTTTCAATTCTAATTTTAATTGCTTCTTTTTCACTTTTAAGATTTATATTTTCACCCAAATATTTAAAGTTATCCATTTTATCAATGTTGCCATACTTAGTTTTAAGAATTCCTGGTGAATTGCCTTCATTGGTCATGTATTTTGTTTTTTCAAAAGATATTTGTAAACCTACTTTTTCTGCTGTCTCCTTTAGGAGTTCCAGTCTTCTTTTTGCATTTTCTATGTTTCCATCTAATATTACTAGATCATCCGCGAAGGCCAAGCAGTTGATTGATACTTTAGATCTACCCAACACAATGTATTTATTAAGTTTTAGTTTTTCCTCCTCACTTATCCATTCTCTTGTAACTTTTTCCAACGCGCAATTAAATAGGAGTGGGGACAAACCATCTCCTTGTCTGACTCCTGATTCAATTTGGAAAGGACTAGAAATTGTTCCATGGAATTTAACTTTAGACACCGTGTTTGTCAAAGTTTGTTTAATTAATTCCAGAGTTTTCTTATCTACTGAAAATTCTTTTAGGGTTTTAAAAAGAGAATCTCTGTCAATCGAATCATAGGCCTTTTTAAAATCAACAAATATTAGCACTATCTTCTTATTTGATATTTTCAAGTATCTAATTATTTGTTTAAGGTTTAGAATTTGTTCTGGACAGGATCTACTACTCCTAAACCCAGCTTGATATTCTCCAATATGTTTATCCAGTTGAGGATTTAGAATGTCCAAAAAAGCTTTGGATAAGATTTTGTATTCTACAGGTAATAATGAGATTCCTCTGTAATTATTAATGTCTGTTTTATTCCCTTTCTTATGAAGTGGGTGAATTAATGCAACCTTCCAATTTTCTGGAATTGTCTCGGTGTCCCAGATCTTGTCCATTTTTTCTTTTATAATTGTGGCACCTAAATCTCCACTAGCTTTTAGAATCTCTGCTGTGATGCCATCTTCACCTGGGGCTTTGTTGTTTTTTAGTTGTTGGATGTATTTTTTAATCATATCAAGACTTGGTGGTTCTGAATCTTTATTAGGGATGCTATCATGAAATTCCAGTTTTTTGGTCGGTGTTTCACAATTCAGTAACCTTTCAAAATATTCTGCTAATAGCTTACAGTTTTCGTCATTATTAAGTGCTAGTTTTCCATTTTCTTTCCTGAAGCATAGAGATTGCGAAACGTACCCAGACATACAATTATTAAATGTTTTGTAGTAATCCCTTGTATTATATTTTTTAAAATGTTCTTCTATAGATACAAGTTGTTCCTTTTCAAAACACCTCTTTTGTGCCCTAATAGTTTTATCCGCTTGTTTCTTGTCAGACTGATATCTATTCCACTTACTACTTGTTTTCCTGCTATACCAATTGTTCCAAGCTTTTTTCTTTTGTCTAAGAGCTTCTTCACATTTATTATTCCACCATCTGTGCTTTCTCTGTTGGTTCTGTGGAGCTATGTCAAATGCAGTATGTTGAATCATTTCTGTAAAGTTGTTGGCATCAATCCCCGCTTCCTTCAGCTTCTCTTGAAAATCGCACTCCTTTTCCTTCAAAGTTTCATTATTAATTCTCTTATTCGTCCTGGTTTGTTTACTGATTTTACATTTTGGAATAAATCGCATGTGGATTTCCGTTGGATAGGGATAAATCGCATGTGGATTTCCGTATTTCTAGCTATTATAGATTTTGAATAAAACGAATCACAACATCTGATCGAGTGGAACATGGAGAAACTCACTTCGCTCGTCTAATTACGTAATTTAAAGGAATTTCTCTTTTAAATTTCTTTAGACTAATAGTCATATTACATCAATAAATATACAGACTTTTGTGCTTCTTCTATTGTCTGCGAAAATATTAAATTTGAAAGGAAGCGAAATCATTCATCCAGCAATTGAAGGACAAAAGACCGGATAGGCCTAGAAGTTATGGATGTTTACATAATAATGGACTTCCTCATTCATTGGTGTACCGAAAGGGAGAGCAGAATTCGTAGGGCTTGTAATCCCTCAAGTGCAACCAAAAAATGTAAGAATTACAGCATTTGGACCTTTATTTTAGGTTAAAAAGTCATCTTTACATTGTAATTGCCTCCCCCCCCCTCGTATTATAGGAAAGATACAACGTTGTTTGTTTGTTTTTTGTTAAACGAACAATGAATACCATTATAACCCCTCACATTTCAAATTTCAAATAGAACTATCTCTTTATTATCTTTTTCTATTACAGGAGGGTAGTTTTAAGGTAGTATTGCCTATATGTACAAATTGATTTACAGAAACTAAACAACTAGCAACTATCTTATATTATTACTTCTCAATTATATTCACCCATCATAACAGAAGGCTCATGGGTTTAAATATCCATTGAACTTTTCTACTGATATTGGTTTAATTTGATTCAAAAGTAAAGTAAAGAACAATTACTTAAAAAGTATTTATATGAGCGATTCTATTTTATATATTGGAAGCGTGGCATGAAAACTATATCAATTACATCAGTTTTAAATTGAACATTTTATGTCAATAATACATTTACATAGCAAATATCTTTATTCACATAAATTTAATTTTGTTATTTAATTTCAGTGATTGCTTTTCTCTCTTTGCAAATTTATTTTCATGTTTATTCTATCAAAATAAAATATGAATTAGTTTGTAAATTTAATCATCATTGATTTCAGAAATTATTAATTCTTTTTCATTAACAATGATAGCGAATCAAATCAATAATAATATAGAAGGGCTTACAATTTGAATTCATGACACTGGATGAAATTATTGCAATTAATGATTGAAGACTCGTGCATTTAATGAAAAGCTGCTTGGATAGAACTGTGTGATTAATGCGATGACCTGTTAATGCCTGAACATCGGTTCGAATCCCGGCGAGGACTGGGATGTTTCTTTCTCTTTTCGATGCTTCTCTTCCTTTAAAAATTAATAGGACTTGTACAATAGATCTAAAATGGTCGAATTATTATGGTGAATCCGTGACCCTAAAATATCTACAATCTAGGCCCTAACTTTCTAGGATAAATGAAGCTGGTAAATATGGGTCCATGGGTAATTTCCTTCCAACTTTTGAACTGTCATAGACATTTAGGGCAATAGGAGGTCTTTTGTCTGAATTTGACAAAGTTCTTGGTGTGGATGCCGTTGGTTGAAATATGAGCATGAAGGGGACGATGATTACGTAGAAAACTAGTAGAAGCGTGACTCAGTGGATATCATATCGCCTCAATTTCGTAATTCTACTTTGGAAAGTTGCGTTTACTTTGATTTGATGAAAATGAATTTGATTTAAGTTCTATGTATTGAATCCAGTGGTGAATTTGATGGTAAGTTTCTTTTGAAAAGTTCGATAATTTAAAATTTGGAGAAATTGTTTCCACAACTTTAAAATAATAAAGAAAAAAAAAGAATTCGTAACTGTTAAGGAAAGTAGATTTCAGTTTCTTTCTTGGAACTTTTTGACTTCCTTTAAGTGCTAAATTTATTTGGATAAAATCGATTACTAAAAATCTATTTTAGTTAGATTCACTTATTTGATGTTGTTTCAAATTTTGTAAAGATCCGACGACCGATGCAAGATTGATATTCATATTTTTACGAAAACTGAGAAAAATATTGAGAAACATTGTTGGAAAATACCTGTTGTACTAAGTCTTAAAGAATTAAGTTCAATGGCATCTTATTTCTATTATTTACCAAAGATAAACTTCCGTATTTTCAAATAGAAATAATCACCTTTGTAAACTTAATTCAAATCGGTTTTATTTATTCGAAAATTGAATTTTTGTAATTATTATTAATAAAGTTTTGTACTTTTATTATTTTATTACAAAATGATACTTCACAGAAGAACTTTCTAAATATAATAAAAAACTATCTAAAAAACTATTATATTTTTAAATATAATAATATCAAAAGGCATGTAAACTGTTTTATAACATAATAAGCATATCGAAGCATATGTGAATTATTGTTATATTTATTGTAAGTTATTATGGAATGATGTATTACTAACTTTTAGATGCAACTTGAGAAAGTCAAGAAATTTATCTTGACGAAATATTGTAAATAAATGAATAAATCAAAATAAGATATAATGAATATAATAAAAAACTAATAAAAATATTTGTTTAATATATTAAATGGAATAATTGTGAGAATAATATACTTTTAGATGTGGTTCATATAGTAATTAAATAGCGAAAATATCACTAATAAGAAATCATTAAGAATCCCTCCTAGAGCTTATATTAGTGCATTTTTCTCTGTTCTTTCTCTATTTCACTTATTCTGGAACCAAGTGCTGATTAACTTTGTCATCAGGGAACCTTCCAGAGTATTGATGGTGAGCCATGGTCATAAAGTGTGTCTGTGGTTAGTTGTGTTGTCATTTCACTGTTGTATCAGTTCAGGCTGTGGATGACAGTTTTGAATTATTCGGACACGTTGTTCATATTGATATTCATTAGGTTTCAGAAACATTCTAAACTGTTCCACCTAAAACAAGATAGACTTCCCTTTAACTCACTTAAATGCCTTCTCTACATTATCTTCTAAGAAAGAAAGAAAGAATATTATTTTGAATTATTAGAAGATTTATTTAACTTTTTAGAGTCATCTTAATAACTTAAGTTGAAGATGTTTAAGAAAAGACATGAAAGCTAATACAGTTCTTTCTTTGTAAGTTAAATTTATATTTATTCATTCTTCTAGTTCGATAATTCCTACGAAACAGAGATAAGAAGGGATATTATAGGTCTGGCTGACGTTTGTAATCCTTTGTTATCCTTTATTATTCATCCTACAGAATGAAGGATTAGAATGAAAAAAATTTCAAAATGCAATTTTAAATCTGCACAATTATATTCATATGTCACAATACTCAATACAACTTATAACCTTGGCTACAGTAATTGCTGCAAAATTTTATTGTTCTATTCATAACTACTTTGTTTTAATAATAATTATCTAATTTATTGTCAAAATGTTACAATATTTCATTGTTTTGCTATTATCCTACTTATGATTACTTTGTTTTGTTAAAGATCATGCAACAACATTGCCTGTAATGCTTCTAATTTAATATGTATATGATCTGATGTGTATGACTCTGTATTATTCACGTTGTACTTACTATATATTGTTACCATTCTAATCATTTAAACTTTTTGTTAATGAAGAATATGCTCTATGTATAAGCCTGAAGAAGCAGATAAGTTATCTGCGAAATATAGCGATATTTTGGAAAGAAGAAGATGCTGTGTTTTTTGTTTATTATAATTACCATTTCTGAAATCATGTTTAAACTAGAAGATCCTTTTTTTTATTTTGGTTCATGTCGACTTCGTAGTTACAGTGATCAAGGTTATAAACATCGTCTTTTAACGAAAAGTTAGAAAGAAAAAAAACAAAAACAAACACTAGCCTTAGAATGTTGAAACTTTAATCCTAGATTGATTTTGGTTCCTATGATAATTGATTAGAATCAAAGATTAACGTTTGATTGACTCTCGAGAAAGCTCTGTTAACACAATAAATAAATATCTCTTGATCTATTAAATGTGAAAGTTTTAGACTACCTAGAAATTTGTTTGGGTCTTGTGGTAAGTAAATATTCGAAACTTCAACGAAAATTTCCTTAGAGATACAAAAATCTGTAAAATGGAGTTTCTTCTTGTCCAATGGAAACAAAATAAAAACATAGGAAAGTTTCAAATATCTTTATGTTAGCATAGAAAGCATTACAATGTGCATTTACTTCAAATTTTACTCTCCTCTACCTTCGTATTTTTAACTGTGTGCAAGCAAATGTACTTATTAAAACCTGAGAAAATAAATGGATTTGAATAAAAAAAAAATTCCATAAAAAAGTCAAGTTGTTCGATATTTTTAACTTTTCAACAGTGATTATCTTTTTTCTTGTTAATCCTTCACGGTGGAAAGGATAACATATGCAAAATAAAGAACTCAAATTATTCGAATAATATATTGTATATTACGTGTTTTGAAAATATCAAAAATGCTTTATTGATTCTTTTTACAATCATAGACTTTTAGTCCTGTTATTATAAGGGAAAAGCAATCAAGATTTTTAAGCCAAGGAATTTATTCCATAAATTACGTAACATTCCTACGTATAAAAAAAAAGAAAGAAAAACAACTGTGTAAAGGCCTATTTCTCACTAGTAACTTAGAATGTAATAATGTGAATAATACCCACATTCCGATTAAATTACATTTGACGCCTAGAAATTATTAAAAAAAAAAAGGACAATAAATATTTTTTCGGCACTTGTTTTTTATGTACCCTTTGCCTGAAGCATCATCTGTTGAAAGACCAGGTGTAAGGGAATGAAACCCACCATCTGTCGGCACTTGTGTGAACTGATTCTCCACGCTGACACTGAACACAACAGCTTCATCAAATACCGGAAGTGCTTCTTCCTGTTTCGACCACGAGTAATTCCTTTCTTTTCCGTTCGAATTAACAGTGGCGTTTGAATCGCCTTTTCAGTATGGAGATCCATGGAAAGACGTACTTGCTTCTTTTCCTTTTTTTTTTTTTTTACTTCTTTTTTTTATCTTTAAACATCTGGTGATTCAGAAAACGTGGACGGTCTTTGTGACATTTCATATATATAATTAAGGTCACGAATGACAACAAAAACCTATATTTAGATGGACATTGAATAGACAGATTTTGACAGTTTTGTCTTCATTACTTCCTGACAAACGGAATACTTAATTGTTCACGGTTGCTCAGAATCTAAATATTGGGTCAGAAAAGAAAGGAGGGAGAAAAATATACGGAATTTCAAAAACTACACAAGGAAGAAAATTATAAGGATTACCTTCCGTAATTGCCAAATTACATGAAACAAAATTCTGTTTTTCTTCAAATTAAAAAATTAATCATAATTAAATAAAAACCAAACAAACGAACACAACAACAACTCCTTTTTTATTCCCAACGTCTGTGACTGAATTATTTCTAATTTCCTGAAGAAAATACGAATAAAAATTGTTCTTATGATTTCGGAAAATAACAATAATATCCCACTGCAGATGAATACTTTATATTTGTGGTAAGAGAACAATAGAATTTAATGTTTTAGATTAACTGTTTTGAATCCTAGTTTGATCAATTACTTTTAGAACTTTATTTTGTTATTAAAATCAAAGATCTCATTCATCAAAACGAAGAAATTTTTCTGTAGGGTCACGAAATTGGTAAATAGATGAACTTAGGTAAAACATTATTGCTACTTTTGATCTTATTTACCCAAACGACCGGTAAGTTAGGACGACTTTTTATGTTTCGAGTTTCATTATCTTATTATTTGATCTCCAATCTTACGACCACTTTGATTCGGTGAACAATGCACAAAGCGTTCGTTTCACTTAAGAACAAAGTTAAACTTTATCGAATTTTAAGAGTAGATCCCATCTCTTTTGGCTCACTTTAGAATCACATAGATTGAAGGGATGGGAAGTTTAATTATATTTGTACCTGACTGCCTGTCACTATTCTCTGTAAACAGCATTGTTTGAAATACAGGATATCACGAGATTTACACATATATTTGATGATATTAAGGTGATGTGAACTAAGTATTGCCTCGCCGTTCTCTGACTTTCAGATTATGCTCTACATGTACAATCTGACAGTTAGGTCAGCAGTGCAAAATAAATGATTTTTTAATAGAAATGAGCGAGGGCCATAGGATGACTCAACTCTTTTTCCCAAATAAAATCAAAACAAATTATGACAGTATTCCCTCATGCAAACAAAGCTTGAAAATTAATCTTGACGTTCCTTCTGACCTGGAAATCCTGAAGCCGCTTTGTATTTGAGCTCCTTTTTATATTTTTAAGAGGCTCAGAATGTAATGCAGGGATGATGTGACCAAACATCACTCGTAACGATATTTTACATCGTCAATATCTTTCATTGATATAGCACAAAAAAAAAGCTTATTTTCCAAAAATAGAATTGCTTATAAAGTATAAAATATTTGAAAGTTAAAAATGATCAATCTTTATATGCTTACTTATCTCTCTATCCTGCCTGGCTGGAATAAGCTCGAAAACTTATTTATTTGATAACTACGTCAAAAATCAAAATATTAATGACACTAATTGATTCTTTCTTATCAGCTTTATATTTTATTTAACTACAACAAAATGAAAAGTAGATTCCATAGCACAACAACGCTTCTAAGGGAAGTGGATGAAATTAAATAATTTTCAAAGGCGCTGAAATATTAACGAAGTCTCATAAAAAAAAAAAAAAAAAAATCCTAAGTAATAAAAGAAACCCAAAAACAAAATGCTAATTTTTTTTCAATCTTTAAGCCTGAAATTGACTATTTTCAAAAGTAAAGAGTCTTGATATCACAAATTTAAAACTATGTATATACAGTAAAGTGGAAATACTATACTATATAATTAATGAATGTGCCATTTACTGAATTTTCTAAAGATGGAAATACTGTTTCTAATTTTAGTGGGTTTCGATTGAGGATTTCTTGTGAACGGTTTCATGAATGATTCAATGAATGCCTAAGTAATGTTTGTCGGAGATTTAATCACAAGCACAAGATAAACAATATCCTGCAATGAAATGCTTCTATCCAAGCAAGAGGCAAACTGTTTTTGATGTGTGTCCTTGGAATAATCTTAAGACGAGATTTAATCACGAACAAATAAACAGATTTTCGGAAATATTTTGCTACAGCAAAGCAAAGACCCAAATGCTTTGATGTGAATATGTCCGCAGGGAATTTCCAGTGGAGCAGAGCTTTTCAATTATTATTAACAGAAGCCCCGGCACAAACAACAAAATATTCCCGAAGGGACACCAGTCCGGAGTTGGGTATTTCGTGTGCTCGTAACATTCGATATTTCCGACCTGAAGCTGAACAATTACGATAATGACAACAACTGAACTGCCGTAAATTAGTCAAAACACAAAGTCAGGGTCTGATAAATCCCCTAAGATTTAAGCTGTAATTAATGCTAATAACTTGGCTTAGTCAATAAA
>JAFIDM010012231.1:8760031-8774306 GCA_023159025.1 Thereuonema tuberculata | reverse complement strand
CTTTTCAATCAATTCATGCAAAAAATAAAATAAATAACAAGCTTTCTTTCTTTTGAATCATTACAGCCTTGCGCCAAAAACCCAACCTGACCAAAGAGCGACTTTTTACAGGAGATACGCCATCGGCGTTTTCAAAAATGGATACCCGCGAAATTTCTATGCAAATCTTCGATCCCGTCGGCGGCAGATGGATGCGGAGGTCTTTCTGAAACTGTGTTCTTGCCGAGTGAACACTTGATAACACAGCTTGCCTTATCCTGGCGGGAGGTCTGAGGGGACACACACGGTGCACCTGGATGTGATGGACAGCCGGGCAGGTGAGAGGGACTCTCGGATCACTTCGCAAAAATGGGCAACAGAAAATTACTCAATTACAGTCCAAGACGCCAACGTAGCCAAGGCTTTTTGCTACTAGTTTTATTATTAGGAAGTGGGCAGCACTGTGTAATTAGGCTGTTTCTGATGTTGCTTTTTATTGTAAAAGAAAATTTACGATGCATTTGGTCAGAATTCAATTACTATTTCCATTATTAATAATCCAAATTAATAATCCAAATTTGAAAATTTTGAAAAGATTGAAGTTGGCAATTGCGAAGTTGAAAACACAAAAGAAAAAACATCAATAATATATAACAATAATGTCAATGAAAATGCCTTAGGGAATTTCGCTTTGCTGTTGTTAAATTCAGGCTTACATATGATTCTGAATTTACTAAACAAAATCAACGTGCCTGTAGAACTCGTGGGTTTAGTTTTTTATCCGTTAATAATTTTTGAACAATTGAAATGATCTTCCTGAAACTTACGAATTTACTGCCTGTGACGGTGACAAAAGTTTCCGATGAGAAGCGGTTGAAATAAATAACTCTTTCGAATTTACATCAATTTCTGTAATGCATTGTAATCTTTTTTAAATATGGTGTCTTTTGATTCCTGGAAATTGGATTAAGACCATTTAAATTTATTTTTGATTTAAGGATGGCAAACTGTCTCTTTTTAGTTCAAAGTATATAATTAATATTAGGAGTAGATTAAAAGATGGGATTAAATGATTCGAAATATCTTAATTAACAAAATGAAGGTAACTTTGGATACAAATTGTCGAACTTTATGAATTTTTGTTTTATGTATTATAATCTACTTAGAGTTATTATATTGCGATTTACTATGTTTATTACAGGAATTTTTATTTTTTATATGTAGATATATAAGTTCACACATAAACATAAGACAATTGTTTCGTTGTCAATCGCTTTTTACATAACTTCAACTAGCATTTTGGAACGTTCTTCAAATCATGAAAGGGAAATTTTTATAAGAGCTTAAAATAAACAAATATTTACCAATGAAATACAATTTTAACAAAAAACACAAATGAAAGTTAGGATAATAAAAAAGACACACATACTTTAGGAAGAAATGATATATTAAAACATTTATAAAATATGTGAAGAATACATTATAAAAACAGGACAGTTTCGTCCGGCAGTGGATTGCTCAGGACTTCGTCAGCTAAGTTACATGTGACAAGGAAAGGGCCTGCTTTTATAATGTATTCTTTATATATTAAAAATATTTTAATTTCTTTCCTAAAATATGTGTGTGCTTTTTATTATTCAATACTGATAGTTACATTTTCACACAACATCCTAACATATTTCAAATGAAAGTTAGCAAATTTATCGAACGATTGTGGCTGACCTATGCTTTAGAGGTGATTGATCCTGTTTGGACGCCAAAGGCGAATATCTAAGTCAAAGTGGAGGTGCATGATCGTGTTGGATTTCGACAGTTTAATAGTATTAGAGGATAATGCCAAATTTATAATATATAGTATAAAGACTTCCAACTTGGCTGTCGTGAGGTAGGCTAACTAAAGATGCCAGAAGCATGTATCATTAAAAGGTTTTTTGTGTGTCATTCAAACAATACGTTCACCATCTCGATGATTCAGGCAAGTTTTTCAAAGCAATTCAAAACCTTTCGAAATTTGTATTTAAATAATGATTTAAGAAAGAAAAAGATTATTGCATAGCAATAGGTTAAGTTTTGGAACTTTCTATGATAAGGCGCTTCAAAAATTTGTAAAATTAATGAGTAAAAAATAGTTAACATTTCTAAAATAGTCAAGCAAAATTTCATGCCAATATACAGTAAAAATGAATTAGATGCTCAAATTCACTTAAAATGTCACACTTTCTGTTAAAAAAATAGTTATTATCAATATCCTTATTATAACCTTTATATTATTTATGAATGGTTTCAACTTCTGGTAACTTATGGATCTGTTGGTTATCATCATTCGAAAACTCATATTAACAATCTACCATTAACATGAAGGTAATGTGGTGAGCGTGGATGGCTTGACAGGCGAGCACCGCGACCTGAAAGATCTATTGTGCTATCCCACGGAAAGAAGGACAGACGGAGAGAAAGACTGAGAAAGGATGGTGTAAGAAATGCAGGGAAAATGGGAGAACCCCGGGAAAACCTGCTCAGCGCGGATCGCCACCATCAACGAAACCCACATGAGAACCGAACCTCGGTACTAAGATGAAGGTAAGTAAATTACAGATAAGAAAATAGCAAATACGAAACACGTGATTTTAGGCGTAAAAAATACAATGGGTCCTGCAAAATTAAAAAAAAAAAAATCACTATGTCAGTAAAACAAGTAATTCCTATGCCAGCTTTCACATTGGCCATTCATTAATTAATTGGCCACGTAAAATTGAGAAAATTCTCGAAAATTTAATAAATGACGACCTTCATCCACAACTGAAATCATGAGACAGCGATTCTGCTCTTTTTAGTATTCGTCAGTTAGCACCAGTCCACTTCTGAGTATTCATGGTGGCCGGTAAAAAATAAATTATTTTACGTATTTTTTTTTAAATTTTCTTCAAGTCGATTTAAGGCCTTTTTGTCTTTCTTGCGATTGAATTTCTGTTGAAATTCATGACTGACCTGTGCATTCAGAAATGTCTGAGGAGTGTCAAAACTGGAGAAGTGTTTATCTCAGAATAATGCAAAACTTCCATTTATTAATGTCTGTTTCACTTTTAATCGTCTGTATTCTCGGATGAATACTAAAAGATTTAAAACAATCTTGTAGAACTAACTTACCAACAAGAAGGATTTACAAAATAAAAATAATAATAAATATGAAATAATAGAATTATTTTTATTAACTTGTTACAACTTTTTTTTATGTAGGGTTTGTTTTTCGAAGTACAAAATCATTCTTCGCACCGTGTGTTAGTAAAATTGAAGAAATCTTCAGAGAATGAAAAAAAAGATAAATAATTAGAGATTTCCACTCGAATTCCTGGCTTCCAACGTGTGTAGCAACTGTGTTTGCGTTCCTGATCGCTGACCAAGAGTGAATGCGCCCACACAGAGGGAAGGAGGGACCTGACGGGCGGCTGAGCGCCAACCACGGAGCTCGTGAAAACCTGTTCTGAGGTGCGTCAGCCGATGATGTCTTCATAGGCAACTGTCGGGGATGAGCTCATCTTAATTACAAGGAAAGAAGCGGTGTGCCACAACCTTTTGGGCCCTGGGGGGTCGGCAAAAACCACCCAGATAGTTATCCCGGAGACGAGTTCTTCTCTCCCTATCATCAACTCGTAACGGCCGAATACTTAGAGCATCATTAAGGAAGGAATAATAGACCGAGTGGAATTAATAATTTTCTAGCAGCAATTAGACGTGAGACAAGATGGCCGCCGGAGCCGAGGATGGGGAGACATCTGGTGGGGGAAAAATACAAAAAACTGAGAATCTTGAGAATTCACAGGAGGTCTGAAAAAGAAACAGCCTGCTATTTACTTAATTCTTTGTCAGTTTCTTTCAGTTTGAAATAATAGTTTATGGGAATTGTCTGGAAACAAAACATAATTCTTTTTCTTTGACTTCTCTTCATCTTTCTCTTGCATTCTCAAATAAAAACTTTATTTACATTGGAAGCACGTACAGTCAAGTTGAACAGCTCTAATGACTGACTCATTCTTTAAAAAAATGAGAGAGAAGAGAGCGTAAATTTTCCTGATTTTTTTTTTAATTGTTTTCTAACGTAATTCAATACGCAAAATCCCTCAGAAGAAATTAAAAGCTTTAGCACAAAAAAAAAATCTTAACAGACGTTGCAAATGATCACCTTTCTTAAATGAAATCCTTCGAAATCAATTATGTTATTTTATTTTAGAGTATTTTCAAACTAAAACAAAGAAATATTTTCATCTAATCTTGCGTTTCAAATAAAGTTCCTAGATTCTATAAATTTCTATTGATTTTAATATTCCTCTATAAACTAAAGCTAACTAACTAGAAACTAACTTTTTTTTTAGCAATTTTATTTTATTGTGATGGAAAATGACTGTTTATCAGCATTTCCTTACTATTCTATAATTTTAGAATAATACTAGTCGGCTACCCGTCGCTGCGCTCCGGAAGCCTCCGCATATGTAACGGAAAACAACTTTTTATTTATTAAAAAAAGCACACACACACATATTACATCAAGTAAACTAAAACTAAAATTTTTTAAAAGTTTTATTTAATTTAATTTCTGATGTTTATCTTCTGTCAATCCACGACTGCTTTTAGAACCAGCATGTGAATCGTATATCTATGTTTTCTTTTCATTTTATATGATTAGAATGTAGTCCCCGTGGTCTAATGGCTAAGACGTATAACTTCGAAGCAGATGGTTGCATGTTCGATTAGTGAATTGGTAGAAATTATTTCTATTTTCACAAATTACAACAATTGCACCACAGACAGAGAAATAAAAGCTTTGAGTAATATAGATATACTTTTCAGTGGTTTTTAAGTTACACATAGTGATTTTTTAGTATTCTATCTTATAGAAATAGTGCTTCTTTCTTTTTTGAATCTCTTTTCTTAATTACAACCTTTACCCGTGTGCAAATTGATTGATATAGATATTTGAAGAAGAGATATGTTGAGATGGATGTTTGTTAATATAGATGTGAATGAAGATCGTAGCTTTTGTTCGAAATTCTTGGCTACGAATTGATTGTGAGTATTCTTTCGAGTGAAGATAACCAAATTCTGATGACTTGTGACTCAAAGGCATGAAGTTATGCGTGAGTGAAGACAACGTTCTCCAAATAGATGGCAATTTTATTTAGAGTCTGTCCTTGAGCTTTATTGATAAACATCGTGTAAGAAGGCCTGATCGGAAATTGCTTTCTTGTGAAAGTGAATAGAAGTAGATTATCGTTTGGTTTCATAGACATCCCATGGATGAAAACAAAATCTCCTTTGTGAATTCCTGTTATTAATTTCGGCTTCTATGAGATCATTATCGAATGAACTGCATTATAATTGAGTTCCGTTGCAGTGTCCAAACTTGGGATTGATTTTTCGCAACAAAATTATTGAAGATCCAATCTTCAATGGCAAACGATGTTGAGGAATACCGCTGAGATTCAATGAGTTCAGATAATCAGGCAGATAGAGATGTTCGTGTTGTGGATTATCAGAAGTATTAATTTATTCTCACTTAAATACTCTCTAGTCTCATCTTGTATTTTTTCACTTATCACTCGATTAATGTTACCGACAATCTCGTTCTTTGGAAAGTTCTTAACTTTGACGTGATTCCACGTATTTGAGTTACAAATAGCGTTTTTCAGTAATCTATCTCATAAAAAGGATGCTTCTTGCTTTCTTGACTCTGTTTTCTTTACTCCAACATCTGCCGTGTAGACGCACATATTTTTCAATATCACATAGAATTTGGTTAAGGAAGAATACTTAAAATATTGCAACATTTCGGCAATTATAGTTCTAATTGTCAGTTTCGAATTACAAATAAACTGACGTGTGGGAAATAAATAAATAATATTGAGATTCAAAAAAAAGATTAAATATTCCTTATTGATGGGGGAAGGGGAAGGAGAGATAATACAAAAAGCAATATAAAAAGAGTTGTAGTCCCCATGGCATAATGGATAAGACCTCTAACTTCGGATCAGAAGGTTACAGGTTCGATTCCTGTCGTGGATGTTTCATTGTAAACATTATTTCTATTTTCCATTCTCACAGAAAATTGCTACGGACCTACAGAGAGACAGAGTAATAAAAGATTTTAGCAATATAGATTGATACTTTTCAGTGGTTTCTGAGTTACAATAGTATTTTTTCAGTATTCTAGCTAATAGAAGTACTGCTTCTTTCATTTTTGACTTTCATTTTTATTATAATTGTCACTTTTCAGTGACGTTTGAATTACAAATATTGATGGTTTTTGAGCTGGAAATAGTGATTTTTTCGAAATTCCACCTCAAAAAAAGAGTGCTTCTTTCTTTCTTGACTGTTTTTTTTACTCCAACATCTGCCGTGTACACGCACAAATTGTTCAATATCACATAGAATTTGGTTAAATAGAAATATTTAAAAAATTGCAACGTTTCGGCAATTATAGTTCTAATTGTCAGTTTCGAATTACAAATAAACTGACGGATGGGAAATAAATAAACAATCTTGAGTTTCAAAAAAAAAAAGATTGAATACATTCCTTATTGATGGGGGAAAGGAAAGGAGATGTAAGTCAAAAAACAATATGAAGAGAGTTGTAGTCCCTATGCCCTAATGAATAAGACATCTGACTTCGGATCAGAAGGTTGCAGGTTCGATTCCTGTCGCGGATGTTTCAGTGTAAAAATTATTTCTATTTTCCCTTCTCACAGAAAATTGCGCCGGACAGACACACAGACAGACAGACAGACAGACAAACAGAGAAATAAAAGATTTTAGTAATATAGATTAATGAAGGATAATTTGTCTTTAGTAAGATAACCATTTTAAAGAGGGCTGTTTGAACCCTAGTGCGTCTGAAGGAGAATGAAGAGGATGTACACTGCTCTTAATTAATCTAATATCTATTAATAATACTAGGCCCCCCGTGTACAGATTGATCGATATAGATGTTTAAAAAAGAGATATGTTGAGATGGATGTTAGAAGTAGAGTTCGGGGACCTAAAGTCTCTGTCTTTCTCTCTCTGCCTGGTGTCGTTCGGCGTCTAACCTCTGTCTCACTTTCGTTGTCTCCTTAGCTCTTGACCGTCTTTTACGTTCGACTTCATTCTTCAATCTAAATGTGTGCTCTTTCCAATCGCTTCCTCTCAATATCTTTCACAATATCGTTTATAATATGTGATGCATGAAAATATACAATCAGCCCGTGCTCTTAAATAACATCCAATATACATTCCTACCCTTATTTGCTGTTAACAATTTGGCAAATCCAGTCATTTACAATATTGTTAATGATCAATACTTAAGCAAGTTTTATGAATCATTGTTGATTAATTCCAAATCCAACAAGTGTTATAACACCGAATTGTCAGTAAAAAATGCTTTACAGTATCAGCTTGATTAACTTTTATCTATTGTTTTAATAATAAATTGACTAATGTTAATATTTGATACTTAGATATTATTATAATATATGGAATTTGTAATCCAAATTTGTAAAGGCCTAATTTGTTTTTATTATTTGTAGTCTGATGAAGAGGCTTGTGTAGGATGCCTTGCAACATGTACATGTCACGAACATGAATTTTGTAAATATATTTTTATTTATCTTAGTGTGTTTGGTCCCATTTTTTAAATCTATTACAATTGCAACAAATTAAGATTTCTTACATTGACGATCCCTAATTATTATTATTATCATTGTAAATTTCAATATACACAATTTAATTAATAAAAATCACTCATTTCAATCACTTTTTTTTTAATTTAAAAGATGTAAAAGTAGTTTTAAATTACGACTTAGCTTTCCCAAATAGATATTATAACAAAAAATCCTTTGAGATATTAAGTATGTTAATTTTAATCAGTAAATGTTAAGTAAATATAACTTTTAATATTTATAATTTGTTATAATGCAAGAGGCGTGTTTTATTGAAATACATTTGCTGAATATTGAAGTACATTACAGTATTGGTTAAGTAATTTGTTTACATAAGAGGAAACTGTAGCTACACTGTTTTATCCAAATTAAACTACTATGAAGTAAAAATTGATATCATCATCCTGTAATTCTTTTTATTTTAAGAATTGGAAATATTATTGTTATTTAGAAAATGAAATAGTTTTATTAACTTTGGAAGTATAAAGGCGCAATCCTAACAGCTTATATTAAATACGAAGTTATTATCCAATCGCTAGATTCTATAATTCCTAAAGCCTTCTCAAGATTTAAGCTTCAGATATCGATAAGATTACATCTAGTATTATGATTGAAGAGCAAGTGATTGTTTACACTTTACTGAATAGGAATTCATTAATTAACTTCTAAAATGCATCAAGAGTTGCTAAAAAGCAAATATTTACAGGATGTTGGTCTTCCACAGTTAACGACAATGTATTTTATGACATAAGGTGAAACCAACAGTACAGTTCATCTCAATCGTATTATTCATGCATTTTATTTTATTTTCAAATACTCTTTCAAAATGATTTATTTAGAATAGTTTAATAATTATTACAAGGGCTCTGATTTTCATGATTTTTTTTTTCCTGATCTTCAATTTTATTTTTAAAAAATGTTTTCTCTAAATTTAAGATATTTTTGAGAAGGGGCTTTATTTCCTAATGTAAGGCTGCTTTTTGCTTTTGATTGAAAAAAATGTGTTGATCCTGATTTTTTGGTTGGAAATCAGCTTTTTGATCTTATTTTTGAATTTTAAGACATATTTTGGTAATTTTTTTTTTTTTCAATTTCTTAGGTTTATGCATGTATGACTTTTAGATTATAAAAATCGTTAATTACCAAAAGAAATTGTGTTTGCTTATTTTGAAGTTCTTGCAGAATTTATTAAATCGAAGTAACCTCTCTCTTATTTTTTTCACAGAAAATAAACAATAAAAATAATCTGTTTTGATAAATCAGTTTTCCATTGTTCAATATATCATAATATTTTCTTTTCAACAAATTTCAAATTCTTCTTAAATGAGATTGACAAACATCATCAATTCAATAAAAAAAATAACCAATAAAAAAAAAAAATCGAATAAATTAGCTTTCTTTTTTGATCAAGTAATAGCAGGTTATTAAACGACATCTTTATTTATTATATACTGTTTATCAAACTATATATTTTATATTACTAACGCCAAAGTTAAAAATTAACTTGATATTCATCATTGTTCATTAGCTGCTGCCAAATGGTTTATTTGGTCTCAAGAAAACTTCTATCAGAATTCCCTAATTCCACACAATTAAGTTAAAAACTTCAGTAATTTCATGGATTTCTTTTCTCGTCCAAAATTTTTGAAGAACAGATACACAAAGAAATGACTTAGACCCTTCACTGAATCCTTATCAATGAATTTAATCCAGTCTTTCTTTTTTGCAAAGACTTTGATCAGATAATGTCCAAACCCTAAATTCTCTTATGATTTCTTTTGGTCATTGTCTTCACGCAGAGCCCAAACAAAGCAGGGATCTAACACTTAAGCAATGAAGAGCTATTTTTTTAATAGAAAAACACTGTACAATACTCTTCTTAGTCTCACAGTGTGTATTCATGTCTTATGTGTATAAGGGTAAGCACATATGTAAGTGTATGTGTGTGAGTGTTCGTGCATTTCTCCAACTGCGTGAATCATCTTGAAACTTGACCTTATATTTTTTAATCGAGAGATTATCTATTTTTTCTTTTTAATTGAAAAAAAAAATTCTGTGTAAATTCTTGTCAATAAATTTATGAAGATCAGAAAAACGTTACAACGAAAGCTTTAGAATCGAAAAACATGAGTTGCAATCATTTTTTTTAAAGTGAATATCAATCCATTAAAAATTTAGTAATCCATTGTCATTGCTATGATTGTCATTGCACGTGTTTTCATGTAAGTAAGTTGTGTATATAATTTTTAGAAAGTAGAAATTTTGTAGATCGGGAAGTTTTTTTCCTTTCTATTGTCTTCTATTGTAAAAAACAAAAGAATACCATCTACAGAAAGAAACAGCAAAGTTTCAAGGAAAAAAAGGCTTTACGATCCTTTAGAGACTTCTTATTTTTTCTTAGCACATTCGTGAAAGATCATTTTTGGCTATCTTGAATATCTACGATGTAGATGTAACATCGATATAAACTGATGTTGAAATTGTTCAGGGGAAAAAAATCTATAAAAATGTCTGTGTGGGAGAGCTACCTGGTGTTCTACACAAGTGTATCAGAAGGTAAAGAAAAACTCATGTCCGTGAAGAAGAGAAAGAAGAAAAAAAAGAAAGGTTTCCCGCCCTGTGCCACTTAGCGGGGTGTTCGTTTATGACATGAACTCGTCTCTGAGGTGGAATTAGACTCATTACGATGCTGGGCACATTTCATCACCCGACTCATGTATGAAGAAAAGAAGCCTCGACGCAATAAAAAGGCCCTCCCTCAAGCCAAGGCATAAAATAGGACGTCCACTGCAGTAGAGGAAACAAACAATGTCACAACCAAATGATTGTTGCTTTTATTCTTCAATAAAAGCAAACTTAAAATACTATTTTCTTTTTATTGGAAGGTCAAGGTAATAATAACAAGTTAGAATATTTGGAACAGCTTTGGTGATAATGACATTGAAAGGTAATAATTGTAAAAATGAATTATTTTTTCAATCAATCCAAAATGAAATAATAAGTTTTATAAAAGACAAAGAGGGTATAAGATTAGTACGTAAAGTAACCTTAGAAATACGTAGCTTGAAAGAATATACTGTACATTTTAACGCTTAAGACTTATCCTCTTAAAATATAATAAGTAGTTTGTACAGTGTCTAAATTAATAATAGCATTATGTGTTGTTTTTTTTTTCCTTATAAAATATTTATTAAGATCAGTCTTAACTGCTCTACAATATTAATTTAATTGATTTTGCAGAATGTCCTATGGTACCTGAATGCATTTGGTTGGTTTCTAATATACTGTTCACAATTGAAATTTTCTCAACTTAAAGAAGCGGGAGGTTGATTATCAATATCGACATACAAATTGTTAAGGATGTTTGCAGACACCTGGGATATGTTAAACTTTCGAACTTACAATCAATCACGTAAGATGTGCGAGAGATAGAAGGGCAAACAGAGACCGCAAAATTAATGTCGTATTCCGTGCTCCATGTCAAGCAAAATAAACATTGAAGTAATAAGGCTTACACCATTCCAAAGACCAACGATGCCCCATAGATATCACGGATGCGTTGACTGTAGGCTTACTTAACTGTAATCAGTTGACTGTCCGACTCATAGCCTATATGCATGCATCGAATTATCATAATAGTAGGACTTGGTGGAAATTAGTGGCTTGTTCGAAGGCATCTCCATCTAGTCGAAGCTGGTACAGTCACATCAACATATTTTCGTCGTGAGATAATAGCCACAAGCTGTGGCAGGGTGCATTCGATGAGCTGCTACAGCCACTGCAAATACTTTCGTAGTTACAGATTTCAGTAGTTACGCCCCGAACGGTGAATCCGAGATGGAGTGAACAGAAATCTGAGTTCACGGCAGCCAATTTCGACTGCCATTACTTTAGAGAATATTGTAGAACTGAATTGTGATACGAAAAGAACAAGTTGTATTCAAGGATGAATCCCGGTTCTGACTCTGGAATAAGTGAATGATGTGGCTAAGGGATGATCCTGCTGATGACCATGAAACTATGGTTTAAAGATATCTTTGAATGGGTATCATAAGTTACGATCAGCCTCTTATACCGTTACGTTAGTCAGAAAGTACGTGAATGACATTTTACAATCTGTTTTGTTATTATTTGTAAATGTTATCTTAGAAGTTCATTTCGTTCATTTCACGTTAACATCTGAGTGATTAAATGTAAAATTATCCATCCACTAATCGAGCTTATATGGAACCCTATTGGACGACGCCTGCAAGTCTGTTCTCTATGATTATCACTGAATTGTATTGCACAGTAAGCTGGCCACAAAATATTGACTGTTGTCATGGGATTCTGCTTTGTAGCCCGCCAAACTGTTGTATATCTCTTTTAATTTTCTGCTCATTCTTCCTTGATGGGGATTGTTAATGTTGAGCAGAGAATATTTAACTCAAACTTCTTTTTTTTAATGAAAGAAGAATGTTAAAAGGGGAAAACCCCTTTGTCCATCAGTAATAAAAGAAAAAACATTTTAAAAATATTTGAAGCACCATATCCACCATGTGAGGAATAGGGATGATTTATCAAAGAAGATTTACAATAACGTCAGAGAAAAGATTCTTACGATTTTAAGTGCGATACTGAGCAGCTTGTAAAATGTTCATGGTTGCCCTCACGTCATTAGAACTCACTTATTTTATTATTTAATTAATTATCTGCAACAGTGTATCAGTCAACAATATACTTTGTACTGTCAAGTCATAAGTTAGTAAATCTAACAGGCAATAGTGTTGGAGTAATTGAGATGTAATAATAAGTAGTATTTATTTATAACATATCCCCAAAAAATAAGATAACAGTAGTGTACATCAATGCTACTTATTTTTCTTTTGCTTATTTAATTTTAATCTTAATAACTTTTTATGCCTTTGATGAACTGGGTCTTCCAAAGCGCAGATGCCTGGATCTAAGAGCAGCACTGAATATCTGTTATAACATAAGGTTTAACATAAGCGATATTCAGTACTGCCCTTAATGTTAAAGTTAATATAAAGTTAAGGTTACATTAACCTCCAAGAAAATATCTTCGTTTTAATATAAAAAAGGAGGTAAATAGAATTCTGTAAGAATTACTAGAATTAGCTTTTTTTTTTACCAATTCCTATGAGAGAAACTCCTAATGTAAGGGTAAGTATTGAAGCATAAACGTAATATTCACGCATACATGCTTACGAAAACCTGCTTGTAATTATTGATTCCTTCAAATCTTAAATTAATAAAAAAAACGTAATGAGAAGTCTGTAATGTGATAAGCATTAAGTTTAACATTTTTTTTGTTTAAAAAGAAAAACAAGAAACTTTATAAGAAGTAATAAGTACATAGAATACTGGACATAGGAGTATAACTTAGCATACAATTAAGAAAGTTGCTAATATAATACAGTATTATGTTAATAATAACTTAATACCTTTCCCAAATAAAGAATTAAAAAAAAATGTATTTCTACTTTGTAAAAATTAAATTAAGCTTTAATCTGTCTAAGATTTGCAATTCTTTTTTTTTCTATTCCTTTAAAAATCAAATACCAAAGTTAACTTACAGGTTCAAAGTTTTTTTTGAGAATATCTGTAATCATTTTTTTTCCCAATGCTGCAATACTGAATTTCTTAAATTTATATCAATGATTGAATATAGTTATTTTCTTTTCAGTATCGACATTCGTCGGCAAATTTCTGAGGATAAATTTTGCTAATGTGTGTTTATTGTTCATTGGAAAACAAATATATATATATATATATATATATATATATTTTCTTGTTATTTTCTATCTAGTTACGCTTTGGATTTTGGATCTTTAATGGAAATTCAATTTGTTACGAAGGCAATGAGTCAAACTAATTAAAACGAGGCATTAGCAGTTCTGTATCTGGGGGCACGGCAGTGCCCCCGCCAAGATGAGTCGACGGCAGGAAGGGCACTACGTACCTTTTCACGAAGCGTTTCGTCGTATTTTTGAACCCTCATAGCTTCGGCCTGGATAATACTAGAGAGCTCATATTTTCAGGATAAGATGCAGTTAGCAGACTAATGAAATACGCTAAGTTTCATTTATTTAGCTTTTATACTTTGGATTTTATTAACACCTAAAATACGTCCATTTCGTCACTGATTCACTGACTGACTGACTGACTGACTCATGATCATCAAAACCTCTAGGGTACTTCCTGAAGTCCTAGAAAGCTGAAATTTGGTATGCAGGCTAGGATTAGCACACAAACAACAAAAAAATTAAGAAATCCGTAACTTTCACCCTCCAACTCCTCACAAAGGGGGGGGGGGTCTGGTTATGTATTATCGAATCCTCATAGCTTCGGCCTAAATAACACTAGAGAGCTCAAATTTTCAGGATACGATGCAGTTACCATACTAATGAAATACGCTAAGTTTCATTTATCTAGCTTTTATACTTTGGATTTTATTAAGATCTGAAATACGTCGTACCCTCAATGCTTCGGCCTAAATAATACTAGAGAGCTCAAATTTTCAGGATAAGATGCAGTTAGCAGACTAATGAAATACGCTACGTTTCATTTATCTAGCTTTTATACTTTGGATTTTATTAAGATCTGAA
>JAFIDM010012231.1:8728214-8759931 GCA_023159025.1 Thereuonema tuberculata | reverse complement strand
GATAAGATGCAGTTAGCAGACTAATGAAATACGCTACGTTTCATTTATCTAGCTTTTACATTTTGGATTTTATTAATATCTAAAATACGTCGATTTCGTCCATGATTCACTGACTGACTCACTGACTCATGATCATCAAAACCTCTAGGATACTTCCTGAAGTCCTAGAAAGCCTGGTATGCAGGCTAGGTTTAGCACACAAACAATAAAAAAATTAAGAAATCTGTAACTTTCACCCTCCAACCCCTCATAAAGGGGGTTCCGGTTCTTTATTATATAACAATTTCTGATAGGTATATCCCACCCAAAACATTTCATGTAAAATAAGTTGCCAAGACTCACATGATCATAACGCTTTCACTGTTAAAACGATATGAGATCTCATGTAGAGCCAAGCCCCTAACTCTACAAGGCCTAACTCTACAAGCCCTAACTCTAAAAACCCTATATCTTGGTCAAAAAGTATGGCTTGATCGTTTCAAGGAACTAATTCATCCCACCCAAAACATTTCATGTAAAATACGTTGCCAAGATGCTCATAACGCTTTCACTGTTAAAAAGTTATCAGATCTCATGTAGAGCCAAGCCCCTCACTCTACAAGGCCTAACTCTAAAAACCCTACTATCTTGGTCAAAAAGTATGCGTTGGCATACTCCATATCCTTTACATAACTCCATGGAATTGTCTGTGCGACAGCCACGAAATGGCCAAGCCATACTTTTTAGAGTTAGGGCTTGTAGAGTTTGGCCTCGTAGAGTTAGGGGCTTGGCTCTACATGAGATCTCATATCTTTTTAACAGTGAAAGCGTTATGAGCATGTGAGTCTTGGCAACTTATTTTACATGAAATTTTTTGGGTGGGATATCGTTGACTAAATCGTCTAATTATAACCAGTGAGGCTACATTAATACGACAGGTGATTGTTCCACGACCTCTGCTGAAAGTAGAACATACCTTTTTCTTCACTTGAAAATGCATAGAAAGATAGAAATCATGTTTACACTAATAACAACGTAGTAGAGCATGATACAAAACAGAAGCCTGAAAGGAAAATAAAAATAGAAGAAAACAATCACATAAGTGCACAATAGAGCTCCCGTAATATTAAAAAATGGTGCAAAAATGAAATGAATATTTACCACACATTCTTGCTTACCTTAAAATATCTTTAGCTTTTATTGTAGTTTTGTCCTAACATTAAATGGCTCAACCCTGACTCAGCTATTGAGTCACATTATCACTGATATTATCATCGAAAAAAGTGGGACTAATATCTAACGCAATGAACTTGGATGCTACAAGGATATCCACGTTCAAATTTTAAACTGCACATTAGCCGAACTGCTGTATTTCTGAAATGCTTTAAAGAGATTTATAACATGTGAAACATATGAGGGTAAGTCTTACATGACTTTAATATTTTCAAGGTGTTTTTAGTTAGGTTTCTTTAAATATATTACAGTGAACATATGAGCATTTGTTCGTCGATAAAAACGACTCTCTGTGATAGTACTTTTACCGACCATCTCTCTCGTTAATTTTAGAATAGGGTTGTATTTTTAAATGTTATTATTATTTGCATTAGATTTTATTAAACACTGACTATTTTTAATTCAGTCCCCTATATTTGTTTTTGTTTCATAACTTATAACGAAAGAGATGTTATACATAATGAATGAAACTTGTTTTTTGGAATTTTTGGAACCACTGATTTGACATATTGAGTAACAATTGCGAAAAAAAAAAAGCATTATTTAAAGAACACAAGTTTTTTTTCATTGGTGTTTCTTTTCTTCATTGATATTTCTGTTTCCTTCAGAGGTAACTGTTGTTTTTTTGACGTACCTGGTACTGCCAGTATCTTGGATTCGGTAGAAATAAACCCAAATGGAGTCAATACTCCACTTAGCTTATTCTAATCTCACTTCCGTTTCATTGCTCTTCCCGGTTGTGAAGGGTGCTAACTAGACCATTTTTTTTCATCGGGGCAGAAAAAGGGTTAAAACGGGAACCCCATCATCCGACTCAGAATCGCACATTCTATCCGGAATTCCATGCCCTATTTCACTTTTTTTTACACCGAATTTGACTTACAAAAATATTTCAATGTTCGTTCTTTATAGGCCTATTTTTCCAGTACTTTATGAATTACCCTGTAGATAATTATAATAATTAATAATGTTACCATGGAATAACAAATTTGGATATGATTTAATTTTTTTTGTGTGTGAAATCAAATTTTATTCGATGCATGTGATATGGTCTGTGATCTTCCAAAGGTTATTTTTTTAATGATATTGTATTTATGATTAATTTGAAATTAATTATGAAATTTCGTATTCATAAGAATCTAAAACTTATCAATTTTGTTATCTCAATAGGACTTTGAAATAAAAATAAATAAAGAAACAACTAATAAAAACAAAAAATCCACCTGGTAATTCTAGAGAGAAAAAGAAACTGTTTTTTGTTGCTTTACCAAATTAGGAGAAACAATCGTAGAATTGTTTGACAACAACCTAAGGAACTGTGTTGCTTATCTTCTGCATTTGAAGTATTAATGGCTTCAGAAGCTGCATTAACTAAGTGCTTGATATCAACTTGTGTCTTGCAGCTGGAATAACGTGTTTGTGTGGCCCCATCAGAATTCATTACTTAGACCTAATCACTTTCATCAGCATTTGCCAATGACCAAGTTGAAATTCACGTCACATCGTCAAGAAAAACCCAAGGCACGTTACAATTTCTCAATCCTCTTCTCCAAAGGTTAGACTAAAAAAAAGCCAACGCGTAATAGTTAAAAGTTCTTGTTCAAGAATCTAAACACTAACAAAAGATAACAAACTGTACAAACTTCTAAAGAAAAATTCTTACTTTCAAAAACAACAACAACAAAAAAATGCATAGGCCTATGTCAATGTAATTTTCTGTTCATTTCGACAAATAAATAATATTTCATCATGCAAAACACGTTTTTTTTTTTCAAATTTTAATAATGAAAAGTCCAATATCTAATTTGATTTTGAGAAAACGTAAGTAAATACATTTACTTCATTTTTAAAGCTGAAAAAAATCATAAAAATATAAAACAGTCTTCGTAGAATATATAGGCTTATTTTAAAAAAAAATCAATTTTAAATGCTTATTACTTACACAAATATTCAAACAATAAGTTGCCATTTATATTATGTTCTTAATTTCGACAAATTCCACAAAACTACTTCTTTTTTATGATATTATTTTTATTATGTATTAAAGAAGAATCTGTACTATTATGAAATCAATAAAGCTTTCTTTTTTATTCTCAATATAACCAGGGGAAAAAAAAAAGAAAAACCTACATTTTATCAAAGAACGAAGGAAACAAAAAGGGAAAAAAAAGACATTAAACAATGAAATAATTAAGTAATTATAGGAATAACAAAAAAAAAAGTCTTTTGTACTTTCAGTGATTCATTGTTGAACTTCTATGGGTCCAACTTCTTGTAAAGTCAATAAGGAGCTCTAATTTAAAAGGTTTGTGAGAAATCGTGATTATTGCGATTTAACGACAAGGATTTAGTTGGGATTAATGTATTTCGACTAAGATTGCATTTAAATTTTTATTTTTTATTTTAATACAGTAATACCTTGAGATACGAGCGTTCGACATACGAGTAATCCGAGATACGAGCAAATTTTTGCTTTGAGATACGAGTAAAGATTTGAGATATGAGCATTTTGAAAGGGAGGCAAATCTCCCTCGATAGGTACCGGTATTTTGTTAAAAGGTCTGCACCAAGTGAAAGTGAGGGTAGTCAGGAGAAAAAAGGGAAGAAAAGTGTAGAAAAGTAAAGAATGCAAATCAAAAAAAGCAAAAAAAAAATAGAAAAGTAAAAAAAAGTAAATAAGCTAAGTTAATTTAAGTTAATTCGAAGTTTATGTAAGTTACGTAGTGCACCTGTAAGATGCAGTACGGAATCAAGTGTCTACGGTCCTCCAAATGAGAGTTGGTTGGTGGAAGCTTGAACTGGGCAGCTCTTCCGGTAGCTGATCAATTACGTTTTCCTGTCAAAATGGACGACGCCGTCTGTTCTCACTGATAAATTATAGTTAACTTACAGTAGGCGAACGTTAATTATCGGAGAAGTTTCTAATTTAGAAAAATACTTGTTTATTTATAGACTTTCATTTATAAAGTATGACTATTAGATTTAAGGGTTTTTTTTCTTGTGTGTGGTTTTCGCCAGCATCAACGCTTGACGACGAAGAGTGCTTCTACGGCTATTTTTCTCCGCTCACATGTTGATAAAGCAAAATAAAACTTCTTTCTATTATTCAGCGTTATTTTAATACTAGTCGCTAGCAATAAATATTTTAATGATTTAAAAACAATTCCCTTTTGATAAGTAACCAGCGATTATAGTCCAACAGACGGATCTCGACGATCTCGTTTCCATGAGAATTACGGAAAACACGAGATCTGGCCATTAGCCTCTTCACGAGGTGTCAAGAAATTTAGTACTTTGAATGTCTGTCATTAGAAAAATGCTATCTAATAAATTTATTGTTGTTTATTGACTGTTTTAAATTTATGAAAAGTATATTAAAATATAGCAAAAGTCTCATGCATTTCCCCGTATTATAATTCATTTAAATATTTCAATGAAATGTAAACATAAATATATATGTATCGTATATATATATATCATAAATGTATATCATATATAAATGAAACATTTATGCATTTTTTATTTGTTTTTGATTTTTATGATTAGCAAATAAAATAAATGAGAAATCGTGTGCTTTTTTGATTATTGTTATTATCGTTAATGTAATGTTGCATTTTAAATTTAAAATCGATTGTCTTATATAAATGTATTTACATAATCCTGTTATTTTTTTTTGTTTGTTTTGGTTTTGTTTACGTAGGAAATTTTTAAAATTAACGTTTTTCTAATATTTTAACAATTTTTTTTGTGGGCGATCAGTATGTTTGACAGCTCTTCCGTCTAATTTTGAGGCCCTGAAATGGGCCTTTAAAGGTAAATTCTGTTTTTGTTTTTTTTCTTTCAGCTATTGTTGCCAGTAAATGACTGCAGGAATTGGGAGATGTACGAAATATGTACGAGTAGCTTCAGCAACTATGTCTTGAACTCTTTCTAAAGGAATGAGAGGTCCTCCATTAACTAATTCCCTCCGAAAATATTCTTCAACTTACAATATTATTTTCCGTGCGCTGCTTCCTATAGTACAGTTTCTCGACATTTTGTGAGAATACTTGGATAGAGGCTATTCTCGCGTAAATTACGTGAAATCACGAAAAAACGAGATCGTCAAGATCCGTCTGTTGGACTATAGTGCAATGTCGGATTCCTATCAGATCAGACGAAAGTGCCCGACCAGACTAATCGATGCTACATGCGCAAATCTCACAAAAACAGGGCGGCCAACTCTCATTTGGAGGACTGTATGGACGGGCCAACTCTCTTACCTCCCTTCCTCCTCCTCCTCCGCACATGCCGCCATTAGCCACTACTGCATCGTCTGTCAGTAAGAACTCATAATTAAAACCCCATTTTATTTTATATCACAGGAATCCTTATACATTATAATTTTTTTCGTGTGTGTATATCTCTATAGCAATTAAAAACATGTTTTTTCCAGTATTATTAGCACTAATAAGGGAGTTTTGTTAGAGAGCCGGAACGGATTATTTTTTTTTCTATTATTTCTTATGGGAAAAAATGATTTGAGATACGAGCAACTCGAGATTCGAGTTCGGTCCTGGAACGGATTATACTCGTATCTCAAGATATTACTGTATTTGCTTTCGCTGACCGTCTCAAGACGAAAGCAAAATGAGATGCCAAGGGTTTTTTTTTTAATTTCTAATTAGTAGATCTTCATTTGCTAGAGTGAATACGTTGCCTATAATAAACAACAGATGCTATTGTATTAGGTTTTTGATGAATACTGGGACGGGGCTACTCATTCCATTGTCCCCTCTTCCTCCATTTGGAAAAAAGGTCATTATTTTAATAATATGCAATTCCTAAACAAATTTAAAATTTTTGCATTCAATAAATAATATAATCAAATTCCACGCGATAAATCTATACACTTTGTATTTTTTATCTTCTTTCAAATCTCATTGAAAACAACAGAATTCTACAACATGCTTCACTTTCAATATTGTAGTACGTACATTTTAAATTGTCAATGAATTAAATTTGTAAAGGCAATGGATGTACAGATTTACTTACAAGAGTGAATTCAATTCACATCGCAGTGAGATAGCGTTGTAATTGTATGTGCGCTGGGAAAATTTGAAATTGAAAATCAGACGTTGATCTATCAATTAAAGATCCTAATCTCAGCTACTTATCACTTCTTAATAGCTTTATTTAATTGTGCAGAGGTTATTAAACTGTAGACCTCGGCGCACCTTCAAGGTGATCAGGATCAGCAAAAAGTGTTGCTTCATTGCCTAAAGATCTACTGTTAGAAAAGTCGTGTTTGGAAATCTCAACATTTTGAAAGTTTCCTTTTTTATTTATAGAGACTAGATTTGCCGAAGGAGCTTTTATTAAAACTTACTCCTTTTAAACAAAAATAAAGCAGACAAAATAAAGAATAAAGGAAATATCTCAGACAAAAATGTAATGTTTTTAAAAGATATATTGAAATTCAATATTTACATTCCTCTAGGGAGCTTGAAGTTAGATGAAATAAAATTTAGGAGCCGCATGATTCATCCCGGCTACAGGTTGTCAAAAATGGTCGGTCAATTCTTTTCGCGATCCCACAGAGTAGACAATGTCTTCATCTTTAAATGGAAAGGAAGTAAATGATTGAAATGATTAATTATACATAAAATAATATAAGGGCTTTATTTTGATAATGGCAAAATTTAACATTCATGGTATATTTAGCCTACAACAATAAAAATAAGCATAGAAACGCACACATTTAAAGGATTCACTGAAAATTTTGGAAATTTCATTCCGGGAATCCAAGACAGACTGTTTCGAGGTTCATACCTCTGGGCTTTATTTATTTATTTATTTATTTATTTATTTATTTATTTATTTATTTTTATTTATTCAATCTTCTTATATCCTGCGAGGTACAGTTAAGACCTGTATGCAAGGTACAACATAGAAGTGTGAAATGTAATGAATTAATTAACAACTAATAAAAGTAACTGAATTGCAAACAAAGTTACATACAAAATTGAAAATGCTCTGTTAATACATAAAATCAAGTTCCTTCTTATTGGTTACATAATTTTGAATTCTATAATTTATGTAGCTAAAAAAATTTAATCTAATGAGTAAGTAAATCAATTATACTTAAATCTAATGTAGTTTTTTGATAAGCATTAATAATATTCATTAGTTATTTAATATGAAAAGTTTTATTATATAATTAAGAATATGATAAGGATAATTGAATGAAAAAACAACAACATAAAAATGATATGTATAAATATATAGATAGATAGTATATATAAACATATATTCACACTATATACTTACATATACATATATATTTACACAAAGATATATCCATATATATTTACACAAAGATATATCCATATATTATACACATATTTATATAAACATATATTCATACTGGAAATAAATGTGCAAATACACAAAATTAATACTTAACATAGCAGAATAAAATCATTAAATCAAAGAATTAGATAAAAATAGTAAAGTAAATTGGTATCATTTCTATACGGATTTTATTTCAGATTACATTTTCCATTTTATTTTCTTATTTATATTTTTTTTATAATTACATTTTTGTGTTTTGATACTTTGGTAATTTTGAATGTTTCAGAATCAATTTGATTGTAAATTTTTTTATCTAATTCTATTCAAATTTCCTAAGCCAACAGTTATTTTTTGGGTTTTCAAAATCATATATGTTAATAATTTTTCTTCTAATTTAAATAGAAGATTCCAAGTTATTAATTTATTGAATTATATGAAAATGGTTTTTGATTACAATCTTGTAAATTAATTTTCGTATGAAATAATATTTTATTATTTACTCTGAGTGTATTTTTGCTGTGTGGTGTTTTTCTGATTGTAATTTGTAAAAATGAAATTTAGAAATGAAATTTATAATTTTTCGTGTAATAGTTTTCATTTCTGTATTACTTAGATGTATCCAACAATCAATGCTAGTATTAATTATGAAATCAACAAATGCTTTATATAACACACATTTTTTGCTGTATAGGGAACATATATTGAATTTATTGAACATATAAATGTATGTATTTAATTTATTTATACAGGGTCCGCCAGAAAAATGTATACACACTTTAAAGAACGAAAACTATTTGTTATGTGTTTGTTTTACATGTAAATAATTATCACAACTGCAGTACTGTCTTCAGTTAAGCACATGCTTACTTTAGATGTTCAAAATGTTCGCCGTTGGCGTCCAGACACAACGACGAAGGTCGCCGCAGCTACGGGGGTCAATGTTTGAATTGAGATCTCTGCACCTGCCGCTGTAATTTCCCGGCGAAGATCCTCCACCGTGCGTGGCGTCTGTCGTTAGACTTGATCTTTCACAGTTACCCACAAGCAAAAGTCCATAGGGGCGACCGTGGGGGAACTCAATGGGACTCTTTTTCTTTTGATGGTAATTTCACTGGAGAAGTGTACCTAGAAATTTTATGCACATCAATTTTACCAGATGTACGTGCTCTTTACGGAGATGATGATGAGGTCTTCTACCAACAGGACGGGGCGCCACCACACTACCACTTAGCCGTACGAGCTTTCCTGGATGACAATCTGCAGGGACATTGGATTGGAAGAAGAGGGTCCATTGAGTTCCCCCCAAGGTCGCCAGATCTAACCCATATGGACTTTTACTTGTGGGGAACTGTGAAAGATCAAGTCTATCGACAGACGCCACGCACGGTGGAGGATCTTCGCCGGGAAATTACAGCGGTATGTGCAGCGATCTCCATTGAAACATTGAACCGCCGTAGCTGCGGCGACTGTTCGTCGTTGCGTTATGTGTCTGGACGCCAACTCCGAACATTTTAAACAAAAGTAATGTTATGTTCATTAATATTTTTGGATAATTCTATACATTTGCAACTATGTGTAGTTAGATTAAAGGAGTCGCAAAAGAAAAACTTTGCTGACCACAGTCCTGCATAAAAAGGACTCTCAGAATCTTACAAGACATATTCTTTTTCTTGGAGGTGTTGCATTCACATCAGTTTAGTATCAGTAACTCCTCAACGACTTGCTCGGAGTCTATACAAACAATTTTAGGACTTCTAGAGCTGTTGCATCGTGATACTGCAAGAAGCTGACTAAGCATGCAGACGAATCGCTCGGCATCTGGATCGTAACGAAACTACTGTCAGACGGTGCTGGATTCTTGGTTGAACTCCTTCATGTCGCAAAGGCTATGATCGGTCTAACAGTGCTGCTGTTAGAGACAATCGGTCTGCTATGAGGCAGACCTAACTGCTCGACATCTTCACTCTTCACCATTCAGAGATATATTGCATCTTCTAGACACCAAAAGCCCGGGATGCCGCGAAAGGAACGGCAATACAACGGGTTATAGCATTTCGTCAACGTATGCTGTACTGAACTGTTAGGGCGCTGTACTGTTAGGGTGCCACGGAGGACTATCAAGAGGGTACGACTATCAAATTAAATGGCATACCTTGTTGTCGGCCGTGTAGCGCGCGACAATAAGAGCGGGATCATGACAATGTCCGGTTCGTCTCCAAACCGTCTGCACTGGTCGTCGGAGCTCAGTTCAAAACGGGACTATCACTGAAGACAAATTGTCCTCAGTCAGTCCAATTCCACGTTGATCATGCCAGGCACCACTGCAAGCGCTCTTGACGGTGCATACTGGTCAGTGGTAGGCGGCGTAAGGGGCGCCGCGAGCGCAGATGTTGCTCCCGTACTATTCTATAATGATCCGGTTGGTCGTTTCAGTATTGGTCACACGACGGATAGTTGATAGTGACGAATCGGGTGCTGTAACAGCTGCTCTGACAATCGCTCTCTCTTTCCGTTCTGTGGTCGCCCTAAGCCGTCCGCTCTCCTCTTCTTGCTCCGACCCAAATGTCGAGCGATTCGTCGGTTTCTCCGTCCGTCGGTTTATTCATCCAGTCTCAAGAAGTGCAGTGGCACAATCTCTTTCAAACTCATCATATGGTCATAGTGGCCGCGAATTCGCCGGCGAGGTGTAGCTACAGTGATGGTAGGAAAACACAATCATAATCCACTGGAAGTTTTGTTCCTGAAAGCGAGATTCGCTCTTTATAAGCACCATCACGAGACTCAGTCCCAATGTAGCTCCGGCTATTCATTCATCAGGTGCGAATTTTTGATCATTTGCATATTCGGTCGAAAGGTTTTTACATCTGAAGTTTCATTACTATCGGATTATTTTTTTTTCAGGGTGCCTCGATTTTTTTGTCAAAGAGTGTGTTTTAAGAATTAAGTTATTAATGCTTTTAATTTTTTGTTTATTTACAAGGATCCCACATTCCAATCCTAATTTAGCACAGAATCAACTAAGGATTTATATATAATTAATTTTTGTTTAAAAGAAATTAAATGCTTAATTTGATAGAAGAGATATGTGTAGGTAGTCTCTTTACGACAAAATCATAGTGTGCATGCCCTGTAAATTTATCATCCAAATATATTCAAGTATTTTTGTTGGGAAGCAAAATGATTTTTATTACATGTGCAGATAAGCTTATTATTATTTATAGTATTTAGATTCAAATTCATACAATTATTATAACATGAAAAATAGTTCAATATTTACGATTTTATTTTTATTTTTAATTAACATAACTTTCATTTTATTATAATTAATATCCATAATATTATTTATTGCCCACTTTGTTATATTATTTAAATCATTTTGAAGAAAATAAATGCATTTAATTGATTTTTGCACTGGAAAGTAAAAAATAAACAAAAAACATTGGCATAAATAAACTTTTTTGTATATCTGATACAATTACTTATTGAATTAGATTAAACAGTAAAGGTCCGAAATTTCAGCCTTGAGAGACACCAATTTTGATATTATAAAGTTTGCTGATTGAATTTTTTATTTTTATTCAAACTTTCTATTTTTCAAATAAAAATAGTAAGTCGTGATCAATATTATCAAAAGCTTTTTTAAAATCTATAAATGCCATGTTAATAATATTTTCTTTATTTAAATTTTCATTTAACTGTTTTAGTAACTTACCTGTACGGGTAATATTCTTTGGTTGAAATGCTTAGTGATTTTTAATCAGAATATTCATTTTTGTAATAAAATTATAAATCGAGTTTGATAAATAAGTTTCAAAGATCTTTGAAATGTTAGAAAGTAGAGAGATGTGTCTGTAATTTCCAAAATTATTAACTTTACCATCTTTAAAAATTGGAATAATATCCACTAATCGATTTCCAAAGATTTGTGTAAATATCCATTAAATAGATATTTTTGAATAATTCTGCAATTAAAATAGATATGTTTTCCTTAAAATTTTTAATTTCATTAATTGTAATGTACTTTTTGTTTGTTTATTATATTTAACATATCATTATAATTCGGTAAAAGTAGAACCATTACATTTCTTGATTGGTTATTTTTTGGTATTGGTTATTTATGCTCATAAATTAATTTATTTTTTATCTTAAAATTTTGTATATGCTCTTTTTTGTGTGTAAAACATTTTTGGATATTTCTGAAAATTATTTAAATATCATAATAAATATCATAATTTTCTAAAATTTTATTTGATTCTGTTGTTTTTTTTTTTCATTTTTTTATATATATTTTTCTTATATATTTCTTTATTGAATATCTTCCATAATTTGCGTTCGAATTTTGATTATCATTTATTAATTTTCTGTAATAACTATGTTTTTTTTATTTAAATAATTTTTTAACCATTTTCCTTTATTAGCTATTTCATATCTTCTGTTTGTTCTATTCCTTTGTATTTTAAAAAAAAAAAAAATCATTTTTTAACTCTGTTTATATTTAGAAACTAATTATTTATGTTTATGTTTATGTTTATGTAGTGAATATGGGTGGCAGAGAAGCCAAGCACTGCGACCGGAGGTCTATTGTACTAACCCACGGACAGATGGAGAGAAAGACTGAGAAAGCATGGTGGGAGAAGTGCAGGGGAAACGGGAGAACCCCGAGAAAACCTGCCCAGCGCGGATCGTCCACCATCACGAAACCCTCATGAGAACCGAACCCCGGTACTCAGAGGTGAGAGGCCGATGAACTAATTATTTAGTTACAAAAGTATTAATGAAAAATTACGATTTAAACTAAATTCTTCTAGTAGAACTGAAATTTAGTGTATCACTAATAAATTCAATAAAAAATAAAAAGAAAAAAGAAAAACGAATGATAATGGACAATAATAAAGTTAATGTGTATTTTCATTAAAGCATTATCGTAACCAAGATCTGATCAAAGGATTGAGGAAATACTTTATTCTAAATTTCTTTTCATACTTTTTTCCGAGAAAGAACCTGTAAAAGCACTCCCATGGTGCATTAACATTTAAAGAATGTACAGAGTTAATTTAGGATAGTTATCATATAATACTTTATTGTAAGAACAAAGCTTTATGATGGTCAAGATATATCGAGAGATACATATCCATACTTGGATTTCAGTATTCAAAATGAAACCGAGATACGCATTCAACGCTTAAACTTTGCACATTTTTTCATTGTATATTGTTTTTATGCTTAACTATTTAAATTTCTTTAAATTTCTTTACATTGCTTTAAGAAAAACTTTGATCGAAAATGAGAGTTTTCTAGAAAGGCCTAAAAAAAAATACTCTTAGTAAAAGCATTGTAGAAATAAATAAAAAAGAAGAAAATTGAAAATCCAGCGAAGCATCACCATTTCCCATTCGAGTCGTGTTCTAATGCAGTCTATCATGTTTTTGTTGAGTCCGTGACCATGACTCTGTGTTGTGGGCAGTGGCTTCAGATTTCAGCGTGGAGACCAGGTCATCGTTGTTGAGGTGGTCCCATCAAGGCACGAGCCACGTTCTTGTACCCCTTTGCCCTGGTCTGCACGGTTGGTCGCTCTGGCCCGGACCACCTACGGAAACCACCGCCCTAAGATTCCCGGGCGATCCGATCAAAAAGCTGCAGATGACGAGTTACGGCGCTGCCAGCATCACAACCACAAATTACGCAATTTATTGTGGCCGTAATTAAAGCCTTTCAGAAAATCGGGCAACAACGTTCGTCTCTGCCACAACTGCAAAACCACTTGGGTTAACAGAGGCTGAAAACACGAGCGGGAAAAATCACGAATTATAAAACCATCATCGACGAGAATAACAGGTTCAGCAACATTATTTGAAAATGACCAAAAAGTCTTCTGAAATTCCGCCGGAAGTCGTTAAAACATGCAGAGTAGCTTTTATCGTGTTTATTTCGATCGTAATTGTTGAAACCGTGCATTCAATTAACGCTTTATGGACTTATAAACTTTAAACTACTTTCCTCTTGTTCTGCAACATTTAAAATCAATTGAAACAGTTTTTGCGAAATAAAGATTAGTATGAGGAGATCAACAACTACTTTCACATCCGATCAAGAGAGAAAGACGCCGATCAAGAGAGAAAGAGATAAACGATTTCAAGTTTTAGCCTAGGAAATGGATATTGATCGTTGATATCAAATACTCTCATGGAATACAATCACGCAATGTTGAATGAAAACAGTTTCAAAATATGCAATGTTGTAAATCTTATAAAGGATTCACGTTTACCAAGAATTTTCAAGACAATGATTTATGATGAAATACAGGGTGCTTATAATTAAAGTTGCGATTTCAAAACACCCTAACTTTAAAACTACCGGACAGATTGACTTGATATTTTACCAGAACAATCGTGAGGTAATGGAATTTTATTTGGCGAAGGAAAAAAATAGTTCCAAAATGTGCCGATAGATGGCGCTGTCAATGTTCACATTGCTGTTGTGGAGGTATGCAAATTACTAAGACGTGTTAGTAATGTTTTAGTAAAGACGTCTTAGCCAATTACTAACGTTTAGCCAATTTGCGTACCTCCACAACAGCAATGTGAACCCTGAAAGCGCCATCTATCGGCACATTTTGGAACTATTTTTTTCCTTCGCCGAACAAAATTCCATAACCTCACGATTGTTCTGATAAAATATCAAGTCAATCTGACCGGTAGTTTTAAAGTTAGGGCGTTTTGAAATAGCAACTTTAATTATAAGCACCCTGTACAATAAGTAATTAATATTCGAATAGTTTTTATTTAATTTCGAAATATCATGTAAAGCTCCAAATGGGATTTTAAAGGCTTCTGAATTCATAAAATGTCTCGATAAGATATAAAGTTATTAATTTTAATAAATTGGCAGATAATTCAGTTTCTTTAAAATTTCAGCTAACAAAGTTAAATAAGTTTTGAACTCTCATAACTTTCAGTTTCATGAAAATTTCATCTAAAAAAGTTAAATAAGTTTTGAACTCTCATAAGTCAGATCGACAGAGGGATATCTAATCTAAATAAAATATCCAATTACAGGTCGTTGTATCATGGGAAGTAAGACTCCCGGCGTTTCGTGACAACAGGACTACGTTAAGGTCGGATGGTCAGCCCGACGCTCGCCCGCCTTTAATCCTCGGGAAAGAAATCCGGCACCCCTTCTATAGAGGCCTTGGTAGACCGTAGGACCTGTCTGGAAGAGAATTTAGCGTGGAAAAATTCCCAACCTCCGCCAGCGATTGAACCCGTCTTCCCCAGTCTGCAGTCACAGAGTCTTATCACTCAGCCCACACAGACTAAGCTAGAATGTAAAGTTTATATTTTTTTTGCTAAACAAATTAACAAAAAGCACATCTTAAGTTTCGTTTGACGATATTATAGAAGTTTGAAAGTTGTTAATGTAGAAACTAATTTGGCACCGCTGAAACTAAAAATAACTAAATTCAGAAACAAATTACGTAATTCATGGATTTAGCTTTTGTAATTTTTAATGGAACAAAAATACATTTTAAAAAGCAGAATTTAACGTCCATAATTATTAATAAATCAGGAAAAACCACAACTGGGTAATAAATACGCTTTTGCACACTCAGCCAACATCAAAAAAAGCAAAAGAGAAAAAGCCTATTTACTGTCCAGTTGTGTTTTTCTTGATTTATTAAAAATATATTTTACGATCAACGATCAAAATTAGGCTATGTACAAAGTTCGTTGTGCTTGTGTCTTGCTTTTCAATAGTTTATCCCACGTGCACTTTGACGAAATTTTACGGCCGAACGCTGTTCCTGGTTCCTTTGAGTGTAAGTCACCCTCAGTTCTCTGCCATAGGCAATGGAGGATAGAAAAACACAACACATGAAAGAAATGAAACACCTATCCCGCGCCGGGATTCGAACCCAGATTCAGATATATCAGCCTCATCACAAAGCTGTAACTGAATGGCATTTACAGTTGTTTTTGATTTACATTTATTTTCATAAAGTTTAAATGTTCATTAACGGTGCGATTTACTGTCATCGTGTTTACGGTTAGGATTGTGGCATCGACAAAACTTTTTTCTGATTCCGATTCCTGTAATTTAGTAAAAATTAGTAAATGACTCCTAATCCGACGCCAGCTACCGACTCCGATTAAGTAGCCCTGCTTAAAATGATAAATATTTTCTTTTAAAAATCAACAATTCAGAAACATTGGATCGTAAGTGAGGAAACTAACTGTGGTTCTGCGACCGATCGATTCCAGATTAAAATTAATAGATTACATTGTTACTAGAAATAGGACTTTCAGAGCTGTTTATTAGGGAGCAATGGGCAAGAGACACATCCACTGGTGTTTAAAATTTTCATTTCTTTCTTTCTCGTAAGAGGACAAACAGAAGTTTAACAAATTTTATTTAAGTTATTATTTTTTAACTTCGGTTAATTTATAGAATTTTAAAATAATTAAAATACATATCCCTTCCTGTGAAGAAATTTAGGAAGCAAAGGATTAAACTAGAAAGTATGAAAGTATGTTAGTTAATGTATGTTAGAGTAGCTTCACTAGATTATTGAATTAGGTTTAGTGAATTAGAGATTACTGCAATAAATGCGAGAAGATTAATTTCTAATCCTCTTTAATCAGGATTTAATTGAAATAGCAAATAATGTTATGCAGCCCCCCCCCCCCCCCACACACACACACACACACACATACACACACACACAACCTATTCTTTCTTTGAATTAAATCTTTTATAAATGATTTCAAAGTGAGGGAACAACCATTGAAAAATTGAAAAACCATTGCCTTATTTTTCCTGATTATTTTGGTTTCAGATATTAAACAATTTAAAGGTGAACTCGTATAAAGATTTCGAAACTTTAAATTGCTTACATTAGATGACCTCTAATAAATAAGTGAAACAGATGGCCATTGGCTGATATTGTTTGCTATTTTAAAAGACAATAAAGGCTTAAAAATAAAAATGTAAAAAAAAGCAATAAAAGAAGTAATTTTAAAATTATGTCAGGAATGTTTAAACTTACTTTTTTGAAATTTTCATCTTTGATCCCTTTCTTCCTTAGAATGTTTCATTATATAATCAGTTAACAATAACTACATGCTGTATGGAATACAAAAGGTTTTGTTTTTTCTTAAACCAAGTTTGGACTTTTAAGTGCGTCCTTCATTTTAACTGTTGTATGAAAATATGATGCAAAGGTATAGAATATGTAGGGACTAAAAAGAAATAGTAAAATTACTTATATTTATAATATTAGGAATAAATTAATGAACCGAATGCCGTTAAATGACTCAGTGCTGAAATTCACGATTATGTTTATTGCAGATATATGAGTGAAGACATAATTTATTAATTTAGGCAATTAACTAATTTATTTTAAACAGTTCTAATACACTGTATGACCGAATAAAAAGATGCACCCCAGAATGTAGTCGAAACTTAATATACAAATACCTCATGGGTAGACATGCAAATTGAAGTAAAATTGCTGGTAATGAATGCAGAGGATGGCGCCATAGCGAATTTGAACCGCGCATTCTGGATTGCTTATAAGTAGCGTTTCTTGCTTGCTTCGGTACTTCCGAACGTTTTTGCGGTTGGATGCCGTTCTGTAGCCGCTGAGGATGCTACGACACACCACCCGATTAACAACTCAGTGAATTTGATAGAGGGCGTATCGTACAGAGAGTCAGGTTGGACATATCGTTCTATCGGCCGCCACTTTGGTCACGATGATGCTACAATAAGACATTGTTAGTATCAATGGGTCCAACAACATACACATGCCCGTCAGTCGGCCCAGAATGTAACTTTGTTATTTCAATATTCACCAGTCAGTAAGTCTCTTTTTAACTTTAAAGTAACTGACTAGGAATTATTATTGAGCTGCTTTAAAACTAAAAGAAAAAGATTTATTGAAATGAAAAAGTTATAGTGACTGATCACTATCAAAACGATCAATCTGCATACTATTAGATAGGTCCACAATCCATCGTTTGGAAGCAGTCAAAACTTCTGTCGTACATAGCTCATATTCTGCCAGTAGGTATTCAGTCTATTCATCTTCAGCCCCAATCTGCAAATTGCAAGTTACATGTATGCTTATGCTCTTCAAAATTCAAGTAATGAATAAGATTAGGGGTCGTCCATTAATTACGTGAGGTCAAAAGGGAGAGGGGAGAGTCCGGCAAAATCTCACCAAATCTCACCAAGGGGGAAGGGTGGGGGTCAACGAAACTCTCACGTCAACTTTTTCATTCATAGAATACACGTATTATAAAAGATTACAACATTTTGTAATATTGACTTTTTGAAATCTCACGTGAGGGAGGGGAGGGTCCCCCCACATCTCACCAAGGGGGAGAGGGGTCCAAATTTTTTAAAAAATACCTCACGTAATTAATGGACGGCCCCTTACAGCAGTTCTTACAATATTTTCAGTCATTCAAGTTACTGCCTCAGAGACATCACGTACTTAACCGGAACTGACTTTTTTTTTTTGTATTCAATGAAATGATTTCTTAATCGAAAAACCTTCACTTAACAGTTCTTTTTTTAGATTTCTTAAAAAAACCAGCCACTCAGACCACGTTTCTCCCCTCCTCAGTCTCCGCAGAGATAGAGGAACGGTCATCAATGCTAGAGAGCATTTGTCCGAAGACAAGACTCACTAGCGGCTTCGCGCACAGAGAGAAACGTCCTACCTCTTCATCGTGGTTGGGTTGGCTCTGTGTTTGGACACAGAACGAAACGACCAAACTGCAGAAATAATCCTGTGAAGTAAGGTCTTAACGAAACGAACCTCTGCTCGCCCAACTGGCTTTACATACAGAGGTTCCATCCAGTGGGTGTCCTTCCATCTAATCCACATTAATTAATTAAATTTACTTTCAAATGTTTAATTTGAAAATGTTTAATTTATAAATAATGTAAAAGCATTTATCTAAGCAGTTTTAAAAGGAAAACGCTTAGTTTAGCCACTTTTTACTGAATTTTCAGTAAAAAGCAGTACAGCTTAATTTCAAGAAAACGCTCCCTGGAGCGACTGCAGCGCTCTGTGGCTGCTATAAAGTAGCTGGATTAACTGATGTAATCATCGAAGTATCAGTGTCCACAAAACAACAGAGGAAGAGCTATCAGAAGTAAAAGAAATTATAATCTCAAAGTCAAAGTTAAATAAATAAAATATTTCAATGTCTGAAGTTTTCAAACGAATCAAAGTTAAGGGTCGTCCATTAATTACGTGAGGTCAAAAGGGGGAGGGGGGGGGTCCGGCAAAATCTCACCAAATCTCACCAAGTGGGAGGGGGTCAACGAAAATCTCACGTCAACTTTTTCATTCAGAGAATATACTTATTATAATAGATGACAACATTTTGTAATATTGACTTTTTGAAATCTCACGTGAGGGAGGGGGAGGGTCCCCCCACATCTCACCAAATCTCATAAAGGGCGAGGGGGAGGGTCCAAATTTTTTAAAAAACACCTCATGTAATTAATGGACGACCCCTTATTTCCATTATGTCATTGAAATAATAATAATAGCAGAAATTTCCTTGGTCTATCTGCTTATACTTACTTGTTAGACGGGTGATTTTTCATCTATTTACAAGTAATGAATGTCGCTGAATTTAGTAGCGTAGTTGTATATTCTTTAGCTAAGGAATGAAAGGTAGGCTGAATTGTTCCCGTGTAATTCGTTGTAAATCGTTCTAGTTCTGTGAACCTTTAGGACGGTAGTTCTATTATTAAGTAAGACTATTTGACTTAATGTATCTTACGTATTTACACTAGCATTGCAGGTAGAGTATTTTACAGGAATGTTGAAGCAATGGACTGTGGTTCTCCACTCTTACTAACAAATAATAAACCTTGATCTTAATTAAGATAAATCTTAACAAGTGATTTCAGTCAGGAGCTTTTTAATTGATGTTAGAATTAAAATAAATCAATCAAATCAAGGACAATCAAAATATTCAATAAATGTTTTGTAAGTTTTTTTTCTTTGTTCCCAATATCAGTAAACCCTACATTAACTACAGAAATACAAAATCGTTTGACATACAAGAAGGAGTTTAATTTTAGGAAAAAATAAAAAATAATTTACAAAAAAAAATAGCTTCAAATAAAGTCCTTGGGATTCTAAGCTAACGAAGTCATAAATTACTTAAATTTGCTTGTGTTAATGAATTAGAAAGAAAAAGTAAGTTATTTTGAAAAAAGAAATGGTCATAATTCCTGCAAAGCTAGTTTTAAAAAATAAGATAAGCATCATTAACGAAATTAAAAACACAGATTTATTTAAAACGCGATTTATAAATTTGCAATTTTATTGCTTTTAAATTCAGACGCCTGTAAACAGAAGAATTAGTCTAACTTAACGGAAATAAATAAAATGAATGGAATACATCAAGTTAATTGACTAAAAAAAAAAAAGGAGGGTTCTCGAAAGAAAAAAATCTCAAAATGTATTACTTGGTAGGAAATCACCCAATGATATAAGAACAGAGAGAAGGTAATTAAATATAAAGATTAAAAAAAAAAATGAAGTTTAAAGCAAAAGAGAAATGCACTTAAAAATGGACCAACTCTTCAAATTTCAAGACTAGATTATTTGTGATTTTTTTTTTTTAATTTTTCAATAAATATATTAATTTATTAAATATTGACGTAGATAAATATGTATATTTTGAAAATCACAACTTCTATCTAGGCTCAATAATTAACACTAATTAAATTTAAGTTACAATAAATTATTACTACAAATGCTAATATGCAATAAAGTAATGATAATATAAATGGAAACCTAAATTATCTTAAGTAAATATTATTGTAAATGTTATTATTATTTAATTAGCATAACTTATTTGTTTATAGCTGAGATAGTAAATTCAAATTAGATTAACATGTGCAAATATTTTATCGTTTCTGTTGAAATAAAAACACACACAGAATTAAAACATTAAAAAAACCTTAAAAGCGCTGACGATTTCGACATTTCAAACAGTACGAATGTCACATCAGCAACCTAAATTACACAAAATAAAGTATAAATTGTTTCAAAAAACTGGAAGGTAAGAAGTCTCGTGAGGATAAATATAAAGTTCTGAAGTTTGTCAAGGGACTCAAAATTAAAGCAAAAAAAGGACATTATAATTCTCAAAATTAAAGAAAAAGACATTTATTTATTTTAGAAGAAAGATTTTTTAAATATTACCAGCCGGGATGTTGCTGTAGTTTATTTAGAAGTCTTTAATGTTTGAATTTATGGCATTCTAAGTATATATAACTTTTCTTATATTTTAATTAGTTTCTAAAATAATCGTCATTTAAAATAATCGTCACTATTATTATTTTGTAAAAGTTTCAAACCTTGGGTTTCCCCAGCGAAGACGACGTGGCGGGTAAAGTACCAAAGCACACATAATCAAGTGTTAAGAAGTGTGCAAAAAATGATTAGGGATGTATGGTTGTGTCCATATATTTCCTAACTATGCGTGTTGTGTTGAGTACCACAGCCTTTTGGAGTTGTGCTTAAGTGTTTTTGTGAAGTCCTAGTGTGCTGAGACTGTGGTGCAATGTGTGAGGCACCACACCAGTGGCGGACAAGATGATAGGTACAACACGTACTCGGTCCTGCCTCCACTGCTTCTGGAGCTCGTGTGCTAGATCGGTGAATCTACTGATCTTGTCTGCGTGAGTTTTCTGCATGTTTTTGCTGATAGGCACTGCAATATCAATGAGATAGGTATGTTTGTTGACCTTAGGGGACGTCCATTAATTACGTGAGGTCAAAAGGGGGATGGGGGGTCCGGCAAAATCTCACCAAATCTCACCAAGGGGGAGGGGGGGGTCCAAATTTTTTAAAAAACACCACACATAATTAATGGACGTCCCCTTATCAACAAGTGTTATGTCAGGTCTGTTGTGATGTATGGTTTTGTCTATGTGAACGGAGCAAATTAAGAATGCATTTTCAGAAGATGATTTGAACATTTTATTCAAAGTGAAAGCTCTATTGCTACAGCCGAGGCATTCTACTTTATTAAAAAACTTATAAAAAGATAAGCAAAATGATGTCACTGCTCAGAAAACTGGCGTCGCAGCCGAACACAAGTTAAGTGATGGATCCAAAATGGCGGGCATGGGGTCACGTGGCGGTCTTACAGCCAATCACGTATTCGCTAAATGCCAAGATCAAATGCTGTCCATACTTGGCTTTGGACGCAAAGACCATACAGTGACTTTAGTCGCAAGGCGTAAGACCAAAGCGACTAAGTTGAGGTCGGGTAGTCAGCCTGACTCTGGTCCGCTTTTATACCAGAGAAAAAAGTGTACACCCATTCTACAGATGGCTGGGTGGACCCTAGGACCCGTTTGGAGGAGCGTGGAAAAAATTCCCCTTGCTCCGCCGAGGCCCGGGATCGAACCTGCCACCTCCAACCCGCAGCCAAGCGCCCTGTTGGTATTAGATTTCTCCAATAACTAGAATGTTATCTTTCAATCATCATCGTGCTTTTATTCTTTTCTTCCTTTTATCGAATTTGGCCAACTAGGGACCACGGAACTAGCTCAACCTGACAACGTCAGGGCGAGGCTAGTGAAATTCATTTATTCTTTTATTGAATTTATTCTTTTCATATAAACTGTTCTATTCACAGTTTGTTACTCTGAAATCCTTCGAATTTTTTTACCTATCTCATTTATTGTAAAGTTGGGACCATCTGAGTGTTAATATTCCTGTTTAATCTTCCATGGTTTTTATTCTCTTTTTGTTTTTCCTATTTTTTTGTCTTATAGTCATGTTTAATGATTCGGTTTTTCTGCTTGCCTCTTGTTAAGTTCCAATTTATTCTCCTAAAATATTTTGCTTTACAGTCAGACTTCGTTTTACTTTCAGAATTTTATCGTAAATACTGCTTTAGTTCTACTATTTTTTTTCTGGATAACGTTTTCTTCGGAGCAAATGACTGCAAGGAAACGCAATCATTTTAGACAAAGCAACTAGGATATCCAGACTTTATCCTGACTTCATACTCTTATTTCTCAATTCTGTGAAAACTAGCAATCTTCATTACAATGTTCGTGATAAATCCTCTATGGTACAACAATTACCTGCAAGTCAGTTATGTGTTTCAAAATACCAAAAAAAAAAAATTATAATTGCAAAAATTAAGTCATTCTAACTTCTGCATTCCATTTTCTGTACATCGAAGGTATGTGATTGACTGAGTTAGGACTACAGGCCCAGTATCCTACCCGGCAGTCACTTGTAAGCATTAATCATTGTCACGCTAACTTCATAGTCATGGATGAATACAGATGGAGCCGAAAATTGATAGATAAGCCATATTTTATTTCCTTTTTTGAAATAGGCAAGTTGAAAAGATCTTGAAAACGATGTTTCTTTTTTTGGCTGTGGCTCTGGTCAGTTCCTTACCTTGTCCAACCCCCGAAATAAAATCCTACATACGCTCCTGATTGGAATGGTGCGTCGAACGGTATTACGGGAACAGAAATGGCACCATTATAACTACTTTGATGTGTCAGCTTCAATTGAGGTGAGAACAATGTTTATTTGTTCCATGCGTAGAAAATGGTTGAAGCGCTTCATAATAATTTATTGATAATGTTTAATAAAAACTACACTTATTTAAAGTAATAAATTTTATTGGGTAATTTTTTTATGTTGAAAAAATGAAGCTTACAATCAACATACAATATCTCAAAATATGAACATCATTCATGACAAATTATAAACTATTTATTTATGAAGTATTTATTAAAATAAAGTAACGGATATTTATCTAATAAAAATATTCAGTTAGGTATTTATCTAAATTAAATGGAATGCTTAAAGGAATTGGACCTAAAGTGCCCTTTTATTATGTAAAAGATACACAAAAGAACGCCTGGTGGCATAAAACACTTTTAAAGAAATCTTTTAATGTGTATATAAAATACATTTAGTGAGAATTACAATAAAAAGCTATTGAAATCAATTGACTAGTTTATTTTTAAGCATTTTCTGTAGAACGGCTTAATAGAAAGATTATTCACATGAATAAATTATATTCCATTGCATAAAAACTATCTTAATGAGCATTTATTTCAATGTTTGGATTTATTTTACTTTTTTAAACAAATGCTCAAAGACTTCTCATTATTTTTGATTTTACTTTAATAGTTAATTTTAAGAAACAGCGCCAAAGCAATTCTATTTGGCGTCTGGGGCAACGTTTTCCACTTTTCCTTAATTCCATATTAAAATAAGTTAATAAAATGAATTAAAATATTGTTTGATATGATATGATAAAAGTATATCAAATCAAATAAATTAAAAGTCTCGACAACACTTCTATTTATACAGCGTCTGATGCGGGGACACCAATCGCACCATCCTTGCTGCTGAGCAGTTAATTAAACTACTTTTTTGAAAATAAAAACATATAAAAGTTTTCGGAAAAAAAAAAAAAAAATTTCCGACTTTCTCTAAAGTCACTTAATATATGTATGAATCTTAAAAAGTTATTCATTAAAAATACCTTAAAAAGATAATGTATAAATATGTAATGCTTTCTTATCAAAAGTATCTTTCTTAATTACGAGTATTAATCTTAATCTGTAGATATCAGATATAAACAAGTGACGAGCTCTGATGTCTAATAACTGTAGGTGGTACTTAATGGAGCTCTGTCTCTTTCCCAGAATAATTAACTTATACTATAATTAATTTATTCTGATGAATTTACTTTATGAGTAAATTATATTTTAAGAACTTTTATTCCTGCAGAGTTTTATTCTAGTATTATAGTCTACTCCAGAACAGTGTGTCATTCATTAGAATAGTACACAATAATAATAATAATAATAATAATAATAATAACGAAATCCTTCTGATTTTTTTGTCTTGATTTTCATTCTTGATAAATTTCAGAGTTTGAAATATTTCTAAAGTTATCTCTTGGTAAAACAATTCAAAAGATCAAATGAGTTCCCTAAAATTTAATCATATCCTAATTTGGAAAAATAAAGCTTTCTGAAATTGTTTGGATGTTTTGTCAGTTTGTTGCTTAAACTAAGTTATCAATCTGCTAACGCTAATAATCCTGCAATGATTCATTCCTTTAATACATTCCTGATTACAATAATACTGATCTTAACGCCATCAGATTGTCACAGAAAGTTTTCGATGAAGTGGTAGACCACTGGCTAGATTTTTCTTGTATCTCCATATTGTTAACTACAACATCTTTTCTTTATTCAGCAATGCTATTCTGATGTACACGATAATATTTGTCACCAAAAACATCAACAGTCTTATTTTCTTTACAGTGTTCTATTAGTTCGTCCAAAATTTGTTTTGTGGTCCTGAAACTTTGGAACATTTATTAAATCATTTTAACTATCAGCTTTATTTTTTTTTTTATTTTGTTACGATATCGATTCAATCTTCCTTCGTATCAATCAAATTTACTACTCCAAAGTTTTATACAACTTTTCCACTTTCTAACTTCTTAAAAAGCTTCAATCCACAGCAGAAAAGTCACCCTTTTTTGCAGTACTGGATGAAATCCTTTTTGCCATGCTTTTATTAACTCACACAGTCAGGTTTCTGGGTCAAATCTTGTAATCAATTTTTAAGTCACTTCTCATCGGTCAATCATCTAGAAATTGTGCACATATGCTTATGTCTGATGACAATACAATAATATACTAATATATTAATATATTTTTTATTAATACTATACATTCCGCCAAGGCAAAACGTCTTTCCGTGCGCCGTTACTAGATAAAAGGGAGGTTTTAATTTTTTTTTTAATTATTATTTGTAAGTATTATGTAAATTCATGTAATTTGCAAAGTACGGAATTAATAAATGGATTTGCATCTAAAATTTCTGTAAATAATTTATATCGAATCTTCAACTTAATTCGAAGTGAATTAATACAAACGTTCAATAAAACTATAAAGCACCGATTTATACATCATCACTTTTAAAGTATTGTTAAAAATATTATAAATAAAATAAAGAGATTTGTTTAAGTCTAATATAATCTGAGATTTCCTACTAAGAGTCTTCAGTTAAAACAATTCCTCTCTAGAAAGAAGTGACTTTGGAAAAATCAATTTCAAATTAATTGCATGAAATCTTTTAAAATGGGAACTTTAAGAAACTTCAAGAATCATGGTTTCACAACAAACCATGATTCTTAAATTTTTATTTTAGACTATAAAGTACAATTAATCTTCAGGATAATTTGCATTACATTAATTCTAATTTTAGATCTTTCATCACCCCCTCCAGATTATTAGTTAAACAACATCGAAGTAAGACTTTTCGAAATTTTAATTTCCTGTTCTATCTGTATTCTGATATGAAGGTTGATGAGCAATTTCTTTTGGAATCCTATACTGAATATGACTATAAAATTCTATATCGAAAAAGGATAATCATTGTAATTTTTAGCAATAGTGTAGTTTTGGAAATAGGCTTATACAGCTTAGAATGACCAAGTACAATTTTCAGCAATTTTGATATTTGAAAATGTTTTGTAATTGCAAAACGCATCATATTGTATCAAAGCTTCACAACTTTTAAAATTACAGCTTAAAATCTTCAGTTACAATTTCTTCTGTAATTAAGAGTGTTTTAAGACATAAACACAAAACAAAATTATCACAAGATAAACATTATCCCCCAAAAAGCTTTAAAATATGCTTAATATTAAAATTTTAAAGGCTGCATAAAATATATTTAGAAATATAAATAAATATTTTTAAAAATCTCCAATGGCAACAAACAAAATGATACCATTTTTTTACATTTATATATTTATATATTATACAAAAAAATGTAACATAATAATAAACATAATAATTGCAGTATTAAATCCAAAAAAACAAACCCGAAGGTCAGTATATATTAATGCTGAAACAGACAATCACGTTTGAACAAGTAGGAAAAGGAAACTTCCAATCACAAAATTTCGCAAACGACTAATGAAATATAGATAAGTCATTTATTTATCAATATCAATAAACGTTAATAAATCATGACAGAAGTAGAACAAGAGAATAGTAGAAATGTTGTCCAATGTCAGCTGCTCAGTAATAATTGTAAGAAAAATACATAAATAATTATACAATAAAAGTCCTTCAGTGTTCAGCTGATATTATGGAATAGATCACAGAATAAATCACAAAGAAAAATTGTAATTATTGTTCTCTTGTTAAATATCACCAATCAATCAAATTTCATGATCATATCTCATCATCTGATTGAGTCAAGTGCTGTATTTGTTCCTGCAATTCAAACATTGTTCAAACAACAAATATATAAATAAAATAAATAACAGTTTTTATATAATAGATAGTTCAAGGAATTACTCACTTATTATTTTACAATAAAGTGTTGTTGTTTTTTTTAAATCCTTAAAAAAGTTATTAAAATCTCATGCATACGTTGTGATTATCATCACTAGAAAACAAGTAACCATCAATGGAACTTCGAACAAGAGAAAGAAATTCAATTACGATTCTTAACCTTAGGATCTTTCATTTCATTCAATTACGGAACTCTTTTGTTTAGGGATCACTTCATTTTGGAAAGATCATATGCAGTAATAAATCTTATTTTAAAAAAAAAAAAATACCGAATTTCTTCGAAAATACAATTTTTAATCGATTTTTAATTCCAATTTTAATTTTGCTTTGCCTATTTCAAGATCTTGACAAGTTTTAGTGGTAGAAAAAGTGAGGTAAATACATAGGATTTTTATCTAGTTCTTATTCCAGATATTTTTGATTTTTATAGTTATTGTAAAATAAACAATTCTACCTTAAACATAGTAAAGAAAAATGTATTAATTACAAATTAAAATTCGGTTTTGTTTTTAATTAATTTTCTTCCCATTAAATCCAAAACCTATTTTGTTAGAAAAACAGTAAATCATGAACACTTTTAGAATCTATGAGTAGAGAATAATTCTATCCAAATGACCAATTCCATTCTCAGAAATAAGGACTTGAATGAACAGCAAAACAAATAAACGGACATTTGTAATCACATTATCATAGATTATATATAAAAAAAAAGATTCATAATTATTTAGAATAGATTTTGTATCATTCAGTTTCTTTTTTTTAACCAATATAAAGAATTTCTTTTTTCTAAACAAGTATTCTGCATTATGTAATGGACAACTAACCATAGATGTGAAGTAATTTGATATTTAACAAAAAAGTAGAAAAAAAAATATTTTTACTGAAAGTTGGTTTATCTTTTCTAGTTGAGCGATGAAACCTATTAGGCCATTATTGCTTACTGAATTGTTTTCGTAATCCATCAATGAAACAGAGATAAATCAACAAGAGATTTCTGAAAAAACTTGAAGCTTACTTTGCTTAATGCTCCGGGTTTTTTTTTTATTGTTGTTGTTTTTCTTTCTTCTTCAAAATTGTGAAAGTAACACAAATGAAAGGTTCTGTTAATTTTTACATGGCAATATCGATTGATATTCTTCATTCTGAAATAAATCATTAATCCCCATTAGTTATTGAAGTTGAGTAAATCCAATTCCTCAAATCAAAGAACCCATAAATTATTGGATTACTAACGGCATTAGAATGCACTGTAAAGATATTAACAGAGATTTATTATTCCGTTCCAAAGCTTTTCTTTGAGAACTTTGCTTGCTTTATATTGTAATTTCTTGGTAATCACCAGAGGGAAAATTTTTCAAACATAAAATTAAATCGTTACTTATCCATAGATATTTAAGTATATAAGATCCCTTCTCTAGTCGAAAACTTATCACAAACACTTGCCCCAATCTGTCTATTGATGTCACTGATGTCACAACAACGATTTCCGACAAAATTAGACTAAAAATGATTTTCAGATTTCGTTTTCGATTTTAATTTCCTCTAATTTATATAAATTTTATTCCTAATATTTAAATAAGGATTATGAGTTCGAAAATTGTCCAAAAAACGCATCCCTATGCTTTAGAATGAGATATACGGACTATTACACATGTATATATGTCCTTTCGTCCTACATCAGAGCGATTAAACTATTCAAACTTAAATATTTTAATAATAATAATAATTTCGGAGAATACATAGTAGTGAAATAATCAAAACATTAGCATGGCATTTTTCTAATGGCATTTAACTGTATAAATATTATTTTTAGAAGGAATTTCGAAATCCAACCAAAACAATGGTTTTCTTTGATTCTGGAAACTGCAAGATTATTATTATTGTCAAAATATTGTTATTATAAAATTGATTGAGGCCACATTTAATTCAATATACTGTTATTATGAGTTACTGGTTCAAACAGTTCTGGAGAAAAAAATACATGTTATATGCCAACATATTTCTAAATACCAGATCTTTGATTTTCATTATGACTTCAATTCTGCTGGATCAGAGGATAAATAGAACAGTCCTTGAATAAATGATGAACTATATTGAACTCAGTATGTAAATTTGAAATAAGAAAAACACCAAAATACAAAAAAAAATTCTGCTCTATTCCTTGTGATTGTTTTTAGTTATAATATTATGAAAAATACGAAGTGCTATTTTAAAAGTACTGTTACTGTGGACATGTGATATACCAACCTTCATACGTGTATGTATTGAAAGAGATGTATTAAACAAAAATAGATTTAAAAATAAAAAAGAATACATCCTCCTCTAACAAATGTGTTGCTGTGTATTTGGGAACAACATTATTGCTTTCCATACAGGCATTTCCTCAAACAGCCATGGAGAAATGATAAAACTAGCTTAATATCTAGAAATTGATATCACAGCTACAAGGGTGTGGGTGTGAGTGAGAATGTAGTATGGTAATAATCTATATTGACTAGTATCTCTAATACTTTTATAATGCAGTTTTCAAAGCACTAACATGACTGCATTTTTTAACAAACACAGAGATTTTGGGTGCATTTTCTTTATAGACATTCATCTATTGCGTCTCGTAAGTTCCATAATTAGAATTATGACAACCTTTCCTTCTAAAAATTAAAATAAGCTATTATTTTTAAATGAAAAACAATTATATCATTTCAGGAAAAGAGAAAAAATTGTCTTTAAAAATTGGGCAATTCTTTCCTTCTGAGCCAAGTTCCTTTAAAAAAAAAATACATAGTATTTTTTTTTTCTTAATTTTGAAAATGTATAATTTGTTTTAGGTAAATCAATAAATAAAACATAACCTTAAAGCAAATGTTGGAATTCATACATTGATTTTTCAGTGTTTAGCTGTGGCTTGCTAGAAGTCAGTAACATAAGCAGTTTCTTGGTTTCTGATTCCATTTTCCATCAGTTTAGACCATTTAATGTTAAGATCCATTTTTTAACAAGAATCGAAATGCAACCAACCAACCAAAATAAATAGAAGTACTGAACCATAGGTTCTTATTAAAAAAGAAATGCCAATTAAAGAATACACAAAGAATAAACAAAAGTGAGAGGATATTGTGGCAAGTAACACTTTCTCATCTTTGTAAACTGCCTAAGAGATACATTGGAAATTACATTTAGAAATAGTCTGCTCTTTTTGTATCTACATTACACAGTTAACAGTTAAATGGCATTAAATAGAAGTAATATTCAGTTTGGCTTAAATTACGAGTTTATCCAAAGGGCGTCGGAAAAACGTCTTAATCCTTTAATAAGGAAGGTAATACAAAGAGATCAATATTATCGACTCCTAAGATGCATCATTGAAACAGAGCATCTTAAATTATAAAGTGCATTAGGAAAAATAAAGATGAGTAGAAAAGAAATATTATCCAGTCATCAGTTTTATGTATATATATATTGTTTATATATCGTCAGGGGCAGTCTTTAGTAACTCTATAAAATGTGAAGGCGTTACGGTGCCTTTGAGGTAAGACTGTCTAAAATCCCCGAAAGATTTAAATGCAACTGAAAACTGATAAATATTGTATGAAAAGCAGTTCTCTTCATTTTACTTGATTCCAAAGCCAAGATTACATGTTCTGGTCTCAGATTAATAAAATGTTTATTATAGCTAACCACCTCCTGAGATCGATCGTATAATTATCAAATTCAAAATGATCACAACAGTCTTTCTGTTTATGAAGCCACTGAGGCTATTCCATCACTGGAAGAGGGGGTGCGAACATGGATTCGGAACTGCACAGCCAACAGCTATCACGATAAGACAATGCTTAAACATCAGCCAAGAAACTGTCCTGTAGTTGTCTGTACAGAAATCAGATACATAATTAAACTGAGAACTAAAATTGGAAATAATTATCTCCGTTTGAGTTTGTTTCAAGAGTTTGAGTTTAGGAAGATCTTTGAAATAGGGCAAGAGTCCATATCATTCGTTTTCACTTCTAACCATTCTGAAAAATAAACTCAACAGAGTTTAACGTTGATTGCAGAACTCTTTACCAAGGATCAAAGTGAAATTGGCATAAATGAGCAATTTTTAAATTATTTTTGGTCTATTGCTTTTAACTGCATTTCATTTATTAACGACATTTCTGCATGTCTTTGTTTTCCCTCTAATTCTCCTTTATCTTTTGTTACAACTACTTTTTTTTCTCTTGATGATTTGAGAGAAACTTCATAAGTTTTATCATTTTTTTTTAAATTTCATTGAGATTTTTTTTATAGTAAATTGGGATTTCTAAGAAATATAGAGAACTCTACAAAGTTAAGAAAGATAGGTGATTAACAAACTATATGTTTTTAAAAATATCTCTACTTGAAAGGGTTCGGCGGGAAACTGGTCCTAAAGGGGTGTTTTCAGTGAATGGAAGATGAAGACGGAATGTCTGTGAAGACTTCTATCTGGTGAAAGTGGGTATAAAAGATTTCCAATTAAACATCTACCTAAAAGTTTGTGTTAGGCCTTCTTTTCGTTCTTGAGGCCCCCGTTGCATTTGGGTTCTTCCTGCAGGGCCCAGTGCAGACGCAGCAGGTTTTTGATGATCAACTGCTCAGTCGCAATTGTCGCCAGGTACCAGAGAGGGGCGTATTCGAGGGTGATGAGACCCCACACGTGCCACGAGAACAGGTGGTAATCCCAGGGACACGCGTTGAAGTGGCGCAGTGCCCATCCCGAGGAGAACTCGCACACGTAAGTCCACAGCAC
>JAFIDM010012231.1:8705209-8723214 GCA_023159025.1 Thereuonema tuberculata | reverse complement strand
TAGATTTAGGCTAACAATTGCATTATCTTGTAATATGTACCCAAGGAGAAAAATTAGAATTAATAATAATAATAATAATAATAATAATAATAATAATAATAATAAAACAGCTTCAGATCGCAAATTTAATGTCAAAAGAAAAAAAATTATCCGCCAGAATAACTACATTAAAAAGAATGGTTAATATATGAATGGCAGTCGCCGTTATTAGATACTAAGTTATTTGATAAATTTCTATTATAATTCAGCGCGATATTTAAAGTAAAAAAAACTATTATATTGCGTTGGTGTTCATAAGCCATAATCACAGTAGTTTAAATATCTATCGCAGATAACTGAATTAATCTCCCTGAGCAACCAATGAGTGGTTAAATCATTATCTTTTGATCGCAAGATACTATTTCTGGGTATTCGTCCGAAGACTGCGATTTTCTTCATTCTACCTTGTAATGTACAGTATTTTTCCGGCCATCTTTGACCCTATGGAAGTCAACGAAAAACCACCCTAATTGCTTACGTACCCTAATTCACCACATACACTGAAAGAGTGTGGTATCACCTACCCCTGTAAGATATTCACACAAACTGAAGTGTAGATAAAATGCCTACTATCAAATGAATATTTATACAAACCCTTTTCCAAAACGTGTATTCGAATGTTGGTACCGACAATAATTTAAAGAAAGCAAAAAAAAAAAACAATCAACGGAATTCCCAAAAGTTTACGAAACTGGCAAATGCATGACACAGCAGCCTTCTTATCAGATAATGATTTGTAAGTTGTGCCGAGACCTGACCCCAGCGTCCCACTTAATTACCGCCGAAATTTTTATCTCCACCAACAACATAAATTTTCAAACGGAGACAAAAGAAGGACCTGATCTTTTCAAACGACTTTTCGTAGATAAGAAATTTGTGTCTTTTGAGGGATATTCCATCTTCTTCCGCCCACCCCACCAAGATTAGACTCATAAACAGATCAAGCACAAAAAGAAAGAGATCTACTACTGACATTTCTAAAAACGTTTCTCCGACTCCTTAACACGTTGAGAAAAAGAGATAAGTGCTACTGGATTCACACGTGTCCGTCAGTCCGTGCGAAAATCATACTCATAAGGAACAGGATAAATACGTATACTCATAAGGAACTAAATCTTTGGAAAAAATAAAACTTTGGGAGAGGGTGTCTTTAATCTTTATTTGTAATCGTTAAAAAATAATTAATCAAAATAAAGGGACTTCGTTTAACATGATTCAAAAGTAAGAAAAATCTTCCCGAAAAGGCGAACTAGTTTCAATTTTCGCAGACGGTAGGATTAATTCCGGCGTTGCAGATAAATGAAAAACCATCTGGGCAGGGACAGAAAGTATTCACTGGCTTTCACTTAAAAAAAAATAGAACTTCAGTTTATTTTAGGTTTGATTTCAATTAGATACTTTTCTCCGTTTTCATAATTATATCTAGTTTAGTTTTATTAATTCAACGGAATAAATTTTGGATGAGATCGAAGTTAACCAAAAAGTTCATTCTTATTGAAATAAAATAAATTCATATATAAATACGAAATAAATATAAAATAAATTCATATATAATTGGATACATCTGTAAATTCGTACTTGTTTCCGTTAACTCTTAAAAAGATAAATGAATGCAAACAGTTCGTAATTTATAAATTTTCATTTTAATACGCTATGATGTCTTATCTAAAATAACTTAAATAAAAATGTTGTTGGATGATGTTATGTTATGATTAAAATATTAAATTAAATATAAGGATTCTCGAAATAGGAACAAGTTCATTTTCTTGTGCTAAAAGAACTCTTTAAGTTTTTCAATGAAAGCTTTATTAAGTTATTTGCATTTCATATATAATGTGTTTTGATATTAAACTGGATAGTGAAGAAACTACGCCATCAAAAAAGGCGAGTTATCTAAAAGTGATATTAAGTCATTAAATAAGCTCTAATTGATATATATAAGACGCTAATGATCTTTAGATAATACCAAATCATAATAATGATAAGAAAGGACAGTGGGAGAGAAGATAAGAAACAGCTTCTTGATAATTAAAAAAAAAGTTAAAAAAATTGTTTCTTAAACAACACCTGCTTTTAAATAAACTATGTTCGAAGTTAAGCCCATTGCACGTGGATCCGAAAATCGGTCAGTCGGATTCATATGCAATGGGCTTAAGGGCAGCGTTTGAGACAAAATTATCGTATTGAAATGAAAAAAAGATAAGGTGAATGAGAGTGTTTTGGAACACAATTTAAAAATACGGTGATTCAGTCCAAAATTTACATATTCAAAACACCCTCATTCACCTTACCTTTTTTCATTTCAATAGGATAATTTTGGTCTCAAACGCTCCCCTTAAGCCCATTACACATGGATCCGACTCACCGATTTTCGGATCCATGTGCATTGGGCTTATAGCAGAAACGGTAAAGGTTTGCAGGAAAGTTTACCTTAACAAACGTTTTGGAATAATTATTTCTCCATTTTACTAAAAAGATCTGTTTTTTAAAATAATAACGTAATTATTATTCTCTGAACGAAAATGTTTATTAGGTCTTGAGAATAACACTTATTTATGACTACCAAGGTTTTTCCCAAGTAAATGAGATGTATTAAATGTCATGGTTTCTGCAATGCGACAAACTTTCCATAAAGGTATTATAAAAAAGCAAAAAAAAAAAAAAAACTGTTCACTGGCTGATACAAGGAGTTAATTCATTCGACTTCTTTAATTACGACAAATTAAATTGTTTGAACATTAATTAATTCTAGACGAAAAGACTTACAGAAAGTTTCAGATAGAACTTTCGAGAAAATCTTCAGTTTTTTAAACATAAAATTGTTAATCTTATTAGATATAATCTTATTAGTATAAAAATATAACGCATTAAAGTTAAAAAGATTAAAATCCAAGTCCTTTATAAGCATTTTAGTTTTTCTACAATCCTTGTGTGAAAAGTCGTAGACATTTTAAGATGCTTTGCAAATTTTCAAATTTTATTATTTTATACAAAATCTCTTTTTTTCCAATTTCAAAAGCGAGCTTCCAAGAAAAAAAGTTTGAGAAGGTTCAGAAAAGTCGACTTTTCTTGAGGGAGTTTCTTTTCTACTTATGGTGATGACTATTTCTTTATGAATAAATTCCTCGCCTCGTCGTTATCATCAAAAAAGAACAAAGGAAAATAAATGTAAGGAAACCGGAATTAATTGTAGAACAGTCTTTTGGTTCCCCTGCACCGCCTGCTGACGCCCATTAAAAATTTAATCTGTTCTAGGAAGACAAGAAACGACTAAGTGTAAAAACGAAACAATCATACTGTTTTTCCTTTTAATTTCCTCCTTTCTTTCGGGTTGTAGATAAAAAAGATGGAATATAGTTGAGTCTACATTTTCTTCTTATTTTTGGTTAATTCGATGATCCTGGAAAAAAATAAAAAGACAAACAAAGGGAGGGGATTGGGGGAAGGTTTTGAAAAGATAAAGTTTCCGGATTCTCCCAGGAGGGGGCAGCGAGCATCGTTGTCTGCTCTCGTCGCAACGAAGCCATTTCAGGTCTAATTGATGTCTCACCACAAAATTGGTGCTTTTTTGTTTCGTTTGGGACCCCCACAAAGACTACGACGCTATAATGCACAGCCGTTTTTCTTAGGCTCTCATATTTCAGGAAGGGAAGCAACAAAGTAAATACTGCTACTATGTTCTACCCGGAATGAACAGATGTCACTAAAAAAAACCAAAGCAAATCATGACAAAATGGCAGTCTGTGTCAGAAAACATCTTACATCGAAACGCTTTGTATTTTAGTTATAAAAGTAAAAGAACGAAATAAATGTGCCAACAATGAATGACGATTTGGCCACAAATGACTCATCTTGGAGATTTCAAACAGACAAGAAGAATCATTTCTCTATTAATATGTTTCAGCTTTCAGCTAATATTTCTGAATCCTAAGTATATTAGTGTGGTGTGAAATTATGGTTAATACATCTAGCCTAAATGAAGTCACTCACTGATTTCACACAATATCCATTCCGCACAGATAATATCAAAAAAAAATAAAAAAAATAGTGTTCTCGAGAAATAGTGTTATTACCGGAATCCTAACAACAAATGTGCAGTTGTCAACGTGCAACAACCAAGAATCATCTATGCTGCGTTGATACACTATTGTTAACAGAGCGGATAAAATGCTTTGTTAAAAATAAGAAGGAACTACGTGGTTGCTAAGCAACTCAGGGTGTGTATCAAGTTCTACACCAGAACAGTGTATTTTTAGAAGTTGTGCCAATGAAGTGAGAAGGCGAAATCTTCTCATATTAGTGTTATGTTACCTGTGTGTGTAAGCATAAAGTACAAATGCTTATTCAATGCCTATCATTGAAGTGCGAATCAACGAATAGATTCCAGTGATGAAATCAATTCATCATCTTAATTTTGTGAAAAAGGAATTTTCAAAAATTAGAGGCAACGACCGTTTCTAGAGTAACGGAAAACATACGAGTAGTTAGGGTTACAACGTCAACGTAGAACTCAAGTCGCCATGTTTATCACTACTAGTATTTAGATGTTAGCAAATTCAGTGTCAAGTGATCGGTGCTACCTACAGCATATTCTTCGATGGTACATCGAGTTCAACGACTACAGATAAATTAAAAGATCGTAAGTACGAATCTTTATCGTTCTAATGGTTGAACGCCATTCCATAGAAGCAAGGACCCAGGATTAAAGGACTGTAGAATCTAAATAGTAGCGAGGTTAAATGTTTATTCAAGCTGTAGCAGTTTAGTTAAACTGATTTAATTTATGTAAAGCGTAAATTTCAGTTTAAAGGTATATAAGTTATTTTGAGCTGATTAAGAACCAGAACTCTAATCGAACACTAAAGTCAAAAGGCTGACTATAGCTCTTTGTTTGCTCATATTATCATTAGGATAATATTCAATCGATGTTTAGAATTTAATTCACGTTACAGAATTAAATCTTTTTTATTTCCTTTGCATTTGTGTATTAAATGTTTGCATTGCTCATTTTCTTAACCATATAAGTTTAGCCACATTTTATCTGAAGTTAATCCGTCTTTACATGTACATACTCTGAAAACCGCTACATGTGGAAACGTTATAAGTATTAAATTCCAACAATTAGCATATAATCGGAGTACCAAGAGAATCTTAGCCTTATATTCCAAGGTTCATCAAAACGATTTTACTGATACATTTAAGTGACAAGACATTTACCTAAAGCTGACTAAATCTCTTATTATAGATTTAAATCCGACTCCGAAAACTGATCCCTTCTAGATCAGGTAAATACCACTGTCCGAACTAAATGTTTAAGGGGTCTCATTGTCATATTTGTTATATTCCTTTATGTGTAATAGATATAAGTTAACAATTGAGATTTGGAGTAACGTTCATTAAGTAATTATGGAAAAAAAATTGAAAAAAACAGCTTTAGAAAGCAGCTTTAATTCTAAATAATCTTATCCATTCATCTGTGGAGATACTTTAGTATCTCTTAAATTCATATCACTGTTTGCTGGTAAGAATGAAGTGCGCTATGACAGTAGCAATAGTAACGTGATGCTCTATGTTTTCTTGACTGTCGAGGTGTTATTAATCCTGAGAACCTAGCAGACGAACTATCTATTACATACACTATATGGCCAAAAGTATCCGGACATCCTTCCGACGAAGTGGATCGGGCAGGTCTGGAGAATTGATGCGTCATCGGACGCATTAAAAGCGTTGGTGGGGGCTTGAGTGGTCATAATTCTGCGTTCCCGATAAAATGAGTAAGTCAGGCGAGCTCAGTGACTTCGAATTGTGGCGGGATAATCAGATGCCACCGTTGTAGGAAATCGACTCGTGAAATTGAGGACATTCTGTACGTGCCAAAATCAACGGTGAGTGATGTAATTGTAAAATGAAGACGTAGAGGCAGTGAAACGACAGCTACACGAATTGGTAGATCGTAGCCGTCGAACCCTGAAGAAAGTATGGAAGCAAATTTGCAAGTACGTTGATAGTGATGACGACGGAGTTCCATCATGCGTCGGGCATTGTCGATAGCAAGCAGGACTATTCACCGAGATCTAAACTACTTGGGTTTCCCCGGCCGTACGGCCGTTCACAAGGCGAACATCTCCGCCCTCAAAGCGAAGCGTCGCGTCGGTTGCAATGGTGTGGAGGTGTGGAAAAACGTTCTGTGGAGTGATGAATCTCGCTTCACGATCTGGTAGTCCAATGGTCGCATATGGATTTGGCGAATGCCTGGCGAACGCTTCTTATCCGACTGCCTTGTGCCAACTGTTAAGTTCGATGGTGGCAGCATAAAGGTGTAGGGATGTTTTTCGTCGTTCGGCCTGGGTCCCTTGCTTCCTATGATGGGCAACATGAACTCTGCGATCTTTCGGGCCATTCTGGACAACGCTGCCCTCCCTACTCTGTGGCAACAGTTTGGGGAAGGCCTCTTTCTATTCCAGCAGGATAACTGTCACGTACACACATCGAAGCTTGTGCGGCCGTGGTTAGACCACATGGGTGTTCCAAAGCTTGTCTAGCCGTCTCAGAGCCCCGATCTTAACCCCATTGAACATCTGAGTATTAAAATACAGATTACGTGCCCACCTACATCGCCCATCTTCCGTGGCCGGACTCACTTCAGCTGTCATGGCCGCCTTGAAGTCAGTTCCTGCGACCACCTATCAAAACCTGGTGGAAAGTCTTCCCGGACGTATAAAGGCTGTCATCGATGCAAAAGGGAGACCAACATCATATTAATACGTGCTTCAAGAGCCTTAAGTTTATATTAACTTTAATTCAAATCCTCAGAATAACTTGGTAATAAGTTATTATTAGGCTATTTATCATCAGTTGGAAGAAAACAATTGTGTGACTTTGTTCTGTTTAAAAAATTCTGTTTAAAAAAGTAACTAAATTCAGTTCTTCAAACAAAACAAAAGCACAAACTAAATTATAAAAAATGTACATCAATGAGAAGAGAGTGAAATGTTTTCGTTTTATTATATTCCGGAGATGGATAAAGAAATGAAGAAAAAGAAACAATAATAAAAGCTTCCTTTATTGGAGTAAGAAAGTGGTTTATGACCTCTTTCCCTCTGAAATTTTTTAAACGATCTAATTTCAGTCAAGAAGGATGAACCTATTAAAGCGGGGGTGATGAAACTCTTTCTTCGTCTCAATGGGAGGCAGCAATTCTTTTTTCCCCATTAGATGTCGATGCTGAGGGGTAAAATCATCTTTGGAAAAAAGTAATTGAAAAAAAAAAATGGTTGATGTGATTTACAATGATTAAGGGGTTGAGGGGGGACAAAGTTTTCCGATAATAAAATTAAGGAAATTATCCATAAGAAAATAATAAATTTAGGTCAATTTATAAATTCCCAGTAGGTCTGAAAAAAGTTCAAATTAAAAAGAATTTCAAATTAAAAAGGAGAATAATTTTACTTTTCATTCTTTATTTACAAACAGTAAAGTTTTGTTTATTTTGCTTTTTTTCTTCAGTTTTCATTTTATTCAATTTTTCTTTCTACAAGCAATAAATCATTGTTAATAGCACCATTAGTACAGGGAAATTAATGAAGCAACATGTATCAAGATTTAATAATTATCAATATAGATACAAGAGAAGTATTTTAAGTACGGTTCTATTCTTATCCAAAAAACATATATGTACATTAAATGTAATTGCAAAGCTTATTATTACAATAAAAGTTAAGTAAAAACCTAATGTGTATAATATTAATATTGATCTTGCTGATGATGGGGATCTTGTAATTCCCGAAACCGTCCATGGAGTTTTTTTAACTCCATTTTAGTTTTATTTTTATTTTTAAACATTTTTTAGTGTAATTAATTGTACATATAAATTAAATAATATGTATATACTAATATTAACAAAATGCCTCATGATAAATTAATAGTTTCTGACAATTACTTTTTAATATAACTTATATGTGAAGATGTGTTTTATGTTAATATTTAATATTATTTTAATCCATTTATGTATAAAAGAATTAAATTATTATTTAATAGTTATTTTAATACATTTAAACTAATATTTAATATGTAATTGTTTCCAGTACAAAGTTGACTTCAATTTTTAGAAAGAATTGAAGCTGATCTAAATATTACAAATGTAGACAACAGTAGAAACATTTTCACTACTTTACTTAAGATCTCGATTGTCTTTACTAAGACAGTATTACCACAAACAAAAAGTAAGAAAAAAAATGTCAAAGAGATCAAATACAAGACTTCTATATGAATATCAGTTGCCTCATCATACAGCGTTGGCCATAATCACAAGCAGCACAATTTGATATTGAATGATAGAGAATGATAATGTTTTTGATAAGGAATCTGAAACTAACTTAGTTTGTTTCTCTTAAGTCAAGATTTGACCACTGCTCTATGACAGTGCAGAAGACAAAGAAGAAGCTTTATATACATGAACAGATAAAAACTGAAAATCACTGCAAAAAAAAAAAAAAAAAAAAAAAACTCATTAAAGAACATAAAAATCAGAATCTAAAACTTCCGTTTGAATCACAAAAATTAGCTTTGGAAACTGATTCTCTTTTTTAAATTTAAAAATCATCAAATAAAAGGGATTGTTGTGTTATTTGAAAAAATCCTTGGAATTGAGAATTGTTTCATGGATCAATTATTTTTTTTTTGAAAATTTGATTTATTACGGTATTGTAAATGATCGAAGTAACAGTAACAAAATGTAATCGTTAAAGTAAAATCAGCTACCAATTAGTAAATCTTGGGGTGACTCGGAATTTGAACCTCGCAAAAAAATTTTTATCTTTTAAAAAAAAAAAATCTATCTTTTTCAGCTAGAGTTTAAGAAAAAGAAAATATACCATCTCCAAAAATGCATTAGTTTAGCTCAAAAACTGACGAATGTGAAACTACAGAGGCCCAAAAGTAGGTTTACAGTTAATTTCCAGTAAGTTAATTTTCGTGAAGCAGACCTTTTATTTTATAAATTTTTTCATTCCCTAGGTGATGGCAAACAATCTCAATGAAGAACAAAGGAAATGGATATTGAAGCAGCATTGGAAGTCTGAAATGCCGCGAAAGTATGTAGAGTATGGCAAGCTTTTAACATATCTCCACCGTCACGCCAAACAATTTATCGCATAAGAAAGAAATTTGATGAAACTGGTTCAGTGAGTAATGCACCGAAATCTGGACGTTCCACGACTTCTGTTACTGAGAAATGAGATGTTAGTGGCTATGACATTTGTGAACAGCCCAAAGAAATCCACTCGTCGTGCGTCTGCAGAACTATCCATACCAAGAACATCATTGCAACGCTTAATGCATAAATTGAAATTAAAACCTTACCGACCACGACTAGTACATGGTCTTTTGGAGGACGACTCAGATCGCCGGTTGCAATTTTGCGAAATGATGCGTCAGCAATTTGCTGGAGAATAATCAGACTCTTTGGATAAGATTATCTGGTCTGATGAGGCTTGCTTCAAATTATCTGGCCATGTGATCAGGCATAACTGTGTGTACTGGGCTGATGAAAATCCCCATTTGACCATAGAAACCGAAATAAACAAACCTGACGTTAGAGTTTGGGCTGCATTATCAAGCGAAAGGCTTGTCGGACCGACATTCATAATGCATTTATAGAAATTGATGAAAATCGAACTTTGTGTCATACTGTGTGTCGGAGTGTCCTGAAAAGGTTTAAAGAATGTTTCTATGTTGAAGGAGGACATTTTGAACACCTGATGTTTAATGTTTAATGATTAAAACATGCTTATATTTTGAAATCAATTGCCTACGTAAACATGATACTTTAACTGTAAACCTACATTTGGGCCACCCTGTATTTTTTGGTCCCAAATATCATTTGCATTTTCTTACACAATATGTCATACAATAGGAATCAAAGAATATGTCTGATAATTCCTTTGGAAATTGACTTTTATGAATCACTGTATGTTCTCTTTACTTTAAATTGACATCTGGCCCAATTTTATCAACTTGAAATTTTAAATTTATTGTTTGTTTGTTTTCTTTTTCCTTTTTTTCATTCTATACATTGGCAATATCTATAATTGACTAAAGTAACTATAATTTCTGCACTATTTTGAAATGCCAAGGAGTTGAAACAGCGCCTGTCTAGTAGTTGAATTTTTCTTCTCCGATGAGGCACTGGTTCTTAGATTTATCGTTTTAGATCGTCTTAGATTGTAAGCTTAAATTGGGCGATCATCGGACTGGCATCCGGACATTCACTTTCGATAGAATTGTTAAGAATCACTGGTTCCGTTACGTCTTAATGTTGACGAAGTCCTGTAACGTCTTAATCTTTAAAAATGGAAAAAAAATCGTATCCATCAATCACATTATCTCAGAAGAAGTCTTCATCAAATTACAAGCAAACAAAATTCATAGAAAGATGATTCAACTGTAGGATATACAACTAATCTAATAACAGAACCTAAAAACTCGAGATCATTCTTTCAACTATAATTTTTACAAAAAAAAAAAAACGCCATTACCACTTTCATTATTATACCATTACATTCATGTTTGTGAAACTTGCAATTGAAGTGAAACTTACAGGAAATTAAAGCAAGGTGTGATATGCAAATGATTAAAATTGGGGAATGATTGCGCATGCCTAGATTCAGCAGCGCCCTCTGAACTGTCGTGCAAGAGTGTATAAATAGAGGACTGTTGTGGATCCAGACAAGTAGTATTTCATCGTAGCGAGCTGTACTCGTGCCTTGATCGGCTTGCGTGAAGGAAGATTTTCATACCGCGAAATTGCTGCTCTTACGGGACATAATGCCAGAACAGCGATGTGAGTGAACTGATGAAAACAGGACAAGTCGAAAATCCGGAAGTGGACCACAAAATGTGACGAGATGATAGACACCTCATCCGCATGGAAGTGACAGACCGTTCAGCTTCTTCTCGAGTGTTAGCACAACGTTGGAGCACCGCAATAGATCTGACATTGTTTGGTTCCACGGTTCGACGGCGTCTGTTGCTCAGAGGACTGCGTGCATGCATTGAACCATCGACGGTTTCAATGAGCTCACGAACACACCCATAGGCGTGCCGATTGGCACCTATGTTGTGTTTTCGGACGAGTCCCGCTTCAACTTGGATTACAATGATGGCCGTATTCGCATTAAACGACATAAAGACTGCATTGCCAGCGTCAGATTGCACGAACGTAGACACGATGGTTTGGAAATCAATTTGGTATCATAGGCGATCTCGGTTGCTACGAATTGTGGGCATTCTCAAAAGCAACCGCTACATCAAGGAAGTTGTGGAGGCTGAAGTCCTACCCTTCCTTCAGTACACTCCTGGAGCCCTATTCCATCAAGATAATGCCCGATCGCATATTGTCAGAAATGTCAAGGCCGGCTTCGAAGCAAAGACAGATATCCCTTCTTCCCTGGCCTGAATGTTCTCCCACATGTCAGCTATTGAATATGTCTGGGATATGGTCACTCGCCAACTAGCCCGTCAATGTTATTCAGCAGCCAATACCGATGAACTGTGGACTCGGATAGCAGCAGCTTAGCAGGCAATACTCCAGGAACACAAAATGAGTGTATTTCGTTATTATCTTCATACTTTTATACTGTTTTCGTACTAAAATTATTAATTTAAATACGCTTTCTATTAGCTATCTTTAAATCTCTAGGTTAATTTATTTTAATAGTGTTATTGATTTTTTTACATACTTCAGTACAGAAATTAACATTAAAAATAATTAAGATAAATAATTAGAAAGGAAAATTAGAAAAACAGAATATGAAAAAAGCAAATAACAGTTATTTCGAAGGTTGAAAAAGGTCTCCTGTATCTGGAACTCATATCCAGAATAGAGAGATGGTTTGGCAAAGACTAGAGTATTTTCATTACAGTCTCATTTCAAGTCGCTAATGAAATCCAAAGTTCAGGCTTTGAAAATTGGTAGGATTTCTTAAATTGACTTGAATTATTTAAAAGAAAGTGAGTGATTTAAAAAATTAATTAGTCTTTCTCCAGAAATGAAGGTCTATCCATCTACCATCTTAAAAGTTCTAATTACTTTTTAATTCACTTTTGTACATTTAGCATTTCATAAAATGATAAATGCAGCAATTTTTTATGCTAGATGTGAAACTTGAACGAGAATTTCAATCTATACGATATAGTAATACACGATATAGTAACACAATTTTCTTTTTTTTTTTAGTTTTCAATTTTATTTAATGTTTCTTGATTTTTTGAAATATCCTTCTTACTTGCAATATCTAATTTATTTACCTTCTGATCTTGTTAAAATTTTGATATTCTTTAACTCTCGTTGAAGAACTTCAATCAGTTTCTATAAAATAATTTAATTGATTATTTTATTGAAACTGATACCAAACACTCACATGTTTATAATATATTTTATTTTTCAGCTTGTTTAGTATTACTAGTTTATTATTGAACTTTTTATCCTTTCCTTCATTCTCAGGGTTTTCGAAATCTTTTATAAAAAAGATAATTAATGTTTTTAGACTGTCAAAAGCAAAGCGGCCCCATAATACCGCACAATTTTATAAATCAACTTTTATAAACAAAACTTTATCAGAAGCGACCACTTTTGACCTCAACTTCCGGTCAGGGAGTGGTCATAGAGTTCTGATTTTTTTGAACCTGGTCACTTACTTTTTTATGCAACACAAAGGTGAAGGTTTTGGTTCCCTATGTTTTACATAGCTGTAACCTAGGAGCCGCAAACATTGCTTTTATGCTGTCTGGATGGCACACTCTGTATCGGCCAAACGGTTAGAGATATTCGAATGAAACCTTCACCATTGTGTTCAGCATGAAAAAGTAGGAAATCACGTACAAAAAATCAGACCTATAGGACAACTCTTGACCCCCTCCCCCAAAGCGTTTTCTGTGTTTTAAAGGCGTTTTTAAAAGAAAGAAACGCCTTGGGGGGGGGGTCAGGGAGTAGTCATAGATTTTTTACATGTGGTCACCTCTTTTTGATGCTGAACACAATGGTGAAGATTCCATTCTAGTATCTCTAACCGTTTGGCCGCTACAGAGTGTGACATCCAGACAGGATAAAAGCAAGAGCGGTTCCCTAGCGGTTTTACAGGTTAACTGTAACCTAGGGGCCGCTAAAAAGGTACACTTTTATAATAAAAATTTCTTATAAAAAAAGCTTCACAATTTTTGTTAATTTGTATCCTTTCTCGCCTGGTGAACAGTATTGGTGAAACAAGAATGCAATCACAAGAAAACTAACAATAACTGCGAGTTGCCAAAACTTTCCGCAAATCGCTAACGTAAACATTCAGATAGGCTATTCTGAATCCTACGCACCAGCCAGATATCAGATATCTCCTTGTGTAAAGACGATTTCTGTGCTAAATTCTTTTTCAGTTATTTCTGCGAACAATTAAACATCATGGCCAGTCACCAGCGTCTAAGCAGTGAAAACAATGAATCAAGCCACAAACGAAAGCATATTGATTTGAAATTAAAGCTGCAAATCATAAAAAAATATAAAAACATCGATAGCCTGGGAACTACTCAAAACAGCTTTCATGTTTCATTTTTAATACGTTTGCTTCTTTGTAGTTTGTTATATTATCGCAACTGCATTTTTTGTCTGAATTTTGAAAGCTATTTTTAAAGCTATGTCGAGATGAGGTGCTCACTTACGTAAGAATTGAGGAAAGGAAACCATACATAAGTATGGGACTGACTATAGTAAAATTTTGCTAGTAGTAATCGTATGCTAAGCTACATAAGAAAACCGGATGTTTCCTGAATTTCAGTAGCTGATGTTCGTGCGATCATTACAGCAAATAATTTTAAAACATTCAGACGTTCTGAAGATTCATACGGTTCGTCACAAGACGCAATTCATGCACTTTACGATAAACAAATCTTAATGAGAAAATTATTTTACTTCAAATGTAATCAGAGATTTTTCATAAAAGTATCATAGCATTGATAGATGATCTTGTTGTTACAAATGCAAGCAATTTCCAAAATTATATTTTTTGTGTTTTAAAATTTGTAGAGTTTGTTTTCATTTTAATGCATCTAGTTCAATCATTTGATGATGGTACTTGAATTACTTATATAACTTTCATAAGTACTTATTTTTAATTTACTTTCTGGAGACATTCATTATATTGTATTAAACTTTTGTTGAAAATTTTTTGATGATATCTGACCAGAAATGAAGGATCAGCTATTGAACGAATATTGCCCACAACACAAGTCATTAATAAAACATTTATCAATGCTATAAATGCTATAAAATTCATAAGAAAGGAAAACGACAACTATAATCACTTTCAGGTAATCTACAGAAGCGAGAGAAGCTAGCGTGAAACAGTTATGTTACACCTGTACTACAAGATCTAAGCTTTTGAATTCTTTCTTTTTTTTACTATTTACTTTTTGGAGATATCATATTATCTTCCACGAAGTAAAAATGTTGTTCTTTGTTGTCTTACTCAGACAATTCACGCATTTGCATTTCATTCATGTTAAACAGTCAGCGATTAAATTCTCCCTCCAACAATCAATGTATAAAGATAGTGATAGTAATTAAAGTCAAAATAAAATCGACTATAACTATTTTTATATCTCGGAGCAGCTATCTAAAATAGGGTATTTTACGTATAGTCTAACATTTGTAATGTGGATCGGAAAGAAAAAAGCTTAGAACCAAAAAGGTTTTTGAATGCAATTTTAAGCCCAAATAAGTAAGTCAGTCTGATGTAAATCTGAAATTTTAGTAAACAATTATATCTTCAAAGATTACGTTTTCAAATTGATCTTTAGTTTTTCTTTCTTTCTTCTCAATTTTCAGTAGCCTCCAAACTGCTCCTCTTATTTCCTATCTTATCTGGGCTATTTTATTTAGTAAAAAAAAAAAAAATGTAAGGGTTTTTGATACCTTACGGTGCACGTATTCGAAAAGTGAGATGCAAACAATATCTTGTTGTTCAAGAAATTTAAATTTTTCACTGGATGTGTTTTGATTATTTGATCATGTTCTTTTGTTAAGTAGTAATTCATAAATTGTAGTCTATAGTTTTAAAAAAAGGCCAGACACACAATAATTAAAAAACATGAAAACACATTTAAGTCTCGACCAGGTTTCGATCGGATCAGCCGATCTTTTTCAAGTCGAGACTTAATGTGTTTTTATGATTTTTAATTATTATGTGTCTGGCTTGTTTTTTTAAACTATACCATTAATTTCACACACGTTAAATTTCTACATCTAATTCATAAATTATTTGAAACTATTTTATCTGATAAATAAGTGAATCTTATTTCTTTTTTATTTTTTTAATTCGAAAATAAATAAAATCAACCAAAAGTTTGTAATTTTAAAATGAAGCATAAACGTTAATGGATCCCATCCGTTATATCCTCCCCTTTTTCCATCTAACTCTACTCCTAAATCCACTGTTAAGGGGCAAAACATATTTTCCCCTTCTCTTATAACCCAATTGTCCCAGTTGTAATATTCCCCATATCGTTTTTGCCAGACCAATTTATGACCAATGTTAGATCTTTTAGAAAGCCCCAACATCTCACTTCAATCTAACCCCCACTCCCTTCTTTTATAAACTTGTTCTTTATTGCATGTCTTTCCACTCCATATTGCTTAACAAAATCTAATGGTTCTACATAACTCTACCCCAAATCCGATTAGGATTCCTCTCTCTCTTCCCCTTTCTCAAAAGGTTTACTGAGAAAGGATTTTTCGAATTCGAATATTCTTTCTCCAAGAAACATTTTAGCAATACAAGTAGAAATCTTATGCAATTGTTATTTATAATAATGGGTGAGACATGTGTTTACAAAGTGACATCCTGGTACAGCTGTTTCACGCTAATACGGTGATCATTAGCTAAGAGCAGTTACAGTAAGCAGCGAGGTCTCGATACACAGGCCAATAGGAAATGTTGGCTTTGTTGGCTTTTTATGTTAATTAATTTATACAAGTACTTACTTACTTTTATATTTGGGTTTTTAATTTATTTTTGGGTTTAATTTTTTTTATCGATTCCTTAGGGTTATTGAAGAACGTTGTCCAAATAATACAAAGAAAATAACTTAGTTATGTAATAGAAATAAATGGTACAGGCTTTTAAACTTTTTTAAAAAATTTGGATTTCGAAGGATCTTGTGATGGAACTTATGGATACTCTTGAATTCTTTGTTGGCTTTTTGCAGAATTCATATCCAATGGATCTACAGACTTATATTCCATTTAAAAGATTCTAAGAATTTTCTTATTTGGCAAACATTGAGGAAAGGTAAATGTTTTTCTTCAATTAATTACAAATTTTATGTATCGTAATTTTATGTATCACTATTAATCATAATCATAATCATATAGATTAAAGCTATCTGTCAATTATTTCGAAAAGTTATTTTAACCAGATTATCTTGAGTAAATGGGTCTTTCCAGTTTTGTGACGGATCACTCAGTATTAGATCTTGCTACTTATCGGTGGGCAGTAGTATCCATTTTTTACTTTTCTTTCTAATATTAGTGATATCCTGGATTGTTATTGCCTAGTCCTTGGAATTTCTATTTTAAAATCTTTTTAAAATTTCAATTAATAGGATTGAATTAATGATTGAATTCTGGCGATTGTGTTGCGAACCACTGGTTTTTATCCTTTATTAAAAGGATAACTGCAAAGAAAAGATTTGAAGTCCATCTTAGTGTTTTAGTTACTGTGCATCTTCATTAGTGGATCTTTTTAATCTTTGGTGAATCCCATCTACTGCAGTCATTATCTTCACATCCGACAATTTCGACTCGACAATAATCTTTCACAGACTAGATAATGAATTGCTTTTCGAACAAAAGTCTGACTCAACACCAAAAGTTTATAAATCATTAAATTTATTGATTTGGTTACTAGACATAGCGGAGTTGAATGATCATCCAGTTGTGAGTGGGTGTTTTGACCTTTTCTGACTTTTTCTATGCTTATTTCTGGTTCGATCTCCGTTAAGCCTGGATTTTTTTCCTCTCTATTTCTTTTTTTCTTGTTTTGATTTTGTATTTTTCCCTCTCAGTAAATGATTTAGTTCTTTTTTCTTTTGTTTCTGTCTCTTTACCTTCAATCCCATTCTCCTATCATCTTTGTTCCACCTGTGTCACACCTTCACAATTCGTAATTTTCCTTTTATTGTTATATTACAAAAGAAATAAAATACAGCTTAAAAAAGATTGAGTCATTTTTTTTTACTACAAATCATTTTATTAATAAGCTGAATACGGTTTGTAAATATTATTTTCCGAATTGCATGGATGAATTATCCATCTGTGACGTTACTGAAACGGATCTGAACATATCTGATAAAATCCATGATCTTGGCCAAATATAGAAATGAACTTCACTCCACAACTATTTTGAAACAAATATCTGCACATGATCTTACAGATCCAAAACATAATTAGGCTATCTCACACAAAATATAAAATAAGGTCTATTTACAATTGAAATTCGAGCACTTTCGAAACGCTCAACGTTTTATGTTTTGTACTGTATTACAAGATACACACGTTAAAGTTTCTTTTCATATTATAAAAAAAATATTGATTTCAATTTGCACAGTTTTTTAGACGCATTATTTAGGATTTTTCAAATAATTTTTTAATAACTCTAGTCCAGTGTTTAAAATAAAGGAAAATACTTTGTTGCTTCGAATTACCCAATCTTCTTCATGCAGTGGCTAATTGCGGCTGAATAAAAGTAGTACTCTCGATAGAATTTAGGATTATTCTTCCTTCGGATTAAGAAAACAGTTACAGAATAGCAAAGTACAAACTTTTTCTCAATCTAAACCTTGTCATCGCAATGCATCTTCTACTTTTTTTAAAATCACTTCGCCAACAAAAGAATTCTGAATAGATGCCACCTAGTACTGCT
>JAFIDM010012231.1:8658835-8705199 GCA_023159025.1 Thereuonema tuberculata | reverse complement strand
TGTTCTAGAATCACAATGACTGAAGAACGGTACATGAAAGTCCGCAAGTTCGCAATATTATAAATACTCCAAGCTAAATATGAGTAATATCAACAGAAACAATTACAATGTTTATATTTAACAAAATATAGAAAAACCTACACGAGGAATATATTTACAGAATATGAATGTTCTCATAAATAATTTTAAAATACTTTTTTTCCATCACGATTATTAGAGAAACCCACGGAAGTGACGTTCAAGTGTGGTGAATGATGTCAGAATTTCTTTTGTTTTAGTGGGAAGTACACATTTCGTATACTGACTGGACAATGTCTCAAAACCAAACTGTAAAGTTCCAATAATAAAACGATTTGGTCACTTGTTCAGAAATCTGGGATTCCAGAAATTCTATTGGCCACTTCTTTCATAAATGGTTTTATGTCGAAATGCCACAGCTGAGTAAAAAAGGTATTAAATGAAATGAGAATAAATGAAAACCAACATACTGATGAAGGATGAAGGTAAGAGAGAATCTACTCAATTCTGTTAATTATTTTACTGTTTGTTGTTTTGTTTTTTATTTGACTAAAAGAAATATTCAGTAAAATCTCAAAGTTTTATTAAGACATGTGATCACTAAAAGTCAGAATTGACCAAAATAAATATTCAAACACAATAAATAATTTGTACCGCGACATATCTTATTAAAATAAAAATACTAAAACTTCCATACTTGATTCCAATATTTCGTCTTTATTGATCATAAAGACTTTTTCAAGGTTTAAGTATAAAACTAAAATATAAAGAGAATATTTATTCTCATAATAACAAAGAAAAAAATAATAATTAACATATGTCGTATAAACGAGAAAACATTAACAATAAATCTTATAACGAGCAAAAAAACATAGTCACAATTATCAACATCATTTATGATATTCAAGATGAAAATAAAAGGTTGATATTGGAATCATATTTAATTAATTGCTGTATTTGCTTTAATAAAGATAAGTCACTGAAAGTTAGTGAAGTGTCTTTAAGCCTTTATAGAAAATTTTTAATGAAAAATAAAAGAGTAAAAGATACTACAATTTAATTAAATCATCTCTCCTATTGTATTTTTTTTTATTTGTATTGTTTATATTTGTTACTAAACTTTTGTTGTTTTGCTCGTTATAAGATTTATTGTTAATGTTTTCTCGTTTAAACGACATATGTTAATTATTTTTTTTTCTTTGTTATTATGAGAATAAATATTCTGGTTATATCTTAGTTTTATACTTAAACCTTGAAAAAGCCTTAATGATCAATAAAGACGAAATATTGGAATCAAGTATGGACGTTTGAGTATTTTTATTTTAATAAGATATGTCGGAATACTGCTGAAACTGATCAGGAAAAGAAAAAGAAACTGGTTGGGTCACTGGCTGAGAAGAAACTCCCTAAGGAAGGATGCACTGGAAGGAATGGTGAACGGTAAAAAAGTTCGAGGCAGAAGAAGATTTAAGATGACCGACAACATTATGGTAAATGGATCTTATGTGGAGACGAAGAGGAAGGCAGAAAATAGGAAAGATTGGAGAATGCTGGGTTTGCAGTGAAGGACCTGCCCTTGGCAGAGAACTATGTATGTATGTATGTATATGTCGGAATACAAGTTTTATTCGATGAAAAAAGTTTGAATTTGACAATAAATAATTATTTATAAAATGATGTCCATCAAAAATAAATTGAAAACAACCATTAATTAAAAACAATCAAAAGGTTTAAAAGAACCCACTTGCTTTTCTAATATTTCATTTTTATTTATTTAAATAGTAGTTCCAAAATATTAATGCTTTGATCTTCATTTCTTCAGTATTATACAAATATATATAAAATGTATCAAAATACATGTTTTCATTTTCATTAATAATATAATTAATATTCAAAATGTTTTGTTTCCTTTACAGTTATGAAATACATCAAAATGACAAATCAACAAACAATAATAGTTATTACCAATATTACTAATTTTTAATTTTTTACATAATATATTTATTAAAGAAAGAATAAGATTTGAGAAAGAAAATGGTGTTTCTCTTTTAACACAGTTGAAACCTGATAGCTTTAATTTATCTTCGTCTCTTCCTCCCCCGCTAATGAACCGTTGCCACTATTTAAAAAAAAAAAAGAAAAAACCTAGAAAAAAAAAATCAGTGTCGCTGGTTTAACTTAATTCCCTTAAAATGTGATCTCATTTTGCCTCAAGAAGTCCATAAAAACTTAATTTCCTCTAAACTACTAACTAGCTTAGTTTAATATGGTCCGTGTGGTTTTTGTAAGTTAAAAAAAAATGGGAAACACATGAAGAGAAATGACGAAATTACAATCCGGAAATAAAAAAAAAGAACATCAAGTTTTAAATGTGAAAAGGTCGACTTGAAGAAGTTTAAAAACGTTTGAATGTTCAATAGCTAATAGCTGTAGAATAAGAATTTGGATCAAAGAAATTAAAATCACTGCTATAAATTTTAATGTGCAATAAAATACAATATCAGTTATAATGTGTTATTAAAATAAAAACAACAATTATTAGCGTGAGAATTTTCGAACCCAAATGATAACTTCCTTAAATAATAATGAGTATTTATTTTCCTTACCACAAACTACTATCGTTTTGACTAAATTTATGCAAAAAAAAGGGTAAATTGTCTTTAATGCCATTATCTGATGAATTTATTTAGGGACCATACATACCAATAAAAGATCAACAGTTTTATAAACAAAAACATTGTAAAAGTAATATGTTTCGATAGAATATCATCTTCAGACAAAATAACAACATACCGGCTGAAAACAGCCCTAAAATATTATCAGAACATCGTAACTAATAAACATTATACAACAATCAATATAAGTTATAATCTAACACAGCTTTTACAGAAAGCTCATCATTATAATAATTATTGGTCTTAATAATAGATTCGAAAAATTCACGCAAATAATCATCTTTATATTGTCCAAAAATAATAGGATTATTTGTTAGAATAGTATGTCCCGTATTCTTGTGATGTTTTACTGTTAGCTATTTCAAGTCACCTTTTTCCCCTTTGGCACTCCGGTGCTCCCTCATTCGAATCTTAGTCCGTCTTTTGGTTTCTCCTATGTACTTGCAACTTGGTTCTCCATTATCACATTTAATTCCCAACATGATATAAAACTTGTTCAAATTGTCCACTTTCTTAGTATTGCATTTGATTAGCTTTTCAATTGTGTTGTTTGCTTTATAAGCAAGTTTTGTATTAAATTGTCCCAATAACGGTGCTAGTCCGGAATTAATTTCTTCATCATACGGTAGTGATATGTATTTGATCTCTTCATTATCTTCTTGAATATTCTTGTGCAGTTTATATCTGTTATACTTTAGCGTTTTATTAATAATTTTATTTATAAACGCCATAGGATAATTATACTATTATAAATATTACGTAAATTTTGTAATTGCAGCAGAATATTCACAAGAATACAGGACATACTATTCTAACAAATAATCCTATTATTTTTGGACAATATAAAGATGATTATTTGCGTAAATTTTTCGAATCTATTATTATTAAGACCAATATTTGTTATAATGATGATCTTTCTGTAAAAGCTGTGTTAGATTATAACTTATATTGATTGTTGTATAATGTTTATTAGTTACGATGTTCTGATAATATTGTAGGGCTGTTTTCAGCCGGTATGTTGTTATTTTGTCTGAAGATGATATTCTATCGAAACATGTTACATTTATGATGTTTTTGTTTACAAAACTGTTGATCTTTTATTGGTGTGTTGGTCCCTAAATAATTATATCACACACGATATATAATAATCTAATGAATTTATTACTGAAGAATCCTTTCCATTGTAGTAAATTATCTTACATATCGGTATCTTATTAAAAAGAGTTTTTATTTATCAAGAGCATGAACCACATTTAGTATCGAAAACTTTTATGTGGAATTAGACCAAAATAGACTACTTATCAAACTAAGAAATAGAAGTGTTTTTTTAATTATTTTTAGTCTTCTGATCTGGATCAGTAGACTAATATTTCCGTTTGTCTGTCCGTTTTGTCTGCACAACAAACATAACAATCACAACAATTGCATTGGCAACATTCACATTTATAGTGATTGTTGTAATTGTCAAAAGGCGCAATTGTTGTGTTTATTGGAAATAAACATAAGGAAATTAAAGCAATGTCAATTATCAGAAGACGTTACGAAGCATTGTGATTGGTTTACTAATCGCTTCCCTACCTTGTTTGTTTTATTCATTGTCTACGTTTGAGAGTAATTTTAGATGAATGAAACTGATTTTCATAATGAAAATACGTACTCTCAGTATCAAGTTCTTTCTAAAATTCCTAGAGTTTGTTAAAAAAATAATATTAAAAAAAAAATACTGGCAGATTTATCCCAATATGTTTCAAATTACTTTTTGCTTGCTTGGTATGTTATTGGGTTGTTGTTTTTTTTTTTTTTGATGAAATCAATGTTTATTTTAAACATAGATAGTTTATTTCATTTTTCTCCTATTCACTTTTTTAATATAATAATAATAATAATAATAATAATAATAATAATAATAATAATAAGGCCACAAACAATGCACAACTTACTAATTTACTACAAGCCACCACACAGTTCACCAAAGACATTGGGATGGAATTTGGAATTGACAAATGCCGCAAGTTACACATAATACGTGGGAAGACTTCGAATTTGGAGGGTTTTGAACTGGACCATGGTTTGGCCATCCAATCCATGGAAGAGGGAGAGACCTACAAGTACCTGGGCTTCCAGCAAGCGCGCGTCATTGACAACGCAAACATCAAAAATGCACTGAAGAACAGATACCTTGCTCGAGTTCACAAAATCCTCAAAACACAACTCAACGCCAGAAATAAAATTAAAGCTATTAACACTTTTGCCGTTCCCACACTAACATATTCGTTCGGCATAATTCCATGGACAAACACCGAACTCGAAGCACTACAACGCGCAACACGCACTACATTCAAGAAACACAACATGCACCACCCCAAGTCCGCTACGGAAAGGATGACTCTTCCCCGCAAGGAGGGAGGCCGAGGACTCATCAACCTCATCACCCTACACGAAAAACAAGTACATACACTTAAGGAACATTTCCACCAAAGAGCAGAAGACTCCTCACTTCACTCAGCCATTGTCAAGGCTGACACACACCTCACACCCCTGAACCTCGAAAACTCTTCTCCAACACTCACCACCCCTGACACCCACACTCAGCAGTTGCGTGAATCATGGGCTCGTAAGGAACTCCATGGCAGACATCATCACGAACTCAGCCAGCCTCATGTCGACATGGAAGCGTCGAACAGATGGCTGACGAGTGGTGAGCTGTTTGGGGAGACCGAAGGGTTCATGATCGCAATACAGGACCAAGTCATCTCCACATGCAACTACAAGAAAGACATTTTACACGATGCAAACACACAGGATGACAAATGCAGGAAATGCCACACTACGCATGAGACGATCGACCACGTAATATCAGGCTGTCCCCTTCTCTCTCAAACAGACTACCTCCACCGACACAATCATGTAGCGTTGATCGTTCATCAACAACTAGCACACAAACATTCACTTATTAAGAGCACGGTCCCGTACTACAAGTACATACCACAAAGCGTATTAGAGTCACCCTCATATAAACTATACTGGGACCGCCCCATTCACACAGACAAAACCATACATCACAACAGACCAGACATCAGACTTGTTGATAAGGTCAACAAACAGACCTATGTAATTGATATTGCAGGGCCTATCAGCAAGATCATGCAGAAAACTCACGCAGACAAGTTCAGTAAATTCACTGATCTAGCACACGAGCTCCAGAAGCAGTGGAGGCAGGATCGAGTACGTGTTGTACCCATCGTTCTGTCTGCCACTGGTCTGGTGCCTCACACATTGCACCACAGTCTCAGCACACTAGGACTTCACAAAAACACTTATGCACAACTGCAGAAGACTGTGGTACTCAATAATACATGCATAGTTAGGAAAGTTATGGACACAACCACACATCCCTAATCATTCTCGCACACGTCTTTACACTTGGCAGTATGTGCTTTGGTCCTTGACCCGCCATATTGTTTTTGCTGGGGAAACCCAAGGTTTGAAACATACAAACATAATAATAATAATAATAATAATCATAATCATAACAGCTGATTAAATAATACAAATTTAATCAAATAATATAATAATAATATTTAAATAATATAAATATATAATATAACATAAATATTTTCGCATCAATCGCCAATTAAATTTAATTTAAACTTCAAAAGAGATTTCTTTCAAAGAGGTTTTAAGCATCGAGCTGGAATACAGTTTATCCATTGTTACAACCGCAAAATAAAATTTAAGTTGGTTAATTTAAAAGAAAGAACATCATTTGCTCTTCCTTTAAATTTTTTTGGTTTTAATTTCAGTTGCTTCTTATGATAATCTTGGTTTCCACGATAAGCACATCTGTTTTCTCAACTGACTATGTCTTAAGTATCCTCTGTTATCACAAAACATTTCTGTCATTATTATTCCTTAAGGAAAAACTGAGATACAATCTAATTCAAATTCAAATAAGAAATAAAGAAACAGACAAACTAAAGGAAGTAGCAGATAACTAAAGATGAGATGAAAAATAACATCTGATTTATTTGTTTTAGAAAAAATTACTGAGACACTAAAAATGATTCCAAAGAACATGATACCATTCCTAAGTTGTCAACCAATTTTAGCGTGGATTAAGGACGGAACGCAGTTAGACAGCTTTTACTGTAAAAGAAGAAACAATTACCTCCTTCTGTTCCAATTTTATCAAAAAAAAATCCTAGAAGAATAGGTTTTAATTCAGTAATATGATTGTAGATAATAAGCACTTCATGGGTTACTCTAAGTGTAGAATTCAATCAATTTTTTGTGATCATTAATTAACTTTTTTTTCCATGGCTTTTGAGAAAACTTCTGAAATCTAATTCCAGTCAACGTGTTTTAAAGAAGCACTTTCAACGCAAAAGGTAACTTTTTTCTTCTTTTACAGCACTTTCTAACGGAGGAAAAAAATGTACTTCGTGAAATTCGGAACTCTGTGGAAAGATTCGGGGGAAAAAAATCGCACGAGGCTTCCATCTTTTTCATAGATAGAATATAAATAGGAAATATAAACCAATTCCGAATAAAAATTGAAATAATAAAAAACTCGTATCTTGATATATTTTCACAAGGTCTCAAATTGTTAACATCCATTCACTTCACTTGTACTGTTAAGTGGATAATGTCTCTTCAGGAAGTTCCCAAAGTGTTATACAGAAAAAAATAGACTGTTTTCCATCTAATAGTAAACCATAAGAGATAAGGAGAGAACGGAAGAGACACAAGAGAGACAGAGGTTAGACGCTGAATGACATCAGGCACAGGGAGACTCAGAAACAGAAGAAGAAATAAAAGAAAGACATAGGGGTGAAACCAAAAAAACATGCTTTTCTTGTCCGCAAATTTAAAATGTTTTTCTAGCCCATATACGGGAAAAAAAAACAAACAATGATTTTAATGTTATCTGTTAGAGAAAACAATAATAAGTTAGATTTTAGAAGTTTTCATTCAAAATTTATTTATTTTATCTGTTTTGTTTGTTTGATATCTTTTATATTCTGGCAGAATAAGCTGTCCTAATGAGCATGATCACAACTTTGAACCATAATTCCTTTAATATTTCATTACTTTCTAGGTTTTTAGCTGTTTTGATATGTTTAATAACTTTAGCAATTTTATAAATTACATATATTTATTTAATTTACATATAAAGGATCCGCACAAATCGTTTATATGTATTAGACATTTCCGATTTTCGGATCCTAATACGTGTAAACGGGGGCGGGGGGAGAGAATCTTTCTTGATGGGTTTGCGCATCTCCAAAACCGCTTGAGATGGAAACACGAAAGTTGTTATAAGTGTTTTGTGTTAATCATGAACATTTGCTTTTTCGATATTGAGTCTAAGAGGGGCAAAATGGGGGGGGGGGTGAGATGGGTAAAGGATACATCTACGGAATTTTGGGGAAAGATCTAGATTTGTAACGATCACGTGATAGTTTACGAACTGGGGAAGATTTGAAGTGATAGGGTGTGGAGAAGCGCGGAAAGGGGTTGGAAGTCTTATATTCAATATTCATTTCATAAAAGCGCTTTAGTTGGAAACATGTAATTCGACATGAATGTTCTTTATCAAAATTGAAAAGTAAACGGGAGGGGGGACCTCTCTTCAAGGGTACGCATATTTTCAAAACCGCTTGGATTGGAAACACGAAATTTGACAGGAGTGTTCTTTGTCAAAATTGAAACGATGATATTTGATCGAATTTTCGATATCGAGCCCTAAGGAATATAAACAGAGGGGGATTGGGGGGGGGGGGTTAAGGGGATGGCAAACACTGTTCTACCGTGTTTTCGTGTTGCACAATGAGAATATAACATTAATTTGTACTGAGCATGTTATTTTTTTCCAATTGGGAAAGGTTGGATGTGATAGGGTTGTGGAGACGGGGAGAAAGGTGTGGGAAGTGTGGAGACGGGGAGAAAGGTGTGGGAAGTGTGGGAAAGTTTCAAAGTGATCTCATAATTTCAATTTCTTTTTCATCCACATGAGGGTATTTTTTTTTTCTAACCCGTATGAAGAACGGGTATTTAAGCTAATTTCATTATAAATTCTTTATTTAGCTTTTAGTTATTGCCATTTTAAACTATCTAAAGCAAGCTTAATTCTGCTAATAGTTAATAGTTTCAGTAGATATTAGTTGTTCATTTGAAAGATTCAACTTATGGTAGTTACTGTAAAACAAGTTATTTAATTAATTGAACTAAAACAGGGCATTGTAGTGTTGCTAAAACAACCAAAGAAAAAAAAAAACTATATTATGTTTATTTGATTCATAGACCTAAAGGACAAGGTTTAGATGGAAAAATTATTAACAGTCAGACAAGGAAAACTATTCAACTATGTGCTTAAATAAGTAATTTAGGAAAATCCACCAAAATCGAAGTAGGCTATCGATAGATCCTATCTTGCTAGAAACGCTTAATTGTAATGATATTGGGATTTCTTTTGTTTTCGAAATGTCTATCGATTACGATGGTAAATACACGATCGAATCAGGAACTGAATGTTTTCACTTATCTGATATCTTTTGAAACGGAAGTAGAGCTGAGTGGTTTTCCGTGAAGGAGTTTTATAAAACTACTGGCACTGAAGTAGAAAGCGATGGGAAATGGCTTTCCGGATCACCCTGCTTAGCTTCAAAGCACTGTAGGTCATCATCGCTAATGTAATGAACGGATCGATTTATTAACGCGCTCATTTGGAGGAAGGCAGCAACCGAAAAGATGTAGCATTAGAGAGGGCGCTCGTGCAATCGTCCCACCTCCCTTAATGCATCCAGGACATCGACGGCAAACAAAAGGGCCTGTTAACCCTTCTATTCCTATTGTATGCAGATGGAAGTGGTGAGGGGGTGAATGAGGGTGGCAATTTTCTTTCACGGCTCGTCGGATCTCCCTTGGTGGAGGAGGGTTGTTAGCGTTGGTCGTTCGGGAACGGCTAATAGCCGCTAATGAAGGGTCATCGGAGAGAGACCTAAGCGGGATATGTGTACAAAACTCGAAATTATCATCGCTTTGCAGAAATAAGGTCACAGCACCGATAACCTCTAAATAAAGATCTCTTTCTAGAAGTTTTTGGGTAAATATAAGAGATATTATTTGACTATACAAAGTTATCATATACATACGGAACCAATAAAACAACCAAAATCTTTAGAAAAGATTAAAATTGTAACTTGCTTCTTGATGAAAGAAAAGGAAACATTTAACAATTTCCATTCAAAAGTTCAACATTAATTTCTTAAAAAAATTTTTTTCATATATTTAATGACAGTTTAATTGAAACAATATCCATTTATCTAAATTGACAGAGAATAAATCCTAAAGACCTATTGGCATGAAAAACATCGCGGGCTATGTCCATTCAAAAATTCTTGAATTTACCTGTGTTAGAAGATCAAAAAAGAAATCAGCTTGATAAGTTTACATACGAAGAAAAAAAATACATACACACAATTATTACTGAAATGAACATAAGCGTCACAACTAATGTAGTGCTTTTTAGAACTATGATGAAAGCTAACAGAATAATCAACAAAGCTTCAATGTTGATTCAAAATTATATTTGCACAGACTGAATTCAAAATTGTCAGTATTTTTAAAAACGATATGAAATCCTTAAATCATACGAAGAGACTAGTAAATCAATTGCATACAGAAGTATATCCCCTCTTTCCTATCTCAGGAGTACTTTAATAGGCTGTAAAAGCGAGAGCATCTATAATCTTCAATATGTTCCCTGTTTGAAATATAACGAAACTATATATGTACTTTAGGATTTTTGTAGAAATTTAATGACATTGAAACACAAGGATTAAGGGATCGAATATAGCAAACTTTAAATACAATAACATACCATAACAGATCTTAAAATACAATCCAGTACTAATCAATGTAAGGAGTGGAAAGAAAAGAAGAAAAAGTTGCATCTCCTCCTTACAAACAAGCCTAAAAGAAAATAACGAATTAAGAGATAAATATTAAATTTACATATTTATATAACATTTATACTGTATACTGTATATGTATAAGACCAGTACCAAGATAATAGGAAGAAAAGACAAATAAGATTGTTCGAATAAACTTTCTTAAAAAGGTTATTTCTTAACATTCTTTATTTTTTTTCCTTGGCTTTTTTTTTGATTACTTAATTAAAATGTCAGAAGCGATTCACTTTAATTGTATCAAACCATACGCAAATTAATGGGATTAAGGATTACTATAGATTGTTAAGACAATGAGATATTAATAGAAGTAGAATTGAAATACATCCCAATGCTTTTGTAGGAGAATTTCTTGAGGTAATTCATTTATACACACAGACAGACGGAGGCATGTGTTCAGCCTCACTTTACTACGAAAATATGCTAATAAATATAATTTTTTTTGTGTCAGAGCTCTTGGCACTTCTGCCTTGGCCACGACAAGGAGGATAGAATTGTAAGATATGAGCCTAAGAATCGTTGTCAGGATATACCGTAGCAGGTGCTCACCAGCAGAAACAGTCAAAACACAGAAGAAAGTTTCATCCATGCCGACTCCGGTAATCGAACCTAGGTTCAAGTATATCATAGCAAGACTGTGCCAACGGCATAAATGTAAGTAAAACATTAAAAAAAATCATAGATGTTATAGTATTGTAGTCAGCAAGTAAACATAACATTTTTAGTAATATGATAAAATTATATAATTTAAAATGAATAATAAAATATGCAGCCACAAAAAAAAATCAATGAAAATAATACCAAAAGGCAAAACCAAAAGGAGAAAAAAAACTGAAGCAAGCAATAAACAAATATCAAGATAAATAAGATTAAGAGAAACCAAATTTTAGTTAAATTGCTTCAAAATATAGTTCTTCGTCTGCCAATTGGCGAACCTTGCCTTCAATAATATCATTAGGATCATGTTATATTTAGAAATACTTAGTTACTTTTATGTATATATATTAATTATTTTGAATGTTGTTTACAACCCTTTTAACTCCTGTTCATCATTGCCTATTATCGAAATAGCTTACTTGAAACTGATAAACGAACTACGGTACATCAAAATATGAAATTTATCTTCGTTAATTTTAATCCACTGTGATTGGATACGATGGATTATTATAAATTTCCATCTAACTAAGCAAGTTATCATCCATTTTCTAAATTTCTGCAATAGTCCTGTATTAGAGTCACAGTTGGGACAATATTCGAAACATAAATGTTAAATTATGGCTTATTCGAAAATGTTTGTTGATAGCAAATGATTGTAGTACATTCTTTATATGAAACAAGGCTTTGCATCCCGTTGTGCTTCAACTGAATATTGAAATTTACAACTAAATGTTCACTGGAAATTATCTTTGTACATATAAATATATTTATATGTATTTTATATATATAATTTCCCGGTGTTCGATGCATATTCAGCTCGGTAACAGTCATCCATTAAACCCAAAGGTGAAAACTGATCTTGTATGTATGTAATGAAGAAAGATCGTTCATTTTTTGTAATTGAAAAAATAAAATATTTCTGACTAACTCAGATTGCATTAATATATAGATGGGTAAATATATCATGAGTTGATGAAGTGGAAAACAATTTGATGCTTATATCTCATCTGTAGCTTTAAAATAAAAAACTCAATATAAACATTTTTTTAAGTCACCGAAAAAACAGAAATCAATCCACATTTTGCGAAAATATAATTATCTTTGTACATATAAATATTTCTTATATTCTAAATAAAATTAAAACTGTAAATACATTTCGTTTATTGCAATGAGTTTTAACTAACGTAATTTTGGAGCCTTTTTGTAATAAAAGAGCATTTTTCTTTTTTAAAAAAAAAGATCTTGATCAAAATAAGATTTTCCAGTTTTTAAATTTGAAAATCAAACCTAAAGCAGATATTTGCCTTCTTACCTTCAACTGATCCTCTTAGAGAAATTAAATCTGTATTCTATGGAAAGAATATTTCAAAACGATGCTCTGATAAAACGTTCAGTTTTTGTGCAGCACTGAAACTTAATCAATAAAATTATTTATCTAGAAATTTGCCTAATTACGGCTTATGATGAAATACCTTGGGGTTTCCATAATTTTCCTGAAGCGAAATAACAATCTACTTTGACAGAGGGAAAAAACACGGAAACCACAAACCGGAGTGAGATTTTGGGTGGTGAAGGGCAGGCGTGTGGAAGTCAGAGTCAATTGCTTAATTCCCCATGAAGATGAGTCACTATCTAATACTGAGGGACGATTCTAGACCCAGAGAGGAGCGGCAACGAATAACAGAATCAATGGGACAGAACAAAAGAACATTCACGGGACACAGATGGCCCTCTTGGGACAGTGAATTGAAATCAACGAGAAGGGTCAATTTAATAACCCCTTCTATCCATACCAATCTGGCTACGAAGAGCAATTTATAATGACCTATTAATTAAATGTACAAAAATGGTTTGTTATACATCCACTGATAAACAATAATAGTTCTAGTCTTCGCTTTTGGATTTCCTCGAATTCGGGAAGTAATAAAAGCATTAAAGTATTCCTGGAAATAGAATATTAACTGTACATCCAGGAAGTACAGAAAAAAACATTATTACAACTGTTTAATCTGTAAAAATCTCTGGAAATTGATTCATTTTAACTAATAATAAATGACACATAAATTAAGTTTGTCAAAGATTCGAGTTATTCCAGTTTACATTCATTAGTTCCAGGTTATTTCTCTACATGAGAAATTCTCTACATTTGAGATTCTTATATAAAAAAACATAAAACGTTGTAATAAATTAATTTCGCAATAAGTAATGAAGTAAATTTAAAATTAAAAAAAAAAATGCTTATAATTTTCTTTCTCATTTAGTTACAAAACCAAATGATCAAATCACTAAGACTTGTCCTTTCAACTAAATCATGATTTTGATATTACAGTATAAAGCTTAAATAAAATAAATAAATATAAATATTTATAAAAATAAATAAATAAAAAAAATAAAGCTTACACTGAAATAAATTCAAAGTTTTTCAAAACAAGTTTGAACCATTAAAATAATTTTATCCCGATTAAAGGAAAATGTAGATGTAGGTAAATCAGAAAAATCAGGTAAATCTTATCGGTAAAGATAATACTGCAAAAGAAGTTTGGATTATTGTCTCATGATAATTTGTAAGGAATTCTTAACACTTTCTTGCAAACTATAGTTCTGTTTGAACTAGAAATTTTAATTTCTATTAAGAAATGTAGAAATATAATGAAAACGAAATTTAGAAAATAAAAATTAAAAATATTATAAAAATAATATTGTTTTTTATATTTCTAATGTTTCAATTTTTTTATATTTAAATTATAAGTTTTGAAGAACAGATAGTCCTAGATAGTGACTCATTTTTAATCTTAATATTTTGTTCAATTTCCTTCAGTATATTTTAAATTCAAAATTTAACTTCAAAGGAGAAAGAGAAGTTTTGAGAAAGAACGTTTGAAGCAATATATGCTTTGGCCGCGCGGTTGGCGTTGTCACTAAGACATTGGCCTCTCACCTCTGAGTACCAGGGTTCGATTCTCATGTGGGTTTCGTTGTCTTGGACGATCTGCGCTCGGCAGGTTTTCTCGGGGTTCTCTCATTTCCCCTGCACTTCTCCCCTGTCCTCATTTCCGTGAGATAGCACAATAGGTCACGGTGCTTGCCTTCCCTGCCACCCACATTCCTCACAATCAATAAAGATATATATTTTGAGTTACCATCTTAACCTTTTGTAATTCTAATTTTTTTTAAAAAACTCAACCATACCATTAAGTAAAAAAATATCAGCGTACAGATTTGTCAAAAAAAGATGATTTAAAAATAAAAAAATGAAACTTACAGAATTATTAGAAAAAAAGTGATAAATAAGTTTTATATTTTTTAATTTTCGTTATTTTCTCGTTTTGATCGAATTAACGTTTTTCTTTCATTCACGTTCAAAACATTTCCAACTTGGATGGCTTCTTACAAACGCCTGAGATTTTTCAAACAAATTTTCTCAGATTTAAAATTCTGTGGATATTGATGAAAACATATCAAATGTATTTTTAAAATCAATTTTCTTTCAAAGAAGCCAAATATTCAAAAATTATCAAAGTTATTAATTTTAAAAAATATAAATAAAAAGCAAGCTATCGAAATTATTAAAATTCTTACAATATTTACAGTAGAAAACAGTCCTTTTTCCTGTAATATTTCCTGTTCTGTATCTCTTAAGTGCTGCAGTTATTGACTTGCACATTCAAATATTCTACCTCTGAAGCTTTGTAATTTAAATTCGTGTGGTTTTGAGGAAAAAATTGCTAGAGAAGTTTTCTTGTTTTTTATTTTAGTTGTTTTCTTTTTCTCCTATTCTTGTGTTATCGTTTCTTTTCTCTTTTGATGATGAATTCCATCTCCTTCTTAAAAGAAAACTAGAGATGATGTACGATGCCTTTGTGGAACCAGTAAAAAGGACCCAAATGTGATGGATGGCCCATAGCAAAAGAGAAGAACTTCATTAGTGGTTCGGACTAATTCGTATGCAGTCGGCTAGGTGGCGTTGCCTGCGCCAATGGAAGATGGCCTTCTTCTGTGAGGCAGCTGCTAATGAAATGTCTTCAGAGCTCTTCTCGAAACAGAATTTCGAAAATTATTCTCGTGTTTAAAGCTTTTCATGAGAATAAGGCGAAAGCGAAGGCAATTCTAAGCCTAATTCTTTCCTTCGATTTAATAAAATAAATGAATAGCCTATTAAAGGGTTCTTTCATTTACGGGATTTTTCAAGTAAAGTTCTTTGTATTCACAAAAATTTAAATAATTAGATTTATTTAAATGCTTTTACAAGCAGATAAAATCCTTCAACTCTGTTTTTTTTTTTTTTTTGTATCAGACTACCGAATTTAACTAGGAAGATGTGATGCTACGACATTAACGTATCACTACTGAATATTTGTTGTAGAAATCCCCTCTTTAATTTCTGATTTTGTACAAAACCCATTCTTAATCTTCATTCCTGTTTCCCGATCATTTACATTCTCAAAAGAGACTGATTTTTTTTTAAGTCTTTTTATTCCATTCCATCTTTTTCTTCTTTGTTCGTCTAAGCATCACGCTGAAACGTCTGTATGAGTTTTCACAAAATTTGGCACGATGTTGATGCTTATGCATCGATATAACGAAATATTTGAAAGAATATTTTGATCTAGATGATGTTAAATTAAAAAGAGTATTGACTTTAAGTAATTATATATACACTTAGTTGATATGACTTTATTAAATTCATTTTAACTACTTTATTACTTTTAAGTTTTATTTTTATTTATATTTATATTTATATTAATATAACAATATATTTTTAAGAAAAAATAAAAAATAAATTTAAAAAAAAATTAAATTTATAAGCTACTTTAAGTCTCCCCAGAAAATTGCCACTGTGTTATAAGCGATATAGTTAAGCATTCAATTCAAAATTTAAATGTGCCCATACACCAGCTTATATATTAACACGAACAATTTTCTGATTCTCAGTTTTTGTAGGAACCCTTATTGCCGTCTCATCAAAATCTTGAATTTCAGTTTGAATAGGACTAGAATTGAATCTTTTAGTATTAATAGCACTTATATCTAATTCTTTAAATCAACAATCTTTTAAATTCAATTTAAAACAAAAGTTTTAAGTTTTCATAAATAAGCCCATTATTTTGGCAGATTTGCTTTGATCTCTATCCCTCAAAAATGATGTGCGAAATTCCTCGCCGATACAGTGGACTATTTTCTTTAAAATTGGTTCAATTAAAAAAGGAACGATGATTATTTTTATCTCCAACTTCTTTCCAGTCTCAAAACTACTAAGTTCATTTCTAAATGAAAATCTGTTTAAAAGTTTTAAATTTACTGAGAGTATAAAGTACCAGAAGATTCACAATTTATTCCAATTGAATATTTTTTTTCATTTATTTTGTCTGTTTATACGCTCATCACCTTAACACAGCAGAACGGGTTTGCGTAAACTTATAGGTTTTCATTATTGGTCCCACTTAAAACAGAAGTATATTTATTTCGGTCACCAAATCCCTAAAACAAGACGCCCGAAATCCCTCGGTAAACAACCGATGTCTTTAAAATTTAAGTCGATGCTAATTTAGTAGCGTATTGGTCTCCATCCCTCTTTTTTCCCCTCAGCAGAATTTAGCAATGGGTAGCTGTCTATTACTTCACATAAACAGTGCTAGGCTATCTTCCATCATTATGAAACTATGAACATATTTACATCTAAATCAACAGCCCTCGGTGCATTGCTATATGTGGCACTTAAGGGACGAAATCCGTAATTGTAACACTGACAGTATTTGTCTGTCTTTCTCCCTCTCTTTTGTTTGTTTATTTTTTTAATTACTTTTCCGGAGGGTCGCAGCTATTATTGGTTCTTTTCATTTTGCTAAAATTTCAAAAAAGAAAGGACGCTTCAAGCAAAAACAGTTGCTAATCCCTGACCTGATTTCGCTAATAATTTTAACACTAAGAAAACTGACCCATTTCAGATATTCCAAATGGATCCCCTGGATGCTTGGATTTTATTTAATCCCACAGACACCAATTATTCATAATCTAAATTTATCAGCCTAAATTAGAGAAGTTTTAACATATTCGTAATGATAAAGCTGCATTTTTATTTGTAAACATGAAAGCTAATGAAACATGTATTTATGTATTTTGTTACTAAATTTAACTGTATTACATTTTGTAAAATGCTATAATAGGTAAAGTAAACATGTCAGTTTTTGTTTCTATGATTTGGAATTTCTATGCAGTTGCATAGGAATTAATTTATCCTTCCACATTCCCAGAGAAAAACATCTTTCATAAACATCCTAATTGGCTGAGGAATTGAATGGTAGAAGTTTAATGTCAAAAAGTCGGTAATGTAAATTTAACTGTTGGGTTGCGTTGCATGGATGCATTAAAACTTGCTCACAAAATATCGAATTCAAAATGGATAAAAAAAGATACTGAGCTTCATCTAAACAGTTTTAGATAAAAAAAAAATTAAAATTCTCTTCATTGCAAATCCATTTACCTCCATTAACTTAGGAATTCTTGACACGTTTATTTTAATATAAAAATAATTCAAATTGTAAAACATCAACTAATTAAAAATAATATTAGTTGTTGGATTTTATAATGAATCTGTTTCGCATTTGAGTGTGAATCGTTTGGTCTGTATTTGTCTGTTGGTAGTTTTTAGGAAAAAAATAACCTTCATACCACTAATACGAAGTTGTTAAATTAGGTAATGCTAAATAATAAAATAATATGTTTGATTAATATAAAGAACTTTCTACGTTTTCTGGATTTTTGATTTCCTGAAAGTTGGTGACTATCGAATTTCAACATCACGAGGATTCCTGGAGTTGATCTATTCAAAAGTTAAAATAGTCAATAACGTAAAATTAAAAGGATTAAAAACTACTGTGAAATACAGATTGACTTCTTTTTTTAAGTATCTGCAAAGCAAGAAGTGACAACGAGGATTATAGATTAAGAATGATGATGATACAAGGAAAAACTTGATGTAGAAAAAAGTTTTGAAATATACTGTTTTTGTGTAAATTACTGGGTTTGTTTTTTTTTTTTTGAATCTTTGAAGGTATTTTTAACATGTTTCTGAAGCTTTACTTTTATCTTTCATCCTAGAAATTAATTAAGAAAATGAAGAACCAATGTAGAGATAGACTATCAAAAAGAATCACGTGTCTAAACTTTTTTATTAAGAATGGAATGATTAAAACTCAGAATGTAATAAAATAAAAGAATTCATTTTCTTGAGACAAAACATTACTACCTTTTAAAGTCGTAAACTCGACATGTGAAAATATAATAATAATATTCCAGTAATACGCATAGGTAAAACGTTCACAACCTAATAAAAAAACCAAAAGTTGTAAAATAAAAAAGGGTTAAAACAACTTGAAATTTAATTGGCTTCTGTATTTAAGTAATTGTAAGCAATTAATGCAAGCAATTAATTGTAAGCAATTAATTGTAAGCAATTAATTGTAAGCAATATTACAAAATCTCTTTTCAGATATTCTACTTGAAACTTCCAAATATATATCTCTGTATTTTAAGTTTCATAATTACTTATTTAATTGCTTCGATTGTTGCCCGATAGATGGTGCAGAATGCAATGTTAGACTTTCTGACCATTGATCAGTGCTTTTTAATGTTCAGAATGAATATAAGTAAAGACCTATTCTACTTAATTGACCTCTCAATCATGTTTTTGGGTTCAAATTTCTATAAGCTACGGATAATTATTTTCGGAAACTGTGGTCTAATATTTGCAGATATTATAGGAAATAATCACATTACATAAATTTAAGAAAATAAATTCTAAGTCTGATGTCAGTGGAAGTCAAAGAATGATGAAGGCTTTTGACCCAACAGCTACTTGTTATTCTTACAAAAGTATTTTATAAAATTATTTATAATTATTAAGTTTTTCGTATAAAGATAAAAATATCTTTAAACGAAAAACTTACTGTTGCTTTTAATGTTGCTTTTATTACGTGGCGTTTAATGAATTTTTTTCATATAAAACTACTGTTTTAATTCTACCTGAATTGCCTAATTTCTTCTTTGAAGAGAAAGGAACTTGGATGCTGGCAAACTGAAGCGAAGCGGCGGTGATTCATGACGCATCGGAATGGCTTGAATGTTGCTTTAGTTTTCGTCGAATGAAATCTGAGCATTTCTACAGTTTATGAGATTTAAAAAAAGTATTTAATAAAAGTCTAGCAGTCGATTAAAGATATTTTGAAGCTCTTCTGTTAGTGAACGACAAACGCATTTTTTTAACGATTATTTCTCAAAGACTAAAGTAATGAAAAAAAAAAAAAACCCTCATTTTCAATTGTAAAATAACACTACAAATCTATAGCATTTAACTGGACAATTAAAAGGAGGTTCCACCGTCTGCAGGACCTTCTTCCGATAATTTATATTTTATTACATTCTTTTTTTTTTTCTATTTTAAGATTAAATATAAATAAAGCAAAATAGGATTTGTTTTTTTTTTTAGATTTAACTTGAACAATTGTAAATTATTTAATTAATCTCGGAAAAATTTAATGCAGTTTCCTTCTTTCTACAAAATACAGGGTGTTTCGGAAATGGTAGACAAAGCGAAGACATACGGGTTCCAGAGGTCATTTTGAGTCGAAACTGTGCTGTGACATTTTGTTGTACTGGCCGTAGTTTTAGAGTTAGGAAATGAATGCTTTCGGTTCACAGAAAGCTCAGTTCTGGCCATTTTCAGTATTTTTTATAATTATCGTACCTGTTTTCAGTCAAGACATCTGTCATCCGATTTGATTTTTGTAATAAACCTTTACCTTACTTACTTACACCTCCTAATGTGAACTGAGCTTTCTTTGATTAGGGACCATTCCCAAAGCATTCATATCCTAACTCTAAAACTACGGCCCATATAACAAAATATTATGGAACATTTTCGACTCAAAATGACCTTTGGAGCCCGTACCTCTCGCTTTGTCTACCATTTCCGAAACACCCTGTTTAATCGTAAATCTAACACTGTGAGTTTTCACATTATATTGATCAAAAATTAATTATCTAATTACTTAACAACTAATTATTGAAATATGAAACTATTTTCTGAAATTTCGTTAATACTTTTTGTAATCTGTCTATATCTTCGATAGAAGATTTTCTTCCTATTTATTTTAAGTTTTCTTATTTACTTTTATTCTCGAAGCTATTTCGAATCATCATAAAAATTTCTTCTTTTCAATTATCAAAAACTAATTTTAACAATGACAACAAGGATAGAATAAAAGACTCGAATAAAGGCAAAATGGTTTAGAAAGAAATAAAAGAAAACCCTTCTGTTTTTATGTTAGAACTTAACATCTGTTTACTGATCTTAACTTGAGGTTTCTGTCTTGGTTTTTTATTTGAGATAAAACGCAGGTCTCGTGAAAGCCAATAAGAAAGCGATTCAGGAAGAAAAACTTAAAAGCAGGACAAATAAGTGCCATTAACTACGTAGACACAAAAGATACGAGTTACTTCAGTTTACATTTGTTAATTCTAATCCTAGCCACTACCTCATTATTCCTTAGAAATTTATTTCGTTAAATAAAGCACAAAATAACGAAAACAGAACTCTAGAACTTAATTGGCATGACAACTTTCCAACAATAGCATTGTAAAAATCAATAGATAGTGTAGAAAAACCTGTGACTAAAACTTGAGCTTTTCTAGATTACTTACGATGATAATCTTGTTTAATCTTATAATGGTGACTGTAAGTTGCTTCTCTAAGGGATAAATTAAACTTACAAATCAAGTAAGTTACCTTTAGCTGTGTTATGATCTTCTTTCTATCTGTCAGTAAGTTTCAGTCTCTTAGAATAAGTCTTTTTAGTTACCTTGATCAAAGAGGTATTCGCAAATAGATTTAATATTGCATCCTAAAATTTTTATTTTACAAATGGTGTACTAAACGTGTAGTATTTTTTTGTAGCTGTACTTACTATGCGAATCTAAAGGTATGTACATATTTTCTAATGAAGTTTATGGTATTTTACTAGCATGAAAATTCATTTCTTTTTTGCCATTGTTTAATTATTTTAATTTATCTTTTGGATTATGTTTTTCGCATTTCTTTTATAATACAGTGCAACTTGGATAATTCAAACGTCTTTAATTCGAAATCGTAGTTAATTCGAAGATTTCTCTTAGTCCCTTGAATTTCTTATTAAATCAATGTTAAAAAATCGTGGATGATTCGAAGTTCAACTTCCTTAATTCGAAGTTTTTTATAAAAAATTTCGAACCGCAACGTTTTTTCGGCGTTTCATCTTTAAGAAATTCGACACATGACAACTGAAATCCCCTTCCCGCCACCGTTCGACTCGTGACGCCATTCGACACGTGATGCTTCAGACGCCATTCGAGCTTTCTGCTGTCAGTGTCACCAAGTCTTTCAGTAAAACACGCATGTACAAGAATTTAACGTTCGCTGAAAAGATCGCGGTCATTCACGAGGTGAAAAGGATGTGAAGAAGAAATGCCAAATCGCCAACGAGTAAGGGATAGCGCCGAATTTCGTCGGTACATTGAAGGACAAACCAACGTTAAGTGAAGCTGTTTTCCGTTCACTAAACATGCTTGATGATTTTGCTAATCTTAAGCGACTGAATTCTACAAATCAATCAGACATTGCACAATTTTTTGAAAAACTATAATTTTCTGTATTGAATGTAATATGTTATGTAGCTTACGTAATATAATCTTATTTTGTTTGCATACATTAAGTCTTTCATACCATGATCTTTCTGAATAAATATTTACTTATTGACAGATTAATCTTTTCAATCATTCAGTGGACCTGAAATTAAAGTTAAAAGATGTAACTTGTTTAATTCGAAGTCTCGGATAATTCGAAGTTTTGTAGTGGTCCCTTCAGCTTCGAATTATCCAAGTTGCACTGTATTATCAATCATTCTATCTTGAAAAGATCACTTTTGATATATGTTATTAAAAAGTTTTTATTAACGAGCAACTTTGGCAATGATGTTTAGAGTCATATTTTCTTCTTACCTCTTACCTAAACTTGAACTGCTTGACAACGCAGTAAATCCGTATTTTTCTGTATTTTCTGATAATCCGATCTTTTTTGCGTTCCCACCATACCCCCAGTCCCAAAGGTGACGGGTTAAAGGGGTTCTACTGTATAGCAAATTTTCGGAAAAGAATGTTTTTGCTTTTGCTTTTTCAAACCGTTATTATATTGAAGATTAAACAATTACTTTCTCTACAGTATGAGAGAAAGGATTTTAATATTATCACAACTGATTATTATTACATTTATTTATTGAGCGTGCCAAAATTGTAAATATAATAATAATCAGTTATGATAATATTAAAATCTTGTCTGTTATATTGTAGAGAAACTAATTGTTTAATCTTCAATATAATAACGGCTTGAGGAAGAAAAAGCGAAAACATTCTTTTCCGAAAATTTGCTACATTTAATAAAGACAAAATGCAATCTGGAAGATGAATTATTCCGTTAAGATTCCTAATTAATCGCAGTCCAATGACTGAATCACCGTTTGAAATTCAAGATTCTTATGTGAAGAACGGGAATAAAATTATAACGATAAAAATGCTATTAATAACAGTTTTTTACGTGTATAATTAAATTTATAAATCATAGGTAACGCCAGTATATCATGGTAGGTCAATCCGTAGATTGGTTCAAGTCTACGGAATCCTAGGGACCCCCGAAGGGCGACCCCTAGGAGAAGCCGTACAAGGGAGCAGATACTGGAGTGGTTTCTCGTTGCCTTCTCCAGGGCGCCATTACGGGAAATGACATCAGACCGAAGAGAAAGTGAAGAAGAAGCTGACAAACACAGGAAAGGAAATTGAAATATCCATGCTCACGAGCGGGATTTGAACCCGTGTACCGGCACACTGGCCTCACGGCAGACCGACGCCTGAACGCCTGTACACTTGAATAATTGAAGTTTAATGAAATTTTAAAAATTAGTTATTTATATATTGATAATTTTTTAAATTTCATTAAACTTCAATTATTCAAGTGTACAGGCGTTACCTGTGATTTCTAAAAATGCTATTCTTTTCTATTTTAAAACTCTAAGGAACAGATGGATATTTGGGTAAACTAAAGCCGCGAGATTTTGAGCTACAAAGTTGGTCTCTTGGACAAATATCAATGTCACCAAATTGATAGGAGTGCAGAATATTATATGGGGCAGAGAAATCATCTCCTAATAACAATTACAAAAATTAAAAAAAAAAACAACTTTAAGCTAATCGACTTAGTTGCAGAAAGACAATCACGAATAAAGGCACAAGACAGCTGTAAAGAAATTTAAAAATTGTGTTCTCTCCCTCACAGCCCGTTTTAGAAATTTTCTATTCTGTTCCTGCTACTCGAAAATCACTATCTGTTTGGAAACGAAAAATTTGATTGCTAATTAATGATACAACATACAATATTTATCAGTTAGAATTTCGTCCTTGGTTTGTGTCGCCCAGGTTTTCTGCATCTGCCTGATTAAACATGAAATTGAAATGGACCAATCCTAACATTCTACTAATTATTACAAAAAGAAAACAATTTTTTTTTATAATGTTAAGTTCTAGTGTTTGTAAAGATTTATGATCTGCTGAATAGATTCCTAATATGAAAGCGATCTTTTTCTTCACGGAAGTAATTTCAATTGTACGATTCCCGACCATTAATCATTGTAGCATATGGTGGAGTTTCATCTGCCAGGAAGGTGTAGAATTATCGAACCACAACAAGCAATTCGTTTAATGAATTTAATTTCCAAATTATCGAAGACTAATGGTACATCAATGAAAGCGTTACAAGAAGTTTTATCAATTTAATTAGAAAGCGTCTCCTCCCACTACAAAATTAATAAGGCAAAAAAAGAAGGTAATAGCAGCAGGTGGAATACATTTGACTTATTAGTTTGAATCAACTTCATTTTAACTTTTAAAAAAAAATCTACCAAAAATAAAAATTAATCATTCGTTGAGTTTTCAATTTTATCGTATTCACCCATTTTGTCATCTGATACAGTTGATTCAGAATTATGTAGTAATTTCAATACAGTTATGCTTTTAAACAACAACACTAAAGAGAAAATAGGGACAATTGGTAAGATATCTCAGAGTACTGAAGTAGGTTCTGCATCACAGTCAGGGGCAGAATGACCAAAAGAGTTATTAAGTGAAAGATCAAAAGTTCGTCTCGATTTTGATGATATTGCAGCTGATGATTTTGTTCGGAAATCTTTTTACGGCACAAGTAACGAGACCTATTGTCCCAGGGTCCGGTGGCAAAAAAAAAACCCTTACCGCTGCTGATTACACAGAAATACAATACATTCAGCAATTTAGAAGTAATTTGGAAAATTAAGAATTGACTGTTTTGTTTAAAGGATGATGATCTCAATGTACAACGTATTTACAGAAATGTTAAACTTCAAAATTTAAGTTTAAGAAACAGAAAAACATTAAAAAATATTATCTGTTCTTACTTCCGCCAATGGCCAACGAAAGTAACTTCACTTTCCAAATAAGGTGCCAAAAAAGTCGGTGGCAACTTTCCCTCAAGTGGAGGACATCTTAATCAATAGAGGTTGTCCAACCTTATTTTTATCTGAATAAAGATACTGAGGACTGGTGTTACAAACATATTGTTGTATTTTTAATTTTTTTTTAATTTTTTGTTCTGCTTATAATTTTGCTTTGTATATAGTTATTACTTTTATTAATATGTCAAAACTGTTACGGTTTTTCATGTACAGTCCTCTTTTATTCTTTTGTAAGCGTTCTTTTTATTAAGCAACAATAATTCTTTCCAATTCTTTGCACAATTATTGCTATTTGTAATTAACTTCGTTCTTTTTTTACACCAGTGACATTTACCAGTACCCTTCTTCAACTCTTGTTCGTTCTTTTATAAAATTTTGCAGTATTATCTAATACTTTTGGGAAATAACCGACTATTTCAGAAGATTTGATGGTAGGACATTAACTTTCGTTAAATACTGTGGATATGTCAGACCAATTCTCAAGTATTAAACATTAAGAAACCAATCTCCTTATACCAAACGATACACAAACAATGTCGTCAAATCAAGAGATAATATGACAGGATAATCTCCTTCTGTAGCTGGCCATTGGCGATCTTATAACTGATCTCTTGAGGGAAGTTGAAGAAGAGATCTTGAAGGAGCTGAAATCGTAGGAATCCTTCTCGACGACATCATTGAAAAAGCATAGGGTACACATAGACATCGAAAGAAACTCTATTAAAGGTTTAGTGATTTCTGCTCTTTAGTATACATTAGTTTTAATACCGAAGACTTTCGATGACACCAACAAGATATTTTAAGGCAAACTCAAGTATTTCTCTTTGATGTGTACATAGTAATTACTTCGACACCATTAGGCAAAATGACTCTTTGACTCAAATTGTTGAATTCACAATTGTGAAAATCTATAGTCATATCATTATTTTCTACAGTAGGATTTCCTGGTTTCATCATTAGTCTGATCAACTCCATAGAATTGCGAAGACAAAATTGAGGAATTTGGCGATTGAAATGACTGAAAAATTTCGTGAGGTGTAAACATTGAAAATTTTATTCATTTCTGTAGAATTTGATAAAATTTCTAAATATATACGATAAAATTTCTAAATATATATGTACATCTATAATAATAAAGTGATGCCACTTTATTAGGTAGTCTATATCCCTGATGTGAATAGAAATAGTGTTCCATGACGTTGCAAGTCACATGATCCCAATTTGTGATATAAATGTAATAAAACACCTTTCTAGTATCAGTTAAGCTTACAGATCAGAGTAAGAATCGGGAAAACGAGTGATCTAACAGAATTTGAACGTAGCATGGTAGTAATCGCAAGATGTGCTGAACAAAGATATAGGAAACGGCAATTCTTCTGAAATTTTTACGCACCACAAATTAAAGGGTGAATCCAGAATGGTGGAACGAACCATTCACCGGCTCTCCTATGGACCAAAATCACATGTTGATGAGGAGGATGTCTAGAATTGCACAAGTAACGGGCCATTAGACTTCACATTAGACTTCAATCTCGGTGGCCAAAACAACATACTGCTAAGGATCACTAGGCGCATCAAATTGTCGTGAATGGGCTACAACAGCCTATGGCTACTATTATTATCAACGACGAACAAGAGAGAACGCTTCCTGAGGGTACAGCAACACAAACAGTGGACCATCGTGCATTAGAAAATGTTGCTTGAACTGACGAGTCGAAGTTCTTGTTGCAGACTACTGATGGAAGGCTCAAAATTTGTCGAAAACAACTTGAATCTCGCATGTCTGACTTCAACTGTGAAAGGGGTGTAGGCGGTATAATGGTCTGGGGAATGTTTTCCTGGCACACGTCGGGTCCCTTGATACCCATACATTCATATCTGAATGCCACAACATATCGAAACTTCGTTTCTTTCCAAGTACATCCATTCATATTGACAGTGTTTCCTCAGTCAGAAGGTTTCCAGCAGGATAATGCGCTGGCACACAAAGTCCAAACGATTCCACGAACATGACAATAGTTTTTATTTGCCCTCTCAATCTCTGGATATCAATTGAACATCATTCTATTGAATGATGATGAGCTGGAAAGGGCTGTTCGCTGCACTTCTCCATCTCAGTCGATTCTCCAGGAACTGCGTGATACACTCATGTCTGCATGGTCCCCCATTACTGTACAACGTTTCCAGCATCTTGTGGCCTAGACGAATTCAGACGATTTCAGGCAGTTTTAAAGGCTAAAAGAGGCTTCTTACGCTACTAAGTAAGCGTACCTAATAAAGTGACATCGCAGTATATATTGACTACAACATTAAATAACGTTGCTCAGATAAAGAATACATATCAATATTTTGATACTTTTTATTCTCTAATATTGTAAATATAATAATAATACAGGCTGTGTATGATTTTCGAGATACTGGCTTGATATTGGAACTTTAGGAAAAGTAATCAAGTACGCAATCAAATGATCTGAGATAAATCATCTTAGGAACTAGGGCCAGAAAACTTCAATAGTTTTCAATATCTAACAATATCTAAAAACCATGTTATTCACATATGAAGCTGTAATGGCGATAAACGATACCAAATGTGTTTTCTGTGGGAAATTTGCCAATAGAGCCAAAAATTCTCAATCATACATACCAATATCACAAATAAATAAACCAAATTATATAGAATTTAAATTGAATGATTACTATCGTCGTCTTTTGGTACAACTACCTTTGGATCTTCCCATATGAGAATTCATTTTTTTATACTAATTCTAGCTATATCTTCCTGTTTTCTTTTAGTTTCTCTAACGATTTTGGTATATTATTTTGAATAAGCTGCCAGTTTTCGACAGTTTCTTTTCAAAAATCCATTAATTTTTTCCTTAAAATTGAAATTCGAAAAATGTAAAAGAAACAAAAGAAGAAATGGAGAGAAGTAAAGAAAAGCTTTCAAACAGAAACAGATAAGATTAAAAAAGAGAAGATGAACTGAGTGATTAAGCAAATGGAGAGAAAAAAATCGATTACAGTTTCAAGGTTTTAAGAATGGAAGAAATTATTAAGACATCGCTCAAGCAGAAAGAAAAAGGTAATAACTTAGAAGGAACTTCTCTGCAAGTTGAAAGCCAAAGCCATGATTGAAAACTTTTCTCTTTTAAGGGCGATCAATTTTCTGTCTTTTCCTATTTTTCTCTTTTTAATTTCTTCGCTATCATATCCTTGAAGGAAGGAAAAAAAAACTTAATTAAAACCTAAGAGAAGTCTTAAAACTCCCCCTTCTTTTTCATAATTTCTGTTTCCGCAAATTTACAAATCAAAAGTAAATGAATAAGATAAAAAAAAAGGAAAGACAGAAAAGGAAGAGAATAATGATTTCAGTTCTAAATTAATAAATTTTCTTATTAATTAATGAGATCTACAGAATCGATTTGAATTTTATGATATATACATAACCTTTTTAAACTTTATTGTAATATTTTATTTCTTCAGTTCAAGCTAATAAAAAAAAAAAATTTTGATTTTGGGATAATTAGAAAGTTCTTACATTTCTTTAATATTTTTTTTTACCTCATGGTAACTCTATATTATATAGTAATAGTATAAAGAAAACGTATTATAAGAAAAAGGATGAGAAAAAGCGATCTTAAAGCGAATTTTTAAGTTTAACACATATCCGTACATCTGGAAGTAACTGAAAAACCATATATGAACTAAAATTTTAGAAAGATTGATGTTGATTTTTGATATTCATTCGAGTAATAAGGAAGGAGTTACGGCAAAACAAATAACTAATACATTAATAGTATAATCGCAAGAAATCAAACTTTGGAAAGCTCGAATTATAAAGTTCTGAAGCTGAAAGAAAGTGGACCCATAAAGACCAGAAACTACCAATTATACTTTTTTTAAAGCGGACTGTCACAGTAAATCATTAAGAAAATTACGTGTTAATAAGAAAATGACATGTATGGAATAAAAGACATACTGACAATGTAAAACATATTATAAAGAATACAATATATGTTACATGCACATTTTTACTAAGAATTTTCATTTCATTTTTAACAGTTCAATATATCTCTCAGCAATACATTTGACAATATAGAATATTTCTCCATTTTATATAAAGATTGGTGCATTACAAAGGTGCCCCAAACCCTAACAGTAACCCCGTACAAGAACGAAAGATTTCTTATAAATCAATAAGAAAACCCAAAAATCAAAATTTATCATCTTTCGTTGTTGATCATTCTACTTTATTTGCAAACTTACAAAAAAAAATAACATCTTACTCATAGTTCGTAAGAGATCCACCTGTAAATCTCTAAACATCGATATTTTATTATTTTTAATACTTCTCCACATTATTTATATTGTGTATATTTTATTCTTATTGCTGAATTTTGATTTATCGATTATTCACATCAAAAAATCAAATTTTTTTCATTTTCATTTTGACGTTGAGATAATTAGAAAATATTGGAGGACAAGGTGTTTACATTCAATGACAAAACTTCAATTCAACACTAGAAATGACAAAAAGTCTTTGAGGTAAATCCTTCACTTAATAATTTTCCGATATCTAATAATATCACTTTACACACTTAACCATTACTTCCAAAACGCTGTAACCTTTTGGAAGATTTTAGGAAGACCCTTTTCTTTCTTTTTTCAAGACAAAACTTTTTTTTGCGAGTTAAAAATACTTCGTCAAAATTAAATACTTGCGGAACCCCTCAGGTTGGTACCGATTCAGGTTGCTACCCCTCACCAATCCAGTAGGTGGAGCTATTCCGGTATCTCTATATGAGTAACGTTCTCCTCGCCCAAACCGGGAGTCGTAACCCTATGGGTCATATCTCGTTGAAATCCCAATTCCGGGTTTGGGGAAAAAGCCACTTTTATGTGGCCACCGAATTTATGAGTCGCCCGAATTGTGCAAAATAATACGAATCGTATGGTTTTGTGTTTGCTGTATAACTGAAAAGTTACTTTTTTAATTCAAATAATTTTTAAATAATAGGAACTAATCTTTAAAAAATACTTAACTATCGATATAAATTCCACAATATACTTCAAAACCCATATCTTTCAAAATCCAAACGCGATATTTCGAATGTTATCGTGTTTGGATTTTGAAAGATATGGATTTTGAAGTATATTGAGGAACTAATCTTTTTGAAGCTAAAATTAGGTACCATTAAAAATTATTAAAAACATAACGTATAAGGTTTCAACGTGCTTCCATAGGTTACATACTTCATAACAACAACAACAAAAATAACATTTCCATAAAATTGAGCAGGATGTTGTGTCTAAACCTGGTTTCGAATCCCCGGCGTCGGCATGGATGTTTACTTCCTATAGGGTGTTTGCCTGCTTCTTCTTGACTTTTTCGTCAGTTAAAGCCATTCCATAATGGTTTCCTGAGGAAGGCAAGGAAAAAAATCTCCTCAGAATCTATTCCAAGATGAGATAGAAAACTCCCAACTCCACGCTTGGTTCTTGGGGCCCTTCCGTAGTATTTGACCCAGAATATTTCGATGGATCATTCCACAGGAGCGTACTTCTGTATCAGAGAACGCACTTCAATACATGCACAAAGTGTTACTCAAATGTTCAAAGATTAACTAAACAAATTTTGAGTAGATATTGTTAATTTCTTAGAAATTAGAGGGATTTCTTTAATATGCAGAATAGAAAAGAAAATACATGAAAACCATACATTATTTTTATATATTAATACTTCTTTTCGTACTCTTCTTCTTCTTCAACTCTTTTTATCGCCATTTCTGGCTGCAGGTCTCCCCTCCTGCGAGTACTGGTCTAATCTTACACACTGACCAGCTGGGTTGGGAAATACATTTTATAACCTACTGTCAGGTGTTTGGGGACAGATATTGATGGGTTTTCCAGGCCTTTCCAGGAAATCGTTATGGAATGGCTTCAAACCGGAAGAGAAAGTGAAGAAGAGGCTGACAAACAAAGGAAAGGAAATAAGCATCCATGTGGGCGCCGGGATTCGAACCTAGTTTACGATGCATCTGACTCATCAGAGGCCAACGTCTAGACCATAAGGATATGTCGGAACGGCTTCGTTCGCTTGTTAATGAATAATATTGTTTTGTATTCTTTCTTTACAGTCATCCCTCAACTTATGTCCGCTCCAGTTACGTCCGCTCGAAGATACTTTGTGATCCCATAAGAAAATTAATAGAATTTTCGACCATACTTTCGAAGAAGACGCAAGCGAGCGTAAAGTAAAAAGGTTTCTATTTAGCAACAATGTATCATGCGGAGTGGCAGCAGCGCATTCAGCGGCAACTTCTCTCAGACCATTGTCTTCAAAAGTTCCTCTGTTGATTTTGTTTTTGAGAAATGCGTTGATGTGTAATTATCGTTAAATATTTCGCGATATTTTGTGCATCTTGGCCCTTACACTCCCAATCAAAAAAACCAGTGAAGAATCACAGAAAAAGAGGCGAGCAATTGATCTTGAAACGAAATTGCAAGTTATAAAGTAACATGAAGTTGGTAATCCCATCAATGTGATCGCACATAGCTTCGGATGGTATTACGTTACAATGACGACCATTTTGAAAAATAAGAATAAAATCATAGAGGCGTGAAAGGATCTGCTTCAACAAAATCGACAATAGTGATGAAGCAACGACAAGGTCCTTTTCTAAGTAAAGCTACAAAGTTCAGCAACAGACTTGGTGAATATTATGGTCTTTTCGTCTCTCTTTCTTTATTACTATTGTTTTTTTATCAATAATAATTCTTAACAATCCAATATCAATGAAATATACAGGACAGTATAGACTACTAATTACGGGATATTGATTAAATGTATCGACTTACGTCCTGCCCGACGTAAGGATGACTGTATTGTTTCAGTTGATATTCGTATTGCTTTTGTATATGATTGTCATTAATGTTCATCATTTTCCACAGTGAGAAAGTTCCAATCAAAAATACTGTTCGAAGAAATGCTGGAAATAAAAATTTCTTTGACGGCATTCAAATTAAGTTACTGATATCTACTTAACAAATTCCTTGAGGTGACGCTGTTTTCTTAACAATGGCGTTATCTTTTACTCTTACTTAACGCTCAATTTCTTTATTTTTTTTTGACTCCAGATACTTTTCTTTGTGAAAAAGATTTCTCTTCTTTCTTTTGAATTCTTTGTGAATGTCTGTGTGTGGTTTTTCTTCCTTTGTCTACTTCATCGATCAGATTGGGGTATCGGACACAACCCTTTTTGGCGGGGTCAGAAGGTTCGCTTGACTCTTTTCATCTCAGACGGAGATGAGTGAATGACACCTTCTAAACACAAGGTAATAGAGATCCTGCTTTTGACGGCGGGAAGGGAGGCGTGCGGTGGTAAATATACGTTTCCCTCCCCAGGTGATGCAGAGAGTGGGGACGTTCTCGTAACGGATCTGCCACAAAAGCGCTTTTGTAATTGTACAGACCCGATGGAGCCACCGATGCTTATGACAGCTGTTGTGCAAACCTGAGTCCTATCATTCGCATCCCTTCATTCTACAGCCCTCGTTTCTTTTTCTCCTTCCCTCGCCACCCTCCCGAACAAATCGGAGGATCCTCCAGGGATTCGCCACACTCACACTGAGAAGCCATTCGGGAAAAGCTAGCCGATGGAACGGACGCCTCCTGTTGGGATATTAAAGAACTAAAGATGGTAATACAATACAAGATGCCTTAAGCTTAACTAAGCAAACAATAATAAAGCAAGGAATAAGTCGTATTTCCTAATAACATTACAATGCCACGTTCTCAGTGTATCAGCAGCGTAGTAAGTGTGCGAAGGAAAGGATAGAGTTGAAGAATGTTCAACATGAAATTTTTAATAATGCCCATGTTGTTTTGATACCGAATAAGAACAAAAATATAAAAAAAAATGAATGTGATCATCTACCAATCAAATTTTTATAGATATACCACTGTGATCGCTCGTTTCCAGTGTCCCTGCAATCAATTGTTAAATAATATAGCAGTTGATCTAAAGATCTTTGTCTGGTACTTACATTCAAAATTTGTTAGATAGATTTAGCATTTTTTAATTTTCAAGTATGTTTTACAATGTAATAAAAATAGCCTAATTAAAACAAAGCAATAATTTCTTGCGATTCGCGAAAGAATATCCACCTCCCTCATTAAAATTGCTCTTGTAGAGAAATGTGATTGATGTATTATGCCGCCTAAAAGCAAACTAATAAACAAACAATCATGTTTTTCCAGATTCCAGTAATGTACTCGCATTTATCGTCCTTAAGATACCTTCTTGTAACAATTCCATTGGAACCTATATAAGACAAAATATGGTATCTTCATAAATCTAAACTAAAAACAAGAAATAAGCATCAAAAATAAAGTAAAGAAATTCATCTGCTGGCCTCCACCAGCCTCAATGATTTTTCTATGAGTATTTCAATAAAATAAAAGCGCCTGAAAGTGCTTAAACACACTGGTCTCAACCTTACAGTGTCTATTGATTACTTTTCACACTTTTCGATTCCGGTTTTAGAAAATAATAAAACAATAAAAACTATCTTAGAGAACTGATATCTTTTACTGTTGATATCCTTTCAGAAATATCCTATTCTTTCAAGATATTCAACATCTTTTGACTGAGCATACAAAACCTTTCTTTTTTCTTCTCTGGTTACTGTTGGTATGCGCATTAGCTAAAAAGACTGAACCGACTTCCTTAAAATTTGAAATTTGCTTATTTTACATGCAAATCATTATTTGTATAAGTTTATCTTAAAATGAATCATATGATTCATTTGGTGTGCTTTTAAAAGTTTGCTCTCATTATCCTTCGTACATAAAACGAATACCTGAAGTGTCTCTGCAAAGAAACTAAAAATTTATTATTTTAAATAGTTACAAGTTTAAGTTTAGCTAAATGATATGAAAAAAAAATACAATCTAAATAATAATAATTAAAATAATGTTTCTTCGTTTCGATGGAATTCGAGTTATCAAAGCTACATTTGAAATAGTAACACAATTAGGATAATTTTTCTATCCTTAAACTTTTTGATCTAAAAGTTTTGTGATAACTTAAGAAAGATGATTTTCGAAAACTAATTTTTAAGTCGCTTCATCTTCAGTCGCGTTGCAATTGACCGTATATTTATTGGGAATAAATCATCATCAAACATAACAAAAGTGGAATAAAGATGGAGGATCAGAGAAATACCGTCAAGAGGTTGGAAGGAATGTTTTCGTACAGGAAGATAGAAACATTCTGATATGCGATCCACTAAACAATTTGCTATCTGATCGACAATGGATGTCAGGCAATTTTGAGTTAAAGGCTGGCGAGAGTCGTCCTGATCTTCCGACTTTATTCCGTTTGGTTGATAATAGTTTCGCAAAGCTAGTCCTCGAAAAAGAATTTGGCTTGATGCTTTAACTATTTTTTAACCAAATATATTACAGTTACTATTTTTTAATATGCCTTCAAAACCTTATTAATAATTTTTGGAGCTATAGCCACTGCAGGCCTTTGAGATGTGAAAGTTGCAAACTTTGCATTTATTCATTCTACTTTGAATTAATCCAGATTTGTTGAAAGAGTGTCTGTAGGTTTTTCAACAGCAATTTGTTTTCATCCGATTGTTCAAATTTGTACAAACGTCAGAATAGAAAGATTCGCCAATTGTTAATACTTAACATACACATGTATATGCACAATTCTAGAACAACAAGAAAATTCACAATCTCTTAAATTTTGCTGACTTTAATTAGCTTTCCAATGTGAAATAGAAAAAGATAGAGAGATGCTGAAGATTAAGAAATGAAAAGGGATAAGATCTCTTACTTCTAATCTTATTCATCAGCGTCTATGTCTTGCATATCCTGTCTTTTGACAGTTGAAGCACAGCTTCTTTTTGCCATCAAACTGAGCATAACACGAAAAGAAATGAAAAGATTTATTCTTAGGAGTACAAAAGTTCCGATCATGATGCACTAATTGATTGAAATGAAGCCGCAATGCATCCGCTTTCCATCTAAAATCATCCTTCTCAGTTAATTTGTCTGATCCGAGGCAGAGATATGATAGGTGTTCCGTGAAAGGACTATTGATTGCTGGCATCGAAATGACATCACTCCAAAGCAGACACTGACGTCTTCAGCAAAAGATTTACCTTTGTTGATCGACAGGAAAGTCGAATTGAAATCTGAAAGATTTAACTAGTAATATTTTCACTCAAAAAAATAGAGTTGATGTACCAACTTTCCAATAATTGTATGATAACATCCGAACAACACTCGACGTAAAGCAAAGTCAATAATGAAAAAGAAATTGAATTTCGTCTTATTTTATCAATTGTAGTTCTTTTCATGAAGTAATAACGCTAAGACATTTGGAAATGGACGGCTTAGGAATCGAATTTATCAACTTAAATTTCTTAAAATTTCTTATTAAAGCTTCAGTTTTCTAATAAATAATTTTTGGAGTGATTTTGATCACAGACGGACAATTTGAATTAAGTTGTATTTTATGTTATTTTCTCTCAGGCGAATTTTATAAACATTATACCAAATCGTTAAAACCGTGACAACTAACTAACCATGAATTCAAAGCTTTCGATAACTTTGAATTATATTATTTTCAGACACTACTATTTTTCTTATATATAAATTTCTGTTATGTTTATAAGAACTGCTTAGTCTTTCCTTTCATGAAAATATTTATTTTCATATATTTATTACATATATATGTATTATATACGCAATATATAATATTATTGTATTATTATAGTATATATGTAATATTTATATTTATATATATTATATACATTATTTTAACAAAATATTTAATTTGTTTGTTTCTAAAATAAATTTGTTTATTGCTTTATTTTTTTTACTGAGATCTGATTGCTGATCTTGTCATAGCAGCAGTGATAGTATTGAATCTAACGTCATTCATTAAATACATTTTCTTTTCTTGAAAAGGCAATTGCAAATTACAAGTGAATTTTGTTTGCATTAGTTTAGATGTAGCTTAGTTTGCAAATTAATAGGAACATGACAATATGTCAGTAGCACTTGTGAAAGTGTCTTTCCTTCTGTTATTTTATTTTTCTAACCCCCCAAATAATTAATATTGATTAATTTAAGTCTTGCCAGAACTGTAAGATTTCTCTAATTTTTTTTTGAAAATCTCTACATTACAATTTGAAGAAGACAGTGCTTGTTTCTTTTCAATTCTTCGCATTGCAGTTATTAGAAGCTTATTAGGAAAAGCCTGCTGACGAAAAGAATCTGTTTAATCCATCGCAGACTAAGGACAATTTTATGTAAATAATATTAGGTTTTAAGGATTACATCTTTTGATATGTTTCAGACTTAGTTCATTAACTTCTTAATGTTTATTAATGTACAAACAATAATTTACTGTTGATACTGTTTATCATTAAGAGAGAGTCAATGAATTTAGTTACCTCAGGATCCATGGATGCCCATCTCGCTTTGAAATTAGTAGCAAATCTTCCAACTAAAGACTTTCTTTTTCTAAATCTTCATCTCATTAGAGTTGACTTCTAGATGGATTTCTATCGCATATAACCGTTGCAGTCGAATGAAAACTCAAGCCGAAACATTAGTCTGCACTGCATTGGACACTTCCATTGGCAGTTCAGTTACCTTTTTAATCCATACGTGCCATTAGCTTATGATGCTAACAGAAAAGAATCGTAGAAATTATAAAAATCCTTTCGGAAAAAAATCCAATATGTCAAGTACAATTGGAATATTGGCTAGATAATTGTTGTTTCTTATGTGAGTGGAAGAGTCAAGGCAGGAAAAGAATTACATCAAGAAAAGCTGGCCAGGGTGTCAGTTCTTACTCCCAGGAAGAAAAATGTTGCCCAACTCCCAACTGTCAATCCTAAAAACATTTTTTTTACATCCATTCCATATAAAACTTTGTTAACGCCTTGGATTAAATTGGTGCTGGATTTGCTTATTTGAAGGAAATGTTTCCTAGAATAAGTGATGCTGAAATTAAAGAAGGCACTTTTGTGGGTCCTCAAAGAAGAGATTTGATTTGAAATGGAAAATTCGAAAATATGTTAAACCAAGTTGAAAAAATTAGTGTGGAGATCGTCCAAATCTAGTAGTGATAGCTTTTTGGGTTTAAAGCACAGAATTACTGCGACATTGTGGCTGAACTCTTAAAAATTCAGTCAAAATTGTGGGATGTAATATGTCTCTTAAAATTCTTTTCTCAGACTTTCACTTGAATTTCTTCCCTGAGAATCTCTTTTCTCAGACTTTCACTTGAATTTCTTCCCTGAAATCTCCCTGCTATCAATGACGAACATGGCGAGTGATTTCACCAAGTGATATTGTTACCGTTCGATTTGGTCACTCCCCCGCGTCCAGAATCGCCTCGTCCAACCCGGCTCCCCTGTTCGAAGTTAACCAGTCCGGAGGTTGGAACGAGGCAGCTGACGGCCTTAAAACAAGCAGCAGAGCTGTGGAAAGTCACTCAGTCGGGTGGCAGAGGCCACAACAGGTTCTCCAGTCTCGGAGAAATTAGAAGGAAGTCTGACAGTTGGTCGGGTGGCAGGAGCCACAACACTATCTCCAGTCCCGAAGATAAGAGGAGTACGTTTTGCAGTCAGTCGGGTGGCGAAGGCCACAGAACAGACTCCGGTCCCGGAGAAAGGAGGGAATCGTTTGATAATTCAACTGTGGGCAACCGCCCAGCTAGGAAGATCTCCAATTGGAGCAGGTCGTTCAAGAACAGGTCGTGGACAGAAGATCTGGAAAAAGGTAGCTACTCGAAGCTAGAGGGAAGTTACAGTTTGGTGGATCCCAGCCACTAGAGGATCTCCGGCCAGGAGATAGAAGAGAAGCAGAAGAGGTTCGTTAGGCAACCGACCTCGAGAGAAGTCTGTTAGAATCCGGAGGTGATCGCAGATCGTTAGAGGGGCATCGTGGAAGACAACCGACGCCCAATCCGAGCACCCGTTTCCCGTAGAACCCTGAGGTGACCGCAGATCGTTAGAAGGGCATCGTGGAAGACAACCGACGCCCAATCCGAGCACCCGTTCCCGGTAGAACCCTGAGGCGACCGCCAAACGTTCGAAAGGCATCGTGGAAGACAAGCGACGCCGGCATCACAGTACCTGTCCCCGGAAGAATCCTGAGACGTCCGCTGAGCGTCAGAAGACTAGGAGAAGTCAGCCTATCCGAAGGACATTTTCGTTATTCGAATTTATCTGTATCACTTCACTGACTATTATTTAATAAAAGACACTTTGGTTTTAAAGCTCTGGCTCTCGTCGCATTCCGTTACTCCCCGCCACCGACCGAGTCCCAAACGGTCGGTAGCAATATCACAAAGAAAGAAGTACCAGAGGAAATGGTATCCTAGTGTGCTTGCTGACTACTTCTGGACACTTAAAGAGTGATATTAAGCACTCAAGAAAATCATCAACTGATACTTTTTGAGTAACATGAATAGTTGTTATTAAGTTTTACGTATTTACATATTGTAGTTAATAGGAAAGGTCTAATTACATAATTAATATGTACATATTTAATTATGTGAGTAGGTCTTTTCTATAGGAAACTGTTAGTGTTAATTAGATGTACATATTTAATTATAACAATATCAGTTTCCTATGCCGCAGGCGTGTTTCTTCAGATATGAGAAACCAATAGTGTTCATTATATTTCCATATATAGTTACCTGTGTATGCCTTTTCAATTCAACTAACATGAGTGGTATTATAGAAAGGGGAAAAAAATACGATAATGTTTTGTAGATTTACCTTGTCTGTCAATTAAAATCCTTGCTCGATAGAGAAAAATAGTATCATATATCAATTCAGCATATAACGTTTTATTATGTTCACAGAGTTTTTCATATGTGACAAAAATAAATTTTATTTTGTAAACCAGTTAGTTAGATATCCTTCAATGATATCTACTATTGATACTTAGCATGTATCAGGTACTTGAAGAAGAATCATAAAGAGTTCTCTGAAAACATATTTTCTGCATAAATATAGTATTTATAAATATTGACTACATTAGATTTCTGATAGTATCTTAAACAAAGGAATCAAAGTTACAAACAACCTTCACTCTGTATCAAGTAAACAAGCTTCAAAAGTTGAGTTCGTTAAATCTTTTGGGGAAAATGTTGAGGAAAGTTAGTCTATTTGAAAGAAGACCTACCGGTATTGCAAAGTAATTCGTAGAGGACATAATGTTTGAAGTTCAGAAATGGATTTGTTTTATTTGTAAACAAATCTTAAAGAACATGTAAGAAGGTATAACGAGCATTAAAAGTAACATGAAAAACAGAAAAACGATAAAAATGCACATCATTGCTTTCACGCCTTGAACCATCATCGACGGCAATTTGGACAGCTGTTTCGTCCTTTTTAGTACTCATCAGCCAGATTTAGCTTCAATGATCAAGCTAAGTACGCGTGAAAGCCTATGGATCCTCTTCCAGCTCTAGGAAATGCGACCCCGCAAAGCAAACAACAATAGAAAGATCGTTGTGACCACTACAGCGCAATTAACTTAGCTGAAAAAAATTACACAAATTTTGGATTAGTAAGCTTGGATTAGAAATGATTTAGAAAATAAAATTTAGATTAAAACCCGATAGCTAGCATGAATTTATGAAAGAATAAAGAATTTCAGATATATTACTTAAACACTAATAACTCTCGCCCTGTTTTTCATGTATTATTTCTGAAGAAACTATTTCATTTGTTTTCAGTGTTGTTAACAACCGAACATTATAAATGTTTCTTTAATAAAACTGAGTGGATATGTTTAGAAGGTGAATTAATCAGAAATTGTGTTTCTTCTTTGTGTGAAGAATGAACGGATGGTCAGAAGGGTATTGATAAGTTCGGTTTCAAGAAAAACATTATAATTACGAGAATTCTGACAAACTCGACGATTAAAGAGATCTGATAGACAAGTACAGCGCCTCAAAGTATAGAAAGTATAGCAAAGGTCTCTCTTAAAAAAAAGTTAGTGAATAAAACTAAACACTTATTCTGTCTTCAGTATAAAGACTTATAGTGAATAAAAACTCAAAAAAAATGAAATATTCAAAAGTGAGAAAATATAAAGTAGTCTGCATTTAGGGATGATTGGAAAATGTTTCTTCTGATCACCAAGGTTTTTACCTTGTCTATGCCTATCTAGATTAAAAACCATCACGAGTTAAAGCTAAGATATGAATCTTTCATTCTTTTTGGAATTTCCCGCTGTTTTCCAAATCCCGTCTTCAATATCCGCTGTCTGAGACTGTTTCTGATATAGTTTGTATTGTGATATAACCTCCACAGTTATTGTAGTTTCATAAATCTCCTAACTCTGTGGAAAGTAACCATCACAGTATCCTCTTCATTAATTACGAAACAAAACGGTAATTTTCTTCATAAAAAAATATTTTCCTTGAAAGCAGTTGATTTTAATTGTTCTTTCCGTGCCTTAGTTTCCTTGCTTCCGCATTGATGATCAACATAGAAATTCAATTCGTTTAATACCTTTCCGTTCATTCTACAAAGTTCAAGACTTCCAAATCGAATCAGGGATTGCTTTTGGCGTTCCTTTGATATCAGCCATGATCTTTAATTGATTGGTCACGTGACACAGGCAGAGGCATCTATGGAATTCCGTTCCCCATTTCGATTTCGTTTGAATTGTTATTACTTTGAGATACATGACATTCATAATAGCCTTGAATGAAAGCTCGAAAATATTGGAAAATACCTATTATTCATTATTTAATTGCTGTTTGAAATTAAAATGCTTTGCAAATCATATTTGTGGCAAACTCCTAATGAATTAATTGTGTTTTTAATGGCACCTAATCCCTTTTGGTTGTCAGGTTTGCGAGAAATTCATGAATAAAAGACACTTGACTCCCATTTCATTATTAGAAAGAAAATTTTTATTGATTTTAATAAATATTTATTGGAATATCAGAGAAACTAGAACAGAATTACAGAACGAATCAATGGCTTGAAACAGACAATACCATCATGCATTGAAGATGCATTAAATTACACTAACGATAATGGAGAAAAGCTTTCTGTGTTAATCAAATTAATGATCATTAAGGATGAGAACAATATTTTGTCGTAATTGTAGCTACTTTACTGTCATCATCTGTCCAATTCAGTTAATTTGTAATTCGGGTGTTTGGTTCCATTGTTGGAAATCATGGCTTTGATACATTTGTTTAACTCAAGTCACTGATACAAAATCAAGATCGTTTATCTCAATACCGAGTGTCCCTTTCTAGTTGACGTTAAATACAGAAGATCGTTTTGTAAACAACACCCATCGAAAATAGTTGAGCGCGTTAGAAGACTAATTGATGTTTGCAGGGAAGAGAAATGAACGCCCACTGCAGAGAAATAGATTAAAACTTTGTAATTTAATAATCAGGTTTCTAATTTCCCATTAGAAAAAACTAACAAATAAGACAAAACTTATAATTAAAAAAAATTACAATTATCAACTTGTTCGGAAACTTTCAGATTTAGGAACTTTCGCATTGAAACAGTTTAGATTTAGCTTCGCCTGTCTATCCATGTCCTAAAACAATCCTACTGGATCGATACTTACGAAATTTGGTACATTTTCCCCCTCATATTTAATAAACAAATACTGTGATCTCGTTAATCGTCTCATCTAAGTCTCATCTAAAGACTGCTTTTGGAAATTGCATCACCACAGATACTAAACCCACAACTCAACATTCATTAGTAAGTGCCAAATAGCATCAAAAAGCGATGGTAATAAGTACTGCGATTACTGTTTTCTTTTTGTTATTGTGTAATTGAACAATAGCCTGAACAGAAATAAAAATTTGATACTGCGCAGAGAAAAAATGCGCTACCGACATGTAAAAAATCTCGATACTCCAGCTAAACTACAAGAGATTTATCAAAACCAAGTATGAAACCAGGTATTGTAGATTTAATTAGTTCTATGAAAAACTTCACAACAGTAGGGGAGAAGGTGATAGTATGAAACAGGGTTGTAATATGAAACAGCAATGTTTGTGGCAAGTAGCTGCTGCTATCATCCGGAAACCGCTCTAATTTCTATCGCTGGTTTTCCTTTTAGCCACCAAGAGGTAGCTAACTTCAGTATCTCGTTGTGTATGGTTATGAGAAGAAGTAGTGTGTTTTCGTAAGCCTGAAAGTTCTTACAGGGTAAGATTCAACAAAATTTCTTGTACTATTATTAATACGAATGAGGTTTTGTTTATATTGTATATCATTATTAATTAACTGAACTACAAAATGGTGTATTCAGTACTTAAGAATTAATATTTTATTACTGAAAATGGATCAGTCAATTTGCAAATAGCGACTGGTGGTAATATGAAACAAGGTGTTCCATAATACAACCTCACGATGCTAAGAAGCAAATTAGGACCTGAAAAGAAGGGACTAAGGCAGAAATGGTGTCAAGAAGATACGGTAAATGCAAGAAAACATCAAATCAGCAGATTTTTGCTCATGAAAGACTTACAATTTTTAATTGAGCGTTTTCTTTCAATTACAAAGTGTTAAGCATTAATTTTTACTTTTTCTCTATAGTTTCTATATTTTCTATTGATGTGAAGCAAAACAATGCATTAAAGTATTAACAATAAATGATTTTTTTTACTATAATAGCAATAATAAAGAAGTATTGTTGCATTTTAACATCTGTTTCATATTACAACCCCAGTTCAACAATTCATTTTTTTGTAGAATGTTCTAAATAATTGTACCTATTCAAGAGTTTTAAATATTTATTTAAAAATGAGTGATATTTATCTCACACGATATTTATACTAATGCTACTGACGATTTCAATATATTAGAGCCACTTGAAATTCAAAATATTGTCAAAAATAAAAAAGTGGTCCATATTACCACCATCTCCCCTATTATTCTAAATTTCAAAAATAACTCTCAATAGATATTTTAAGGTTTTTAATTTCATGTAATTCGTATTATCCATTTTTTTTAAGCATATTACTCAAAATTTTAAAGGGAAATTTTAAAAGGAAATAAAAGAAAGAGAAATGGATATTGTCTAAGGATCATTTATACTATCTACAAATTCTACATAGTACATCCATAGAATGTGCGTAAGGAAATATCATCCATAGAATGTGCGTAAACTACGTTTTAAATTAAATATCTATCGTTACAGTGTCTTTTCTTTATATAGTGAGTTCAATATACGTAAAAGTCGATCATAGTTATAAAAAGCGTCTCGGATGAGATAAAGTAAGCCGCGAGGCTCAATGTGACAAAGGAGGAGTGTACCCTCGCCTGTCTATTTGTGCTCGAGAGGCATTGGCATAGATCAGAAATTACGCAATAATTACTGTGACAATAAGCACAATCTGCCAGTTATATGCAACGTGATTCGGCTTCCCATAAAACTAAGCGACTCGATGATCAATTCGTGCGCACAGCGGAGAACCGAGAGAGTTAATCCAGTTTGGAACGAACATTATGGACATTTATGATAACATTATAATTACCGTACCGATTTTTATGATAGTAGACGTATCCAAAAAAATCAATACTTAAAGAATGGTAGATAATTAACAAACAAAAATAATGAGCTTACAAAATAATGGATTGGAAATATTAAGTTCAATCTTTATATTAAAAATTGAATTCTCAATTTTTAACAAGAAGTTAACTGCGTTTACAAGGAAAAAAGTAATTACAAAAAGTGACGGTTTGAAAATAAATTAATACAGTTAAATTAATACATATGAATAATAATTTATACCAGTCAAGATAGTATCAAGTGACAATATTACATGCTATTATCTTAAATTAAAGTATCCCACTACAGGTCTAAGCAGGCCCCTGGGATCAAGTTCCCAGCCTTTCTTTAGGTCTAAGTTTAGGTCAAATAAACACTTGCCCACCTTTAACCTAATTAAATTGTAGAGGTAACAGTAAAAGCTAACGAAAAAAAGCTGTTGTTAGAAATCAGATCATTAAGTATGGAGCTATGAATAAAAAAGCGGCAAAACACATTGTCCTTAAAACATAATACTCTCTGTAATTTAAATAAAAGTACATTCAACGAAAATGAAGTTTTAGAGGATTACTCTGTGATTTTACAATGGAGTTCCTATTGGTTTTTATATAGATCGATAAGGCCAAAAATGTAAGTAAATGAATCATTTTTTTTTGGTTTTCAACAACATTTTTCTTTCATGTGAGTATTTGAAAGTTTGCACGCCAACTAATCTTGTTGCTCAGAAATTTAATCACACAATTATTCCTTAGGTAATTCAATCTAATCAGTTCAATTCTATTTAAAGAACTTCAATACTTATGGCTTTAAATGAAAACTATCCATTATTGATAATATTAACTTACTACTGCGTTACTCCATGAAACTGAATTCGAAAACAGATAAAATTATTTATAATCACCCGGCATTTCTATAATAATCAATGTTACCTTAACAAATGTTAAATAGACTTCTTATGAAATGTTATGTAACGTGCTCAAATCTTTAATTAAAGAACTTTTTTGAGAGGCAAAAAGAAATAATAATAATAATAAAATGATGATGACGATGATGACGGTATTAATAAGTAAATATTGATAAGTAAATAAATAAATATAGAAATGAATTCTTACCTGGGAGCTTCCAGTTAGTATTGACGACGAACTCCCAGGCTGCCGTAAACATAACTTCAGTAAAGTAGCCATGGAGTCCATATATATAGAGGCGCAGAAGAGTGGACAGCTTCGGGCCCACGGTAACAACACTAGACGCCATGATGAGGTTGATTTTGTTGACGATGATTTAGCACCATAAGGAAGAACATCAGGAATTCTGCAGAGAATGAGGAAATAAAAGTTAAACACACTTTTATCAACTACTCGCCCTCAATATCGCGATGCTGACCGATTAGGCAGCGAATTATCTAGAAAAAGGGTACAAAGTTCAACTTTAGACTAAGGTCAGAGGTAATGAGCTGGAACGGATAACGCCACAATTACATTACTCTTTTAATCAAACGATCAGTAATTAACAAACACAAGGCCTACTTTCATCGTGATGGTCATAGGCCAGACTTGCTCGTTAATATCTCAATTAATTAAACTAATTAACGTAAAAACAAGTTAAAATTTAAAGATGACTAACATTCATTTTCTTGCTAACGATCTTCTAGAGGCTTTTTTTATTATTATTTTTTAATAGAGAAGAATATAAAAAAATAATGCATATTTATAATCTTTGTTATTTTCTGGTTTGAAATTTTAAAGTTATGGAACGATACTGCAGTGGAATGGTAATGAGAGGATTAGATTAATTAGAGAAGCTCCAAATTGATTTAATTAATTTAACAGTAAATCTCAGCCTAATTTAAGTGATTTTAAAATATTGCTTAATTAATTGAGATAATTAAATGTAATTGATTTGAAGCTTCATAATTAAAATAGAGAACAATTTTGAAGTTGTTCAGGCAAGGTAATTGAAGATGAAATTAAATTATGTAATCAACATATATTTATATACTGTTTGAAAGACATTATACCATATTTATTAACAATGTGCATGATACAATTTGCTGTTGTATATCAGCAGAACAACAGATATTTATCTCATATCTGTGTTCAAATGTAATATTTATTCCTTAAGTATTGGAATTAAAAAATCATAACCAATATTGAGTGGACTTTCTTCTTTTTTTTTCTTACCAATTTCCGTTATTTTGCAAAAATTTAACCATATTTATTAATGAAAAATTAAGTATAATGAAATTTTGTTTCCGATATAAGAACTTTATGCATAGAAACCTAAAATTTTGGAGAACATGAAGGCCTTCGGAAAGAAGCACGGACGAGGGGAGACTTACAGCAATTCACAATCAACCTCTTTCCATGATCCCTACGATTTTAAGCTTTGTTTGTTTCAATTTTATTTATGTTTTTTAGGCTAAATAAAAAATAACTTTTATGAAACATAAATAGGTTTTTCACCGCTCAGCAACATCCATTATTGCCATATTCTAAAATGCGTAGAAATCCAAAATCCGAAATATTCTCTATCCCAAGCATCCGAATTAAAGAAATAACAGATTTTAGAATCATTCATTTCATAGATGATATTTCCTAATGATTATTAAGGGAACTGTCGTTGAAAAAAAACCATGTAGGAATTCATAAAATTACGTAATTTTTATTTTTATTTTTATAGTCAGATACCAAGTTTCTCATTTCTTCTGTCAAATCTCAATTAACAAAATGATATAAATTGAGAAACATAGGAAATGTTAATATATTAAGAAACGGACAAAAAAATAATAGGACAATGAAATACAAAAAAAAAGGAACATAACAAAAAATCTAAAATAATGATAAATGCTGATGAAAAACAAAAATCGTAAAACCTCTGAATATAAATA
>JAFIDM010012231.1:8534954-8638835 GCA_023159025.1 Thereuonema tuberculata | reverse complement strand
AAATCCCTCATAAGTTTGCTTTTTTTTAAATTTCTTACAATGTATTTTTCTTTCTTTCTTTGTTCTTTAAGCAGTCCGGATAATTAAAATGCTTAAAGCATGAATTACATATGTGTTTTTTTTTTTACTTGAGGATAATTCAACAATTATTCATCTCAATTAAGAGAAGATTACAGAATATAAATTTCTAGAAATGAAAGTAATGAGGCAAAATCCAAATGAAACTGAGCCATTAGTTACCCAAAACACTGAAAAAAGGCTGTAATTTACCTACAATGTTTATCTTTAGAATATTTCACCAATAGAGATTGTGGTCGAGATTTGAGACGAGAATTTTTGAGAAATTCTCTTATTTTCAAATTCGTATTTCTAGAGAATTTTGTTTAATAAAAATGCGAGAATCTCGAGATTCCAAAAAAAAAAACTTCTGCCTGACTTCAAATCATTAATTTTCGATGAATTGTTTTTTTAACTGTAGGAAATACATTTCGGAATGATTTCCAGATTTTTTCTAATCACCAATTTCCATATTCTATTTTTTAAAAAAAAAAAAAGTTGTCTATTAGAAGAATCTTTGAGAGTAAAAAAGTTCATTGTAATTATCCAATTATGTTCCTCTGATTTCTCCTATACAAATTAATTTTAAAAGAGAGTTCATTTGCCTAAGAAAAACTACATCTTACAAACAAAAACCTTCTAAAGTATTTCATTAAAATTTTGCATCTTCTTGATATTTAATAAAAAAGAAATATCATAAAGCAACTTTCTTTCTCGAGACAACAAATAATTTCCCGAATTCTCGAAAAAAAATATTTGCAGGAAACGAAAGTGAAAAATTTTCGAGAAATCATGATCATTATCTAACAATTTACCCAGATTAGCTAAATAGATTAAATAGTAAAACTAAGATATGTCCTATTGATACATATTTTAGAATGAACTTGATTTCTGATTCAAGTAGATGAAGCCTAATTTTTCAAATATTTAGAAAGAAAGGAATTCATTCTAAAAATGCGGCTTCTTAATGTTTTCTCAGAATGGATTCAGTCTCAACCGAGTTATTCATATCTATCAAAGATTTCGTTCGGAATTTTTGAAAAAAAAAATATAGGATTCAATACACACATGTTTGTGGAAGATAGCACAAAATAGACACAAATAGAATGTTGTCCTTCATTACAGATGCTGACTTCGACCATAAATACAATATTAACCCACTCGTCTGTGATCGACATTAAATTATTTCTGCACTCATTAGGTATAAATAGATTGCTTGAACATGAACTGTTATGTATTCTAAACATCTCACCAAATTTAAATGTAAAATAACTACATTTAATACAAAAAGCAAATTTTCGAAAAGATGGCGTCTTTTCTTTCTCAAGCCTAAAATAACAATAAGGCTTTAGAAGGAAAGATCTACTAAAAAAGTATGGAAACTTTACATGAACTGTTATGGTTAACAAAATTAAGAAACAGACAAAAGCACAGATTACTTTTACTGTTCGATTATGTGTACAAATAGAAAAAAATAAAAGCAAATCACAAACGACTTTGAGGACGAGATATTTCTTATTCTGTTACAGCCTTTTTCTTTTTGTTCATCTTTGATAACCATGTAAACGAATCTCATCGTTTCGTCAAAAACTTAAGTTTCAACGATACTTAAGATAACTCGGTAGAACTTCATCAACGGGAAATTAATTTGGGTAATTTATAAAAAGAAAAAAAAAACAGGATAAGAACGAAATCAATATGCGCCAAACTGCGTTAAAACTATTCTGAATAAATAGATTAAAAACAAGGTTAGTCTAGCCTAAAATTTTATTACTTTCTTAAAATTTGAAATAAAAACAACACACTTTTTACATGTGTAAAAAGTCCATATAAATAATGTAGTGCTTATATATTAATATATTTTGAAAGTCTGCTTTTATTTTTGTGGCAACCTGAGTGCCACAAGCCCAACAAGCTCGAAACGGCCGTCCTAGAGTATCAGCTCGACTCAAAAAGACATTCTTATTTGAATTAATTGCTTTTCTTCTACCCATCAGAGGGTTTATTATTTATTTATTTGTATTTTTTTTTTCTCTTTTTGTGGTCAAATACCTTTTGTGGTAGCCTGAATGCTGCCCAAGGATTTGGATTCCACATTTTGTTCTTGTTTTTTACTTTCTTGCTTTTAGTTTTTGAGAGGTCACTGTCTCCATCGTGTATTCACAATACCTTCCCTCGTACGCCTTTTGAGTCTTGTACTGGCTGATTAGCTCCGGCTGAGGAGAGCCCAACAAGCTCGAAACGGCTGTCCCAGAGTATCAGCTCGTCTTTTTATTGAACAGTGTTTTCCATTGCCAATGCTATATTTTATCAAAGGTTTTTTTTTTAAGATTACTTCAATACGAATTATTATTAAGTTTTATTTATTTTTGATTTATTAATTTTATCTGATTGAAACAGAAATTTTATGGACTGATGAAGATAAAAATTGAATTTTAAATTATTTATAAAATATCAATTCAAAAATCCTGTTACATCCTCTGAAAAACAACAACAACAAAAATTAGCATATTTAAAATATAAATAGATTTTACTGAAAACCTTTTTAGTTAACACTTCTGAACAGATTCCAGTTTGTTTCTTGTAAAATACAGATACAAGATGGCTTCTGTTGGCAACATCTCTTTAACAGCTATGTAGAGGAACCGCCTTTCTACAAAGCCTGGTGTCGAAACACATATGTAATCGTCCTCTATTAAGCTCAGCCGCTGATTGGGAGTCTGATAGCCAGGTATTATGATTCAAATTGACTTCCACAGTAATACGAACTATAATTAATAAAAGCCAGGACCGGAGGGGACCCATGGGCAATCAGAATCTCTCTTTTCTAAAGATCTAAAAGCTCTCACTCTCTCTATTCTATTGGAATCGTAAAGGCTATTCAAAAGCAAGGGACGAGCTTCCTATAGAATTATTCATAGGCCATTAACGGAGGTCAAAATCTATTTACAAAGACCGCAGCTTTAAAAGAAGAAGTTAAAAAAAAAAAAATGTATTCAAGATTCAACTGAAAGAATGATAAGATGAAATCTAAAATTTAAAATGTAGAATCTAACACCCACTTACCTATTTTAAGCTTTATACAGAAATAAATGCAAGTTTTCCATTTTAAAGATGCTGCTTTTCTATTTTTGTTTTAATAATAATAGTTCTTTCTGAAAACATATTTTATATCTTAATCCCAGGATTTATCTATTCAGAAAACTTAATCATTTACTTAAAAATTTAAAATAAAAATAAACATATTTGTTTTAAAAATTTGTTAGGCTTTCAAACTATGTATTTATTTGCAATTAAAAAAAAAAGAAGTCAAGAATATTTTTGTTACTTTGTATAAATTACCACTTTATTGTAGCTAATGGACGAGATCCGCTTTGACAGCTTGGTCGGAAGCCGAAAATGCATAAAAAAAAAATAATTTTTTTTGCACCTATTTATTCAAAAAAAGTTAAAATTTACAAACTCACTTCGTGAGTGGTTTATAAGCATACATCAAAATGAACAAGTAAATATTAAGATTATTTTTTTTTTTTTTTGGAATGAATAGATGTAATGGCTGTTATGCATGTAGATATAAAAAACTGAGTAAATACATTATTTTCATACGAATACATTTATTACGACTGTTTTGCAGAAATACCAATTCCGACTGTTGCTAAAAGAACAGAGCAGGGGATCCCCTCGGGCATGTGATTTCCACCCTAACGCCATCTAGTTCTAGTTCTAGTAGCTGTTGCTTCGTAGTTTTGAAAAAGTGGCGATGGAACGATCTATAAATGTACGTATTATATTTAAATATACATTTAAACTTGGACGTATCTAGAACAGTTTAAACCATATTATGTTTAAATAAAGCTCATACATGTTCTAGATAAATCCAAGTTTCTCTAAGTTAGACAGAAAAACATTCGGTTTGACATTGGAAATATTCATTTTTATTATTTAATTTTTTTTTTTAAAATACGTCCTGTATTTTATGTTTTTAATCTAAACGACGAAATACTTATGTATTTTAGATTCATGTCCTTTAATGGGATTCGTTACTTTGAAAGATTTATTTTTTAAATGTTTGATTGATTTTGTATTTGAAAATTTTATAGTAAGTGTAGGGTTGTTGGTCGTAAATTGAGGACTACTTAAATACGACTTTCATAGTTGTTTAAAGATTTTTAGGAGAAAAAGATCATTATTTTCAAAAATTCTATTAATAAGATTTTTATATTGAATATTGTTGAACCAATAAGTCACAGATTTTTTTTTTAAATGAAATAGAAATCTTATTTTTTTCAAAAAAAAATTTTTTTAGATTTTTTTTAAAAGATACAATTTTTTTTATTTGATTAAGGGCTATTTTAATATTAATTATAATTTATGTTTTCTAATTATTTATTCACTTTGAATTTCATCTCGAAAAACAAAAAAAGGCGGGAATTAAAAATAATAATTTATTAAAATAGTTTATTTTATGTACGGTTTACTTCAATATCGCCAATTTTCGTTTTTTGTCACTAATGATTGTCGTTACGATCAGAATAAAGTTCGGAAAATTTTGAAAATTTCTTTTTAAAATTAAATTTCTTTTTAAAAATAACAATTAGAAACTATTCAGTGACTGAAAACTTTTAAAACCGTGGGATAACCTCAATTTTCTTCGTGTTATACCAATCGACGTCGAGAGGACGGTATAAAATCTTTATATGGACGACCGCTGGTTTAGTGGTGTAGATTCTACATTATGAGCTGGAAGAGCCTGGTTCAACCCGGTATATGCAGAAGATTTTTCTCCTCCATAACTTGCTTATATTTCCACGAAGTCGTAAAATCTTCCCCTCTCCCCTCTTCCCTTCTTCCCCTTTTATTGCTGCCCTCAAGGAATGTAATAATTGTTCCTATTGTGCTCACCCCTTGTCGCAGTGGAAAAAATATAGATTTCGCTCTGTATGTACGCGTCGGTTTCAGACCTCGAGCGAATTGAGGGTTGTCTAATGAACTCTTCCCTGCGGAGGGGAGACTTCGTTTACGACTTCGTGGATAAATATACGCAAGTGCGTCGGCGGCCTAAGGACAATACTGTCCATTGAATCTCCGTAAAATGGATGCGGTGAATCTTTCCCGGTAAGTTTTGGACTGACAACTCACTCGATTGGCCACAGAAGGCTACACCAGCGGAAATTCGAAAGCGATCACTGATCCTAAATCATCTTCGGACAGAACTATTACATTTGATCCATTCTTACTCTGAATCCCATGACATAATCATTACTGTTCTGAATTTCGATTTCTGTCGAATTTAACTAGAAGATTCACCCTAAGAAGTTTAAAATTTCATGAATTATAAGCCGAGTATAAGCTTATAATTGAACTCTAAACATTACTATCCGATACAGCTTTTCTCGAAATGCTACTTGAACTCCACGTAGCCAGTAAGCCTAATTAACTTCCGCTAATCCCAAATAATTAATTTTACTTGATGATAATGGAGAAGAGAAATTTATAAAAAGATTTCGAAAATATCTTATTAAATTAAAATAGTTTACACACTTTTTTTTATTCTTTAATTCAAATATCATGTAAATATCCTAAAACAAATGAAAAGGAAAGTTAGTAGAAAATCAACGAAAATTCAGCATTTTAGAAATTGTTTCCAAATATTAATGATTAATAAATTATTTACTAAAGGAACGAACATACGAGATCTACGTCAATGAAGTGGACAATATTTTTTGTAAAAGAAAAGATTATATCTCTCCAACCAATCAGGAATCAGTTTACAATATGTGATGCACTTCCTCTATTGGGGACTTCGATCTCGTTCAGTCATGCCAAAGTATTGCAATAGATTTTAAACAGTGGTTCGAAATGAATACTATTTCACGGAATAGCTGATCAAAGCCACTTTGTCTATTCTGGTTCAAACGCATTTAAGAGCAAGGGATCTGTAGCAACGATGAATCAGTTGAGATCAAGTCAGTAATAGAAGCTAATAGAACCATTAGCTCAATTTAGAAGATCCTCTTTAACATTAGCCTTCATAATAGAAAATTTGAGGTACGGAAGTGACGTTGAGAATGACGCAGAAGAATTAAAAAAGAACAACATTTGAATAGCGAATACAAAACTTTCAGTGATAAAAACGCTTTATAGGATAAAAGCGTTTCCGTTTCATATCATAAAGCGCTGTCTCAGTTGCTACGATATTAACATCTAAAGTATTTTTATTTGTTTCTTTATTTGTTTGGAAAAAAATGGAAAGAAGATGGACAAGTCCAAAATAATGGTATTCATATTTTAAGTTAATCACTAAATAATCCTAAATTAAAATAGAAAACGCGGTGAAGGCGTTTTAGTGCAATTTAAAAACAGACGAGGAGTAAGACATTGTTTATTCAAAAATTATTCCTTAAGATTTTGATAAATGAATAAAAAACAAAGACGATTTGAGTTTTTTCACAATGAATTTTTCAAGTATTCTTAGTTAACGAAATACGATTCAAACGAACTAGATGAAGATTAAATATCAGGAGAAGTTAGGGACCAAAATATCAAATACCTGCGAACCAAAATATAACAACAGTTGGAAAAAGAAGAAAACTATTAAGTGATAAAAATAAATTAAGAAATCCTAACTGATAGACAGTCTTAAAATATCAAGTAACAATTCAGAAAAGAGATAAAAAGAAGCATTAATTAGGTAATTTTACTGATTCTACTGAGAGTAGGAATGTAACAGAAGTTGCAGTGAAGCGATAAGAAGCAGTTTTTGAGATAATACGTAATTATGCTTCAATAGAAATTTATTTACATCCAAAAACCATATCGAATTGGAATCCGACTTGCACTTGTATCAATAGGAACTTCCTTTAAGAACATAAGTTTCAAATGTTAAATGACTTTTAAATAATTTTGATAATGTACGGAGGGCAATTCATTTTTTTCTTTTTTTAAAGACTTTGCACATGTCACCTACCTACAAATCTACGAGTACTCACGCCAGGATAAAAAAAAGGAACTTCCTCCATTAAAAGCTTTACCAAAATAATCTCTTTTATTTTATTTTATTCATTCCTTGCAAGAACTATTTAGATATATTTTGTTGTGAAAACCTTGTTTCTTTTCTCCGAAGGTGTTTGAAAGTGATTCCTTATAACTTCAATTCTTAATTGATCAGTTTAAATCAAAATTCAAAACAAAATCCCGACATATTGATTTCAGCAAAATCTAATTAATAGAAAAAGACGAATAAAGATTGATAAAACTAACGTCATTCTTCTCTCGACTTCAAAAATATATTTTTTTTTATGTGGACCTAAAGCGAACTGTAATTCAACCAATGGTTTTCCACAGACAAGAGAAGATTATAAACTCCACACTGTGTGGAAAGCAACGAAATGTCAATTATCTGTCGGATTTTCAACCAATCCTGTTCTATTTTTTTTTCTTTCACTCTTGTCAGGGAAAGCGCGCAGCTAAGCAATGGGGGGAAGGAATTTCTTTCAGTCATTATTAAAAGCGCTGTTATTAATAAGGAGGGAAAAAAAGAGAGAGGATGAAATGGAAGAGATATTTTCTTTAGGATTAAGAAAAATACATGAAAAAAGATGGAAGGATTTGGGTCTCCTACTTTTGAAGATATTTGTCAGTTTAAGGAGAAATTTCCGTCACGAATCAAAGAACTTTATTTGGAGATCAAAGTTAATCTTCTAAACATGCAAATAAAGGTTTCGTAAGGGATGGGATACAGTTACATACTAATAAGAAATCGAATTCTTGTCTTGTCCCAGTCCTTAAAAGACAGTAGGAGACTCTCAAATCGATTGAGTTTTTTGTGTAGGAGAGAGTTTTTTTTTCAGTAATTTTTTAAGAATAATAAAAAAAAGTGATTGTTTTTTTTGTTCATCAATGGAAATATGAAGATATCAGTTGGACATGGTAACTATCTTTACTTTATTATTTACATTTTTACTTTGTGTTTTTTTCAATGAAAGCATTGGTATAAGATAAATTCAATTTTGTTCAACTTTTCACATAAGTTGAAATTTCTTATTAAACGAAATTTAATTTGTTTTTTTTTATTTTTTTTTTTAATCTTCAAATAAGAATTGAAAGCGATTCTCACTAACTTATAAATATTTCAATCAAACGATTGAAAAATGGAAAGCAATTACGTTTTCTACCTGTCATGGAATGTTGTAGAAATGGCTACATATTCTGGAGGTTTTTGTATTTTGACTTTTTGGTCTGTAGGTCCATTAGGATAAAATCAATAGGGATTATCTTTTAATAACTTAATCTATCATTTACGTTCATCTTTTGAGACTTTTTTGAAAACATATTTAGAAAGAGGATGAAAAGAAAATCGAATATTTATATCTTAAATTGTGGTTAACAAAAAGGGAGATTGATTTTTTTTTGACTGGAAAATTAAGTCTTGTAAATTCAATACAACAATAAAACCTCTCAAATCCGGCCCTCGGTAATCCGGCCCCCACGGTAATCCGGCCTGGTCCAGAGTAATTTTTTTTTTTTTAATAACTAAATTCGTTTCTCTATTTTGTTTCCCTATCCACGCATATTCATTATGAGTGAAAAAATAAAGAAAACTTTGTCACTATGGAACAGAAGCTTAATGCATTAAGGAGATTGGATGCAGGGGAATCTGCAAAACAAATATAACTAGAGCCTGGTGTCGGAAAAAGCACATTTGTATTGTTTTTAATAAACATTTGAGTGCAAAATTATGAAAATGGGGTTAAATTAATTAAACCTGGCATTATGTCTTCACAAAAGTTGAGCTATTGAACGGTATTTTAAGAACACTCTCGGTAGTCCGGCTTTTCTGTAATCCGGCCTACTGGGCGCCACATTAGGCCGGATTTGAGAGGTTTTACTGTATTCTCTTTTAAACAAAAATAATGTAACTTTTTATGTCTGTAATTGTTATTTCTTTAATGTCAGATGCATTTGAAAAGGATGACAACATTAAAAGTCAACTAAATATAATTCTAAAATTCACACACACGAGGGTATCTCTAATTTATTATTAATTTCTTATGAATGTGAAACTTAAATCACAGGAATTTTTTTTTTATCTATCATTAAAAATTTATTTTCCAGGAATAAGTAGCTTTTGAGACACGCGTATTTCGACTTGAAATTATATTTAATGCTTTTATTTTGGTCACTCCAACGTATTCTACAGGACATAGTCCAAATTTAAATACAATTCGCTAGCTTTGTTTTTCATAAGAGTTTAAAGAACGACTATTCTTAAAAAAGATAAAAAAGAATGTTGATCAGAAACATTAGCTTCCAAAGTATAGATGTCAGAGATTACAAACAGCTAATATGTTCAAGAATCCGTCACATAGTACCTCTCTTGTTACATCATCGATTGTAAGTAGAGCCTTCTCCATATCCTGTGTTTAAAAGTACAGAAAGTTGTTCGACCCTAATAGACAGTCTCTAGTTCAGTGATCCTCATTAATATAGAACCTATTACACGAGATTTACTTTATAATTTCTATATGAGTGAATTATTTTCTTTCAGAATATAAATATTAAGTTAACTAGTTAAGTTCTGAGACACTGTTTTGCTCATATTGGCCCTCATCACTTGGTCGTGCAAACAAAGAGACACTTTCGAGAGATTAATCTCTCTTTCTTCATAAGTTGAAAAGACGGAAAGAAAGAAAACTGAAGAAGCAGCCTTTCCCGATTTCGAATCCTAACCCAGTTGAATGAGTCTAGTTTAATCATTAGACTGAAATTACATTATTTTAATAAACACGCATTTATAATCTTTATTTGTAGGACTAAAAAGCTATCTCAAAGAAATAAAAAAGATTATGATAAAGAAATTATCCACCTTGAACATCGTTCGTCTGTGTTTTTGCCTGAATCTCTTGAGTTCTAGTTTTGTTGTTTCCCATTTGTCTTCAAATAAGTCTATTAATCGGTGAGAAAAGGATTAGTTAAAACATTCCGCTGGGGGAGAAGTAACGAAATGAATTCCGGATAAGACATCAAACAGGATTAATAAGAGCATAGGCCTTATTCATCCCGACATTCGTATAAATAGACAAAAGGCCGCGTAGAAAAATAGCGTTGAAAAATTTTATAAGAAAATCAAAGGGAATAAAAGGAGGAAAGTAATAAGTAAGTACAGTGAAACCTCCTTTAACGGACACTCCGAATAGCGGACACCTCTAATTAGCGTACATTATTGCGGGTCCCAGTCCCTTACAATAGGACATTCCATGTTATCCACTCCGAATAGCGGATACTCTGAATAGCGGACAGTTATTTTAACTGTAAATTTTTTTTTTTTTTTTCGATTAACATTTTGACAAACGCATCATGGTTGTATTTACATCGGTGTCCCATACATTGATACATTGTATCGATGTGCTATGATTCAATGCACGAATCTGAGGCCCTTTTTTTTCACTGCAGTTGCTTTGTAAATATCATTCCCTCGTAAAGCTTTCCTATAAATGTTGATTAAATTTAGTGCGAATTAAAATGGCGTCAAATAGGAAGAGATTGGCACTGAAAGAATAAATTGATGTTCTTGAGGTTGCTGAAAAAGAAGAGCTGAGTGTGCGTTGTCTTGCGGAACGTTTTAAAGTTGGAAAAACTCAGATAAGTAAACTTTTGAAGGACAAAGATGAGATTAGAAAAATGTGGATGATAAATTCAAACGAAAATTCGAAGAATTTGAAGTTTCGTAAAACTGATACAAGCAAAATCGACGAAATGGTGATAAAATGGTTCCGCTTTGCTCGTGCAAAGAACATTCCTATAAGCGGTGTTTTCCTTCAAGAAAAAGCCAGAGAAGTCGGTCAAACTTTAGGATTGGACACGTTTAAGGCATCAAATGGATGGCTAGAAATTAATTTTCTATATACTGTAATTAATTTTATCATTATTTAAGTAAGACAAACGGATTAGTACTCATTTAAAAAGAAATATAGTAAATAATTTGCAATTGTTCATATTCTCTCATACCGCAATGATAATTATAGAAATTTAATTAAGATTGTACGTAATTTTTCATTAAATGACATGCTATAAGCTAAAAAATAAAAAAAAAGACAGTCCTCCCCAATAGCGGACACCTCCCAATAACGGACAAAACTTCCGGTCCCGTGACTGTCCGTTATTCGGAGGTAACACTGTATATCAGAAAAGAAAGATGTCTTTCCTAACTCTAACTGCGATGTTCTTTAATCTCAGAGAACTTTAATGATAAAAAACATAAAAGAAACAACAAATTCTTTGTAAATTAATCTTCTTCTTAGTTATTTACCCTGTAATTGTTTCTTTTTTCTTTTTTTTTTTGCTGGAATCATTAAACTTACTAGAAATTGGACTGAAATCACTTTGAAATGCGGGTGATCTGTGAGGATTCCAATTAAGCCATGACAATGCTTCTTCATTTGGTTAGAGACGATTAATCTGTTACAGTTTATCAAAAAAAAAAAGCTTTAAGTAATTAATCTTGGAAAAACTTACCTGACGAGATTAGCCTCAACTAAATCCTTACTTTGCAGTTATGCATTAGTAACGAAATTTCCTACCGTTCTTTCAAAACTCCTCGATGGTTTTAGCTCAGTCCAAACTAATCAATATCCACTGAAAGCTCTTGATTGATTATATCGACAGGGAATGTTTAGTCATCATGTAGCAAAAAACAGTTCTGTAATCTGATCCCTCGCTGCCCTTATTTCCTTAGTGGTTTTTCCTGGCCTTTCGCTTAGGGATGTTCTAAATAGTGGCCCTTATTTACAATGAAGTTGAAAATCATCATCAAATTACATTAAAATCGAAGATTCACGATCGATAGGAAGCTAAGTTGAGTCATAGATCATATAACAAGTCTTTACCTTATGTAAATTATTTTTATTTTTTATTTTAATGTTTTTAGTGAATTCCTCTGAGGAATTATTTCAATTTTTTTAATGTTGATTTGTTTTTTTGAAGTTGTAACTTTCCACATTAATCGAAAATTTCCTAATACACTACAACCTCCTTTATCCGGACTAACTGGGACCAAAGGCAATCCGGAAAATCGAAAATCCGGATAATACGGATAATCTGGTAATAAGCAAAACAAATCCTTAAATAAACAGACTTACCGTTTATTACGATAAAAACTATGTTTTGCAGCTTCAACGCCCTGTGACACTCTAGTAAAGCTTTCTTAAACTCAACAAAAAGCCTTTTATTACCATAATTTATTGTACAATCTATGCAGGAACTGTACATTTAATCAAAATAAAAAGCGAATGTTTGGCATACTTATAGTTATGTTCTTGTTATCGTAGTTAAAATTATTATCTCTGTGAACATTAAATAAAAAAAAAAAGTCTACAAATCTGATCCGGATCAACGAGGCCGGATAAACGAGGTTGTAGTGTAATTCGTAGCTGTAGGGACTTATAGCTGTCGACGTTTGTTTGATCTCGTGCGAGTTATTGAGAATTCATCTCAGGTTTTCAGACGGACTGTAGATCCACCCGATACTTGAAATGAAAAATCATTTTCACGTTAGAACAAGTTATTTTGTATAGTATTGCAGTTGTTAATAGAGTTTCACTAAATTCAATAAGTTTGTCGAATATCATTGTTATAAAATTTATTATAAATACTTTGCTTGTTTATGTATTTTCATTAAATATTGAAGAAAGCCTGAACCAACTTTTTCTCTCAAACAAGATGACCAAAAAAAAAAAAATTTGCTTTTCTGAAATAAAATAATCAGGTTTAAAAGCTATAATCGACAACTATTATGCTGGTTTTCTATGTAAAGCTATTAGATTATTTCAAAATTTCAACTGTGAAAATATATCTGTGGTATTTTTTTCCCCTTTGCTTCACAGACGTTCTAAGGATAAAGAGTACATTTGGAAGTCGATAAGTTTTAAAGACCAATTTACATAATAAATTCAGACTTAATTTTATTATAAAACGGTCTTAAACCATCTGTAAACCTTCTGTGATCGTCATTTCAGCTCGTATAACCAAGATGGCGAGAGAATAAAGTCACCGAGTGCTAAAAAGCGGACGACGACATTATTTATTAGATCTTTTTCTGGTCGTAAAAACATTATGTCATGGGCGGAATAGAGAACAATAAAGCGATTACTCAGTCAACTAAATGGATCCATTGGACGTCGTAAAAATAAAAATAAAAAGCATTTGTTTTTCCATTGACAAAAGAATCAAACCGAATATTAAGAACATTTCGTTATCGGTTTTTATCTTTAATTTAACAAAAGGAAACGATTAAGAAAATCTTGGTTTACTTTTTAAAAACAAATTTAAACTTGATGTTTTTAGAAGAATGACATGCAAAAACAGAAAATTATCAATCTTTTATTAAGCAATTCTGAATCTAAGCACTAGTTACAAAATTTTCTTCATTTCATTATATCCTCTTGTAAAGCAAATTATATTATAAGTTATAATTAATTATAATTATTATAAATTAAAATTTATAACATATAGAAGAGATAAACTTCAAGTTTGGTAAATGGGAGGGGCAGGATATTTGGAGCAAAATATGGTAAATAAAAATGAATTAAATACTTTAGAATATAATATCTGTAATTCTTAATACATTTCGATATTTGATTTCCTCATGCAATGGCAATTCAATAATAAGCATTTGATAACTGCATCTAAGGTCATCTGCAAATAGAACATGATATGGAAAAGGAGACAGAGTAAGGTTAGAATTTGGAGGGCGAAGGAATAGCACCAATTTCTCTTCTTTGAGAGATATTTTCAACACTGATAATGAGTGAAAAAGTCTGTAAAAGTCCATGATTAATCATTTATTTAATAATGAAAGTGCTGATGTTCATGCATGTAAAGAAAATAAGTGGAGAAAACTTTTGGAACTAGTAAATTATTAAAACTGTTAAAATTGAGATGTTCCTAGAAAAAGGTGATTGATAGATAACATACATGATAGATTAACTTGCTTTGTAATGTATTGCATTTATCAATGCAGTTTCACTAAATTTGTTAGTTTGACTGAGTAATAAAAATAAAAAAAGTAATTCGTTGTTTTCATAATGAATTTTATTACTTTGCTTCTTTAGGTATTTCATTAAATATTAAAGTAAGAAAGCCTGCACCGAATTTTTCTTTCAAATTAGATGACAAAAAAAAAATGCATCAAGTTAATTCATTATATCAAAATTGGGGATCTCAGTGAGTTATGAAGTAAAGTAAAAAAGTTATTTTTCGAATGATTTTTTATATTAAAAGTAGGGGAGACCGGGGCCAAGTGGACCTAGGGGTAGAGTGGACCGTTGACTTTAGTAATTCCTGTAGACGCTAGAATGCGCCAAAAATCGGAAAGAAGGTTGGTGCTATTGTGGCGCTGCTATCACAAAAAAGCGTCAGTGAATTCGGCTTATTGGTGACAGTGAGGTGATCGATTGTTTTGTTTTTATCTAGGTAAGTAAATGTTTAGTGTTGTTTTTACTTTAATATTGCCGTTCATTGATGCATTGAATAACATAACCGTAATATTCATATTGAAGGCGGTAATCTAAAGATCATTTTAAGCTATAGTATGAATTGAATACTTAAAGTAGTCGATAGTTACAACTGAAGGAAACTCCAAAAAGGCGATGGGGCAGAGTGGACCGAACGACACGGGGCACATTGGACCAGTGGTCCACTCTGCCCCGCTGTTTTTACAATAAAATATTTTGGCACTATACATTATATTTTTTTTCTATATTATATATTTATTAGGCCTATTATATTATATTGTATTATATTATTACATAGCATATTTTTTACATAGGCTATTATATATTGTGTGTAGCCTATATTATTAAAGGATATTACCCCTTTAGTAATTCCTCTCAGCAAGTACCGTAATTGGGGAAGACTTCGTGCGAAGACATCTTAATGTTCGAAAATAGTCAATTTACACATTTAACTGTTATTAAATTCTAATTAAAACTATGCAAACTGTCGCGTTGTGGAATTGGCAACATGACACGATTAAAATCTTGGTCTCTAAGGGAATATATTTTGATTTTTAATGATTGTATTGTTGTAATTATAGTTGAATTTTTGTATTTGGTAAAGTCTTGTATATTATTATTGTGATATTTCATGGTTAAATATTATTTTAATTGTTTGAGCTTATTTAGAAAACAATATGTGCGAAAGAAAAAGAAAAACTTCGAAAAAACAGTTGTGCGTTGATTGGAGTGATCAAATGGTTTTATCTGTTTCGTTTTCCCATGGGAATAAAAAGGAGAAAAGTTAAGTACACTCTGGCGGGAAAAATCAGATCAGTTGATGAACCTGAAACACACGGGCAAAAAGTACACCCAATCAGTCTAAACATTTCAGGAGAGGGAGCGTATTCTAAAACACACACAATTACATCCCTAAGTGAACTAACACATTTTTCAGTAAGCGAAACTGTAAATTAAATGTAAATTCTATACACACTTTGTTACATTTCTTCTTCTTCACGTGCCATCTCCATCCAGGAGGTCGGCGACCATGGTTTCCATGGTTTACTATAGGGAAGTTTCCGTGGCTCCAATCTTTTCCACGTTTGCAATAGCCATTTTTGTTACAGTAGAAAGCATTAAAAAAATGGCATAAGTAACAATATAATAATCTTAATAGAGAACAAAAAAAGGTCAACGGCAATACTGATGGATACGCCAGTAAAAAAAGCTCTGCTAGAAGAGCAACGAAAATCTAAAGAAAGAAAAATAAGAGTAGCAACGAAAAACATGACTCGACCAACAGTCTCTAAAAGCAACATAAACAAAAAAACAAAAAACAAATAGAAGCAAAGGCAAAGGGATAAAGAGGAAACAATTACAGATGATTAGTGATGATGAAGATGATGAAGATGTTGTGTGGCTCTCCTGTTTGAAGAACTTTAAAAAAAGCAAACCATGGCAGGAGTGGATTCAATGTACGCAGTGCAAGAGATGGGCCCATAGTTCCTGCGTGGCCAATGATATTCGGGGTTTATTTTACGAATGCCTCAACTGCAAAGAAGATTTCTCTAGTGAAAGTTATTAATTAATTCAATGTAAACCTATTTGATGTTATTCATTTACGACTTTCAACTGCATAATGATTATTTTAAATTTTTACTTGAATATGTAATATCTTAGGTAGTCTATGTTAAGTTAAACTTTATTTCATGATATCCTAAATGGCACGTATTCAATAAAAAACTTACCATAAATGTTGTTATTCTTACTTGGACCACTCTATCATTTTTGCTTTTTTAATTAATACCAATTTTATTTATGAATATAATGAAATGAAATCAAGTATTTACATTCTTGAATAGTTCCCGATTCTGACAAAAATAAATGCAATGGAAAATCTCTTAACAAAAAAAAGAAAAAAATTCCACAAAAAAAAGTGGACCGCTCTGCCCCGGTCTCCCCTACTATGTAAAATGTGCTTTTATAATTATGTGAATTTCTTTTCTTTTAAATTTCCTAACATTCTTATTCTATGTAATGAGGCTTTGATTTGTAGATATCATATTTTACATATTGGATCTTGTTAGCATTATAAATTCCTTGTGGTTACGACTGCAAATATATTCGACAGAGAATTGAAATCTCCGACTTCGTGTTTTACGGCCTAATTCAATAGAAAAGTTATCCCAAATAAAATTTTATTCTATGGAAACGGAGAGTCGGTACAAATCCCACAGGAGTCTAATTTCAAACGGATTTTCGCCATAAAATCCCTTTTATATAGAATTCTGAGCCAACTCACTTTCAGACTAATTACGTCGTTATTTCAGACGAATACAGTCAAGCAAAATAGAGAAGACTATTACGTCTCTAATAATTATATTTGTTTTTTTCAAAATAATAATTTTGAATTTTTCGAACTTAAAAACAAATATTGATGAATGTTTTTACTACATAAAAAATCATCTAAAAATGTAACAAAAAAGGCCTTAATCTAAAACAATTCATAATTACAATGAATTTAAGAGCTAGATATGAAAGTTTCTTGTGCTGTTTACAAAACATCTCAAGAAATAGAAAACGAACTACATATATTTAACAACCAGTTCTGGAAAGAACCAAGGCCTAGTTTTGTTAAAACTTTAATTTCCTTTATTTATGAAATCTTGAAAAGAATGCAAAAGCCTCTGTTTATTTTAAAATTATAATATTGCTCAATACAAATGGTATAAATTTCGAATTTTCTGAAACATTAATTCGCTCCTTAATTTGTCGATATCCAAAGTTTTAATAAATGAGTAATTTAAGGAATAAATTTAACTAATTGTTGGATTTATCAAAAGATCAGCATCCATTGATCATGAGTTAAGGGAGGATTAAAGTGCAATGAAAATAAGACAAATATTAGATACGAAAAAAAGATAGTTTTAAGAAAAAAAGAGTTTTTAGGGGAAGGGAAACAGGAATTATGAGATAAAGAAAAAGAAAATTGAGCAATGTTTGGATAGGCCTTCCTAACTCGTTATTAAAGATGTTAGGAATAAAAATGATGCCTTTTTTTGACATAATTCCTGGTTGTTTTTTTTACCCCACCCTTGAAGAACTTGACCTTACCAATCGAAACATCAGATAACATTTTCACCTTTTTCTTTGTCATTATCTCTGACTCAATGTAATTTTCAATTTTCGTAATGAGATACCTTAGCCCGTACGTAACTAATTTCCTTTTAACTAGTCATTGAACAATTTATTAACTACCGAATTTCCCATTTATCTTTCCCAGAAATTATCTCTAGCTTACAAAGACAGTCTGTGTATTCAAAGAACGCATGGGCCTCTTTCTCGTGAGTGGGCGATGTCTGGACATGCATCGTCCTGTTCTTAGTCCAGTCTCAGCAATTAACGGAACAGTTGAACCATTCAAGGAAGGAGTAATCTGACAATAAATCACCTGAAATAAGTCGATATTTCTTGTTTGGTGAGTGCGTTTTGTCTTGTGAGGTGGGGGCGTGAAGGGGCCTGCGGTGTTCTCGTTCCTTCCATCAAATCGTCTTCCATTGTCTATTTACCTTTCTTTCGAGGCAACTAATGAATGATCAGTGACGAACAAAGCGACGATCACGTTCTGTAAGAAAAGTCCCATTGATTCAGGCGGGAATTATTCAGCGCGTTCCATGATGAACGACCACGGATTCCTTTTAATTAAGTTTTTGTCAGAGATGGATCTGGCCTGTGATCATTACTAAGATAATAATTTTTACTTCTCATTAATTCTGTGAATGGGGTGGCAGCCATGATTTGGAGCGACCAAAGTGGCCTTTTACTCGCCGAAAGGTGAGGGCAAAGTAATTAGGCTGTGTGCGCACGCGCAATAACGAAGCCCGGATGATTATATCACGTGCAGCGTCTTCATTAGGATCAGATGCAACGAAGAAAGAAATATAGATACTGGCATTTGTAAAGCAGATACTGAAATCTTCTATTTATTACTATGAGAGAAGTCTTCATTTATTTCATTTTAAAAGGTGTAAAGCTTCCAACTACAAACTGATAATTTAACGGAGAAGTTTTTAAAGAAGATGTAAAGATTTATTTAAAGATTTCTGAGCGTTAGTTTTGTGGTTAAAGCAGAGGGAGAATGGCCTGAAGGGTCACCGGATCAAAACCTGGTGTTGCAATGATGCCGGTCGATCTGCTGACATGGTCCTCGGAAGTGCCAGAAATAATGAGTCCACTTGTCTGCTTCTAGTTAGTTAGTCGTTTTATAGTTAAAGAGCAATTATTTCACTATTTACTGTTGCCACCGACTAAATTTGCAGAAAAAGATCCAGTGAACCTTACACCAAAGCAAACAGCAAAATTTCGTAACGACATATGAAAATAATAGAAAAATTCAGGAAGGCAGAAAGTATTAATAATCAGAGTTTACATTGAAAAAGGTAATGTTGTTTAAATTAATGAAAGGTTTAGTATCAGATGAATAAAAAAATTTTTTAGACTCTGTGGTTTTTTTTTGAAAAATAAACGTGTGATAAACACTAAAGTTACTGCTTCAACGTCTTTTGTTATCGCAAATTCTCGGAAAAAAACGTCTTTCCTTTCTCAGGCTTTCTACATTACAAAATGAAAAAAAAACATGAAAGAATATCACGAATTTCACAAAATTATCTGTAATGAAATGAAGAGATAAGCAAATGCCATATAGACAATATGCGACACTTAGGGATTAACAGCGGGGACAAAAACGCGGAGTGATCCTAGCGGCAAGTCCTGAAAGAACTAAATCTCGTATCTGCATACCCACAATTATTTAATATAAATAAGTTAATCTTCAAAATTTTTGATAATATTTATGTTAATTATAAACATCAAACTATAGAAAATAAATTAAAAATAAAAATTAAATATAAAATTGCAAATATTGAAGAAAAGTTTATGTAAAAGACTACTGTAAGCAATTTCGATAAATCTCATTTTCTTTAATTTTTTTATAATTACAATAGTTTTTAGGTTGTAATACAAGATAATACAAGATTTGGTTGGCTACAAGCATTTGATTTTTCAAAAATTAAAAATAATTTTGGTTTAAGAACAAATGAATTTATTTAACCAAAACTTTTTCGTTTTAGCAATAGCATTAAGGTAAAAAAAAATCAATTAATTTCTTAATTATCCTTTAATTATCCTTTCACGAGACGGCTTACACAAGATTGTGTAATGTAAATATAATATTTCGTCATATAATATAAATATTATATTTGCATTTCTTATTCATTTACTAAATTCCTATTCCTCTTCTTCTTTCTATGTCCATATTTATAAATGTGAACTTCTTTCTGTAGAGGGAAAGGTGAGGGAAAGTGACGCATCATTTAAAGTATGGCAGGCAGACAAGCGACAGCAGCCAAAACCTATAGTCATAGTTCGTTGATTCGCCACTAGGTTGGTCTGACTCAGTTCCAATGTGGCTGTCGGGTGTAACAAATTGGTTTCGTTTTAGTAGTGAGGAAAAGTTTGTAAGATATGTATTTCCTTTCATATTTAACTGATTTTTCATTCACAGAGTTGTTTTAAAATTATCGGGTGTCTATCTACAAGGATAAGGATTACAAATTCGTAATTTTATTTTTATTTTATTTTAGGGAATAGCATGATTTGAGTGTTTGTTTCCAAATATGTCGAAGGTTGTAATATGAGCCCCATTGTGTGCTCATAACAATAAGAACAAAAACGAAAAGAAATGAAAAACAAAGAAAAAAAGACTTAAAGAAGCAGAAAGATGATCAAAAGAAGCAGAAAAGGGATAAAAAATAATCGAATACTCCCACAAAACGATCATACAAAAGGAAACTTAAACTAGATGACTTGGAACTAACTGACTCAGATCCAGACGATATTAAGTCTACTGATTCAGGGGAATCAGTGATGGAAATGGAAATTGGCGTATAAAACCCTGGAGAAGATGACGTTGTATGCCTGTTCTGTGAATTGTTGTTCTCTGAAGACAAACGAGGCGAGCTTTGGATGCAATGCCTTGTCTGCCGAATGTGGGCCCATAATGAGTGTGCAGGATGTGAAAAAGACCTGTATGTCTGGGACTTTTGTAAATAGCTGCAATTCAAATTAACTATGCATATATATTAAAAAAAAACTTATTTTGTCATTTGCAACACAGTACAGTTTGTAATTATTTACAAGTATTTTTGTATATTATTACTATGGGGCTCATATTACCAACACACAAAATTTTATAAAAAGTGTATTGCCATACAATTTTATTTTTAAAAGGACAACACCTAATTTAACTATAAAAAATACAATTAAACCAAGTAAGTTACTTATTAGACTACATTAGTCCGTAAAAAGAATGGGTAAATATATAATTATAGACTTATTACATAAAAACAAAATGGGGGCTCATAATATCACCTTTACCTCTACTATTAAGCAGCATGCATATGTATTGAAATTTGATGTTTCTAGGACTTACCACTAGGTTCGCTGCTGTCAAATTGTCTCCCAAGTTAATCATTAGAGATTAAATGCATTTAAGCTATTTTATCACTTATTAAATACTAATGCTGGAAACGTAAAGTATGAACTATCGAAAAACACTCACATTAATTGTATTGCGTTCATGATAGTGTCACGTATTGTCTATATGGTATTTGATTTAGGAAGGAAATAAACGATTATTTTTGCCGAACTAACAATGTTATATATTTAGTAAAGGGAAGTGGGAATTTTCTGGCATTGATTTAGTACAATCCATTGAAGATATTTGTGATATCTAGATTGTTTATTTTTAATCCAGTGAACGCAGAATGAGCTCTATGTAGTGTAAAAGTTATTACTTCCTTAAAATAAAAAAATGAAGCAATAGCTATATTTCGCAAGTTCCCGCAGCAGTTAAACTTCAGTTGCTAATGCAGTCTTTGGTCGGGCATTTTTTATCTATGGTGGCTCTTCTGTTCCTAGGGAGCAGATTTAAACCTTAATATGAAAATATCGTCTAGACCAGTCCATACAAATTAAGCCTATAAATGAACACAAAGAGTTTAAAAAAACTCATTACTGTGAACTCTCCCGAGTGGCATTCGAAAGCTGTCCAATCAAAAGTTAGTTTTCTTGTTTTATTGTAATCCCATGACTGAATCGTGATACACATTTAATTTGTTTGAATGCCATAATTACAATCTGATATTTGAGTGTCCCTGTGATGTAGACCCATAGATGATGGATTCAACCACACCTTAAAAGTCCTTTGAATGATTTAACAATTCAGTCAATTACTGAAATGCATTTAAGCTATTTTATCACTTATTAAATACTAACGCAGGAAACGTAACTCATACAGCTTTGGTAATGAAAACAGCTCCATTCGTTATAGATGAAGTATGAACTATCGAAAAACACTCACATTAATTGTATTGCATTCATGTTAATTGTATTGACCCTGCCATTTAATGTGAAATATTGCGATGTCTGTATCTGAGATTCCCCTCCTCTTAATTAAGGGATAGTATCATGATAGTACCTAAACCCTCCAAAGCATAGAATCCAGATATTCTTTCTGAAGATTCCAAATGAGTTTAAACTGTTAGCGACCTGAGCAACCAAGGACGTCGAAACGTTCGATGGAAAAATTTAATTTAATTGTATTTTCATCAGTAAATTAGATTTAAATTTTATTAATTAATAAATTATTTAGTAATTTAAATTTAACATCATGGTAAATAATTAGATTTAGTTCCATTTTTTTCTTTTAGTTTTTACTGTATATTAAATTATCTAATAAATGCAAAGCATTTAATCTGTCAATAAGACTCTTTTTCAGGATGAAAGGGGGACTAAAGCAAACTAAAGGTAACAAAGATCTTACATTAAAATCCATCTATTCATCAAAAGGCCTTTGAAGGGAGTCAAAGAAGGAAATTGATGGCAATGTATGAATCATAATGTTTTGTCAAGAAATTTCAGAGGATTCGGTAGATATAGGATAGCTTATAATGTAACTGATTATTGCTTTGAAAATTCGAAGTCATTAATAAATTACTTATTTATATTATTGTTATCATTAAAGATTCTAAATTTTAACTTAATATCTCTCAAAAGATAGGAAAACTGGAAAAAAGTCCTTTTGCTTTCTTCTTAAGTTTTATCTTTCCTTTGCTGAAACAATTCATTCCTAAGAAGCTGCTGAGAGACTGGGAAGAAACGGCCAATCTCTTCTATTTTAACACTATGTATCTCTATCTTTTATTATTTCTATTCCCTACATTTTAGTTTGCTGAATAAAGTGGAAGTTAAACTATAAGATTACTACCTTCAAAGATTATTGGCAATGTCGGGGTGAAGCAATATTGAAGTTGTATTTTGATATTTGAATTGCATTATAGAAAACAGAATAGTGGAACATGAAGGAGAGGACTTAAAGGAGAAAATACATTAGTAAAACTGCAAATTACAATGAGAGCATGAAGTTTGGAAACCGCATGTTTGAACATATCCAGAATTATCATACTTAGGATTCTAAATAAATGTTACGATATTTCTTTGGCGAATTAAATTTCGTATTATCAGTGAAAATAAAGAATATCACGGATTCCGGGAAACCGATTTAGTCCAAGAATCTGAGCACAAATAAAAGCTTTTATTAGGCTTATGATTGTAAATCCAGGACTCTAACAAATAAAGATGAAGCAGTTAATAAGATGAAAAAATTGAGGGACCATTATTTAAAATGTAGATGATCCTGAGGATTACTAAGAACTATAAATTAGATATTCCTAATGCAGATATTATTAGATATTCGTCTGTCATCAATGAATGAGACGGCATGGGCATACTATAAGAATGAAGGAATATTCGATAGTTTAAAGAACCATGTACGGGAAAACTGCAGGGAAAAAAAGAAGGCCACGAAAGCGATAGTGTGAAGATGCAACAGTTAATTTAAGAGGATGGAGAAGATAAGTTAAAGAATGGAATTGTTGAAAATTGCTTGGGTTATAAACGCCATTTGAAGAAGAAGATAATTTTGTTGCATGAGATACTAAGTTTAATTAGTGTTTATAATTATTTCCTTAAGTGGAAGCAATTTTATGACTGATGTTTATCAGCAAAAGGTTCGGGACATGGATTCCAAAACAATGTTAAGTTAATCATTTATAATTTGTCATGTGGGAAATAACTTAGAAAAAAATGTAAAAAAAAAAAAATGCAAACACTAAAAATATGAGTGTAGTTGTTACATGAACAGCCAATGCTTGGAGATCGCTCCAGGTCAGATTGATTTTGAATTTTTTTTTCCCTAAAATCACTCTTAATTTATGTAAAAGAAGAAAACTTGATTAAGTTACCTAAGAGAAGATCTGTTAGTTATTTTCATTTATTTGGATATAACAACTCTGAAAATTGATACATTAATTCAATTAAGTCATAGTGAAAATTCGCGAACTTTTCGAGATGGTTGGATGGATATTTTGCAGCCTAAATTATAAATCGCAGTTCTAAGACGTAACTGAAATAAAAATTACAGACTCAAATTCATCTGTGTAAAAGGACACAGGGAGAATGAAGGGATTACTAACACTTTATGATCATTGTTAAATTATTGTTCTATTGTTATTCTCTTTTCTTTTCTTTTTACATAATATATAGAAATAGATTACAAATATAATACAGTCTATTCGTATTTCTTGAATAAAATGATACATGCAGAAGGAAAAGAAAAAGAATGGATGAAACTATAAAAGAATAAAAATCTCTTTACGTTGAAAATCAAGAAGAAAAACATATTGTGAAAGTGTAAAACATACTGAATCCGAAGCAGTGCTTGGTTATTATCATTACGCATTTTGTAAAATAACTATTGGTCCAAATCAATTTCTTTTAAAATCCAAAATCAGCTTACAGTGATAGCAAAATATAACAGACTCTATAGTTTCTTCTTTTTAGCATTACTATTCTGTAAACTATAAAGGCTACGAGACTGAATTTTTTTGCCTTTGGGATTCGTTCTGCTCAAGAATCTTCTTCGTCCAAAATTTATGAGTTGTTACACCTACGGTTGATAGAAGTAATAATAACGATAAAACAATAACTTCACTGACTGCTTCAAGGGTAATTACCAGCCACTAATAAAGGCCTGTGTGTGAAGAATTACAAAGTGGAAACGATAGTAAAAGGTATTTGGCGTCTAGGCTACCATCCATCATCATTAAAGACACATTGCAATGGCAGTGAATAGGTTTAGCAGAAGGAAATGTAGCGATTTCTTTGTCTGCAACAAAATGAGAGAGAGAAATTATCTGCAATTCATTAGACAAAAGAAAATTGGATAGCTGTCTATTATAAGAAATGATCTAACATTCTAATGATACCATTGAAGACGATAGAACGCCTTTTTAGATCAACTCGGAAGTTTAGATAGAACAATATATAGATCTTGTGATTCTAAAACATTTTAAATGGCATCATTAATTTTTTAATCTTTAATTTTGGTTCAAGAAAGTAATTTCAAATCAAAGCAAAGATGTCCGTCCATCTGTCTGTTTGTAATAACTGAGATATTCATTTTGACGTGAACTGTAATTGATGGCAAGAACCCCATTTAATGAAATGTAGCGACAAAACATTCTCATTGGTACATTGAAAAAAATAGTCCCCGCTCTATTATATATAAAAACTAAAATCTAATAACAATGAAATCTTAAAAAAAAAATGTTAAAAAAAAATGTTTAGAATTTTTTTTTCCTAAACACACGTACTTTAATAAATAGTCTTACATCTATTTTACCTAGTTTTTTTATTTATTTTATTTTTTATTTATTTTTTTCCTAGAATTGTTTGTTCAAAAACGAAATCCAAAATTAAACAAAATTAATAAAAGAACTCCTTTTTAGAATTTTCAGACATTATTTAGGCAACGGCGCAATAACACGTAAAATCCTAACAGATTTGCATTGGTTTAGATTGAGATTATATCAGGTATATATTAATTAGATACAGCATGGGTTAAAAAGAAGAATATAATATAAAAAAGTAAGAAAAAAGGTAAATGATATCAGTACTTTGTAATTCGAGGTATTCGGAAATTATTGCCCTATAAATTCATGTTGAAACAATATCTTTTTCATAAGAGAAAAATATCAGTAATACAGTAGAACCTCATTATAACGAACTAATAGGGGCTGAAAGTTGTCCGTTTTAATGAAAGTCCGGTTTATAACAAATAATCCTTGTAGGGGTGTAACGCAGCAGGATATATATCAATGAAAGTACAATAGTTAGCTATAAAAAATGTTTATTATATATCAAATAAAAAAACAGCCTTCAACATAATAGGTTGAATTGAAAAAGATGTATACATATTCTCTGCATTAATCTATAGAACAAGAAGGTCATGTTTCATGTTGATTGCTTACATTCATTGGATTGAAAAAATAATTTATTTTCTGCTGGGTTTGTTCGATCAATGTTTAATCGCTTGCTTGGAAATGTAAAACTCATCAGATAAAAATTAGCATCCTTTATTATTATTACAATTTTTTTTTAAAACTGTCCGTTATAAGCGACGTCCGTTATAATAGGGTCCGTTATAATGAGGTTCTACTGTACATCTAAAGATAAATTTTTAGTTATTATTGATGATAATTTTTTTGTTAACGCTAACCATTCAAAACCTGCAAATGGGTTTCGTTCTATATTTACTTGAGGTATTATTTCAACATTTGGTAAGTTGTTCCATTGAAAATTAATAGGCTACTAAGATATAGATAGAACTCAACAAATTACAGAAATCACAGAAAACAAGAGCTCACAATATGAGTGAATTAAGAAACTACTTCATTTGCTTCAAATACACAGTTAAATCATTTATTTTAAAGAAAATTAACTCAGAAAACTTTTCCTCAGGCTTTTTATCTACGAACCCTTTTATATTTCATTTATAATCTTTAAAGAAATTTATGTATTTGTTTATTTAATCTTCGTCAACAGAGAAATTTTGAGAAAAAAAATCCAAAGATTCTGCATTGGTTTTTCCGACTGAGGTCTCCTAAGATACTTAATGCGAAAGGAAATATCAGCTATGCGACTTTGATGTAAAATTATCTAAAATTTGACACATCGTTTGATTTCCATCAGAATCATTGAATGAAGCTACTTGAAAAAATAAAATTACATAGCATATCAAAAAATTAGTGATTAATATGAAATTCTCATCTGATCTTAATATTTGATGGCTGCATTGTGGACGAAGCTAAAATTAGTGGGGGGATGATGCCCAAGAAAAAGTTTAGCCTTTGTTTTAAAATTGTGTGAAAGGAAACAAACATGTATAAAAAGAAAATTTATTCAGAACTTGATAAATTTCTTTTTATAAATGTTTGTTTCCTTTCACACAATTTTAAAACAAAGGCTAAAACTTTTCTGGAACAGAACCTTCCACTAATTTTAGTTACGTCCACAATGCAGCCATCAAAGTTAATTGAAGTTTGGTGCACTCGGCCATAAGTCTTTCAAACTATATGTGGGCTGTTACGGAAGTCATGGCTTTTAAAAAATGAGCTTATAACATCTTTTCAATCTTGTGTTTTTCAAAAATGTGGAATTTGTTTTACTTCCGTGAATATTTCACGGGTCTTCCTAGTATTTCTGAATGTTCTACTTAAATTTGTTTGATAACGACGCCAATTTTCCGCGAAAGTCAGATCACGAGTGGACAGGAGTTTATTTAGTCAGCTATAAATCATTCTACTGACAGAAAAGAACATTTTAAAATTTTAATCTGCGTTCGATATACATTTGGAAGCAGTAAAACAATTAAAGCATTATTCAGATGCAGGAAATGTAACAATTTCTCGTCAAATGCTCGTAATAAATGCTCGTAATTAAGTCTCTCCCATATTAAGTACTGTATCCAATGTTCCAATAATGGATTGCATTCATTTTACAAACAAAGTTCAGTTTTCAAATTTTTTTTCAGTTCAGTAAGGAATACAGAATATTATTTAGTTTCTGCTCTGTCAAATGAAGTCTGTAATAAAAATTTTTCTTTAAAAAAAAAATAAAGAAAAAGGAAGAAAATTACAGTTAAGATGGCAACTTTCTAAAAAAATATGCATTTTTAAAAAAATACTTGTCGAAATAAATACTGTAGTGGATAGTAAAATTATTAAACTTACAGATTGAGCCTACAATTAGGGTTCATGGATCGCCTTTGATTTGTGGATCCATTTTCGACTGCAAGACACCATGAATACTAGTAGCATTAATTTATCTTGAATTAATATTTATTTTTTGAGTTAACTATTTTTGGCCTCTAGATCCTTATTTAAAGGCCATATATGTATATTCTTTATATAAGGAACAAGAGGCCAAAAAATTGTTAACTCAAAAAAATAAATATGTAAGTCAATATAAATTAATGCTAATAATTAATTACATTTTTTTATATTTGATTTTATTAATAGTTTTTGTGTAAGCCTGATATATCAATAAGTTTAAACAGCAACTACACTATTCGTTGCCTTGAAGTACCAAACTCAGAAGAATCTTCTTTCTGCTTCTAGAATAATTAATTAATCCTGGGTCAGTTAATTATCTACATGAAAGAAAAGCATATCTTAACTCGAAAATTTCAATCCAAATAGAATTCGTTCTAATTTTGCTTTTCTGATTTTTTTTAAGAGTTATTTCACATTGTACATTAAATCTAAAAATAATTTATTGGTATTGGCGCCACAAAGAAAAGCATTTAACAACAATATTAATTGCTTGTTCATGTCAACATCTTGAGCGCCTTCTACTGCATGTTTGGTTTTATTTTTTAGTTACTATTGCTTAAAAAAATAAATACATTTATCGAATATAGTTTTATGTTAATATAGTTTTTTTTTTTTCCTGAACTGCAGCTAAAAAAATTTTTGCCATCGTCTATAAAAACATTTGTCAACAATTCAAATGTTTATTCAAATATAAATAAACAATTACAGACCTTATATCATGTACTTACAAGAAAAAAGTTACTTTTTGTACAATGTTAGCTGCACTGAGCATGGAGAAAAAAATTACTAATTCTTATCAACTTTCAACTGCGACATTAGGCTTGCGAATGACTAAGTTACAAATTCCAGGAGTCGCGTTCCGAAAAACAAACTTGCAGCACAAGCAAGATTCTTCGGGATTCTGCTATCTCCTTCTCAATCGAACTATTCTTTATCGTTCCCCGTTCATTTATATAAACAATATTCAAACTAATAGTGTCTTTCGATCCTTCGCTGTGGATATGAAAATCTTAATTCCAAAGGTACAAGAAAGTTAGCACCATAAAATTCGAACAAAAATCTTCATGTATCTTTTGGCAACACTTTGAAAACAATTAGATAAACTTACATAAGCTTAAAAACCGGTTAAGATTGTGATTTTCGTCCCTAATGAAAGAAAGATTTTTCTTTATAAAAGTTTAGTTCCTTTATTCGCCACTGAAATTTTAGCGCTGCATTCCTTCTGACGTAACATGTTGCCACAGTTTCACTTGTTTATATTGGCTTTCATCGACCTCAAATGTAGCCAAAGTACTGCACGCACGTCTAGTTTGCAACTATGATATCTTAATTTGGGAATGAATTAGAAAAAAACTATAACTTCAGTCACGAAATCCAGGAAATTTTGGCCTCAACTCAAAACACCCAAAAATCAATGACGCTCCACCAAATTGCAGAGACAATTTTCAAAGGCACTTTGTATAGCTAAAAAAAAATAACAATAACAAAAATGCATGAGTCACGAGGGCATAATCAGATTTTAGTATTAAGATCATAAAATGAACTATAAACTAAACATATAATCTCCTCTTCTATTTTGAAATTTAGTTGCTTCAATTAGCGAAATTTTTTATTCATTTCCTATTTGAAAATATATCATAGCTATAATGCCTAGTAAAAGGTCGTTAGAAATAATCTACTTCTTGTTTGCAGAATTTATAGATGTTGTAAATGGTTAAAATATCAAAACAAAAAAAAGCAAGTAATATCCTTTTTATTTTCTCCTTATGGCCGCATTAAAAATTATAATAATAAAATAATTAATACAACTTGGATCTGAGAGAGGAGTAAGTAAAATATTAATTATAAATTACTGATATGTAAGCAGAAATATTATTTTATGTTAATCATTTATTACTAGTTATAGAAATAGAAGTACTGGATGTATGTATTTGTCCTTCCTATATAACTTCTTAAGGAATCTTAAGAAAAAAAAAAGGCCTCATACTTATAAGCAAGATTATAAATATCTCTGTATCTGGTATCTTTTTTTTTTTAATTTTGTAAATTTCTCTATTTAGCAAAATCTCCGCACAAAGATTATAAAAATCCCCTATGCAAGGTTATTGATTCAAATGGAAAAATCTGAAAAAGTCTACCATCGATTATTCGAAGTAGCATCGCTTTTTCCTTTCTATTGTTTTAACAACTTTGAAAAACGAAGAGAAGAACATGTTAAGGAAGACAGATCCCAAGTATTGTTAAGACTTTCTTATGTTATATTCTGCACTAATTTTTTCACCTAAAAATAAAGGAATAATGGAATAACTTAAATGAATTTTTGGGGGTTTTCTGTATTTGTCAACAGTAATCTTTTTTTACTATTTGATTATTCTCTCTTATAGTCCTTTAGAATTCTCGATGTAATAGCTAATCAATCTGCACAGCTTGTGGCTTGCGTGTAAATAAAATTTCATATTTAAGAGTTTAGTCATAATTTCCGGATCTTGTTAGGTTTTGATTTATTGCCTAGATACATTTTAATCACTTACTTAAGATAGTGGATATGATAACTTGAAATATTTCCTACCAAATACTTAACAGATTTAATTTATGGTTTATTAATTATTTGGATTTACATATACATGGTATTTCTGAACTTAAGTTACAGAAGAATATGGTAATAGAGGGTACAAAAACAATCAGTTTTCATTAAGTAATGTGTGTCCGGTTTTGCAATGATAAGGTGCTACAGTCTTTTTAGTGACTTCTTCTGTAGGGGCCAAGTAAAGAGCCTCGTGTATGCCACATCTGTCGATACAGTCGATGAACTGAGTCAACGAATTGTCGAAGCCTGCAACATCATCCGTACTACTTCTGGCATTTTTGAACGAGTGCGAAAGTCAATGCTCCGGCGATGTCACTTTTACTTTGGGGCATTACTTTGAACATCTTCTCTAAAGCACAACACTCCAAATAGACAGATAGCAATGGCCCTTCTATGAATGTACCAGCCACAACTCTAAAACGACTATAGCGCCGTATCGGTGAAGACTGGACACACATTACTTAATAAACACTGTTTGTTTTCATACCCTTTATCTACCATATTCTTCTGTAACATAAGTTAGGAAACACCTTGTTTATATATATAGCTTAATTTTGAAAGAATTATTATAACGGACAGTTTACTAAAAAATTACAACTCAAATAACGAATTGTATCTCCAGTTATTGTTTTAAGCAATTCAATAGGCTGTGTAGGTATAGCTATATTTTAGGATTTATATTTATCGCACTTTACAGCTTAATCTTTATGAACTTGGTATCACAAGAAATTACGATGCAAATTATTAAAAAGTTCCTTACATTGTAGTTGACCTAAATATTCCAATTTAAAAGGATACTCCAGAGAAGTCTATTCTCCGATAACCATAAAATATTTGCAAGTATCTTTCCAAGATTTCGACATGAACTTTACAATTAGGAAAAAAAAACCTAACAATTAACATATACTTTAATCTTCCAATAACACAACAACAAAATGCTTGAGTTCTTACCTTGAAACAGTTTAATCCTTAGTCACATCTATCCAAACCTCATTCCAGATATCTTTCCTCCCTCAATATTCATTTCTGTTCTCATTTTATATTGAATTCTGAGCATTTTTGTTGTTTCATTTCTGCTTTGTAATTCCCGAACTGCTAAATTCCAGATAAACCATTACACTATTCAACTACATAGTTTTCAGTTTTCATTAAGTAAGTAAAAAAAAAAGAAATAATGTTACTATGTTATAAAAATGAGTTGTAAATGTATGACGTGGAAACAATGGTGGTAGGTGTCGTATGCAAATGAGTTGCTCTGTAATGTAATTGTAAAAATTAAAAAAGTAGTCAAATATACTTTTAAAGAATTATTCTGCAATCACTCGTTGCTTGATTCAAATGAGCCAAAGCATAAAACAGCCTGTTTAGAATGCCTTCATCAATTCATTTTTGGATTGTGAAAAAAGGAGCTTGAGATAGTAAATGTGTGTAATGGTTGCGAGGTATCAGTCAACATTATTTGAAAGATGAACTTCGATGGAGAGCTATCGGAAAATTAGGGGAAAGCCAAAGTCAGGTGAAACTAGGAAGATGGCTGAATGTGAGTCGCTGTATGGTCTATAAATAAGGAACCAATTTCAAATTACATGAGCAGTGTCGGAGAAACAGCAATGCTATCCGATACAGCTACGATCTGCTCTGGTATCTGGTTCTACTGTACGCAGAAGACTTCAGGAAGAAGGTCTTTCTACTGGGTGAGCAACAATCTGTGTAGCCCCTTACCCCATCACCGGTCAGAAGAGAGAATGTTTGAAATGGGCAACTTTTCTTGTCATTTTGATTGAAGACGAATGAAGGTCAATGTTATTTGCAAATTAGTCCAAATTTACTGCGTACAGCGATTTTAGGTGCATTCAATTCCGGAGAGAACCAGTGACACTTACGGTAAATGTAGCAGGTTGGTTTGGGCTGGTTCATTAGAACAGGCCGATATGTGCTTGAAGAGGAAACATAAGAAAAAATGCTGGACAGTAGAAGGATAATGTCCCGGACCCGTAAATTCGGATTACGAAGGTGATAAATTGCCGATACGTTTCTCTTTTAAGACAATAATGCTCATCAACACCGAGTTAAGTTGCTCAATTAGTATCTTTAAGACAAAATCCCTGATCTTAATCCTACCGAGTGAGTCTCAGATGCTCTCATAAGCTGCCCTCATCAACCATTCTCGCCAAGACATGGATAAGTATAGAAAAGCTTAAAAGAAACAATGTTCGTTGCTACCTACTTAACTTCTAGATATCATCATTGCTATGAGGTCTAAATTACTGTTGGGATGACCACACCCCGTATTGAGACTATTTATTTAATTTGGACACCTTGTTTTTTTAACCTGATTCGGTACATATTAATTTTTTGAAAAAAATCGGTGTTACTTACAAAAATGTCATTTAGGTAGTTAGTTAATACAATAGGTTACAGGTATTCATTTAAGTAATTTTCATTTACACTAATTATGTACTTTTTTGAGTTATCGTGATTTTTTTTTCCTTATTAAAGGAAAACAATGTACCTACTTACTTATCTCTCTATAGAACTTAATTTTAAGATTTCAAGAATTTAGGATAGATATACTTGGCAACCTTCATTATCAAATGCACAATATTCTCTCTTTCTTCCAAAATCGGTATTTTGTGAAATGTATAATTTATTGAAAATCTCTGGAAATCAGTTTTATTCGGTTGACGATCCTTTGTATTAGCAGCTGGGCTCCGGTTTGTTAAACAAACATGGCGGCAGTCTAAAATGTTCGTCTTGTTTGTCTTCAAAGTACTTTAGAACTATATCAATATTTTACTTCCTTCAATATTCCGTCGATCAATGGCAAATTTCATTTCAAGTGCTAAATTATCGCGAATTGCCAGTAGACAAAGTTCAATGAGTACTTGTTAATGTAACAAAAACATAGGAATGCTATTATAAAAGTAAGTACCATTTTAATTAATAAATCCATTAATTAATAAAATAATAACACGACAAATTATAGAAAGTCTTGATCTATTCAGTAATAAATGAAGATTACATTGTTTTTTTTTTGTTTTTTAACTTCGGATCGAAATCCACAGCATTTTTGCTGAATAGAAACGAGAAAGAAGAAAATAAAATTTTTAAACAAAGCTTTTTTCTGCTGAATGGACAAAGTAGATCATTCAGAAATATATGGCGGGCCCTGAGTTTGAGAAACTTCTGCAGAAATTGCTATTATTAATTAATTTTTGTTCAGTATTTGCTTATTTTCTTTTCACAGTATAGGGAATCTTAATATTAATTCAAGTTTAATGATTATTATTATTATTATTATTATTATTATTATTATTATTATATATGTATATATCCCACGGGAGCCTGTAGTGGTCTGTGGGAGACCTGGTAAGACCGGGACTGAGATGAGGTCGAGTGGTGAGGCCAATGCTCGCCCGCCTACAACCCGGGAGAAAAAAAACCCGTACTAATTCAACATAGGGCTGGGTGAACCCGAGGAGCAGTCTGGAGGAGAATTCAACCTGGAAAAACCCTTCCCATCCGCCGGGGTCAGGGATTGAACCAGCCTCTTCCAACCACGTTAAATTAATTCTGAGCTTTTGTGAATACAATGACACAAGCCATTGACAAATTGTTCGACATTCACTCTCTGTCCACCGTATTATTATTGTGTATTACTTTATCTAGTATTTTAATGACTCTTATTTTTATTTAGAAATTTCGTTTGTTTCGAAACTCGCTAAGACAAACCGGATTATTAAAGTTAAACTCCTTTTATACTTTGCTTAATTTTAAATATATATGTTTAAGGAAAATAAAATAGGAGGAATTTTCTCTTTTTTTTTTTTCTAAGAAAGCTCAAAAGAAATATGATTAGGAAAATGATTTAAAGAGTTGTACGACTTGAAGTTAGGAAATCATTAAATAATAGCGCTGTTTCATTCTCCAATATTATTTTCTATTGTGCTCTATTCATAGTTGAACCTAATTTTCAATCTCGCATCAGTAGATCACGCGAACTCACCATTTACTTTTCGTCATTTATTCGTATTATTTTCAAAAATATCACCGTCACGTTTATTAAAATGCATTGAGTAATAAAACAATCTTTTTAATCCGTACGTTGTTGATGAGCGAATAAAATCCCGGGCCCAGCCAAGCCGTTTTCAGCTGTTCCAACTTCCTCGCTCCTGTAGTGCCTGTATGAATTAGTGGGGTAATAATAAAGCTGTCAGCGTTGCAACGGGTGTCGAATTACTTTCGCAATTGACAATAATTTGCCCAGGACGTGTTGACACTGCTGTTATGCAATCTCTCGATTAAATGAGAAGAGGAACGATTGGAGAGAGAGAGAGAAAAAAAAAGAAGGATTGGGGAGGATGCAAGCGTCCAAAACCCACGTGATAATTACAATGACAAATGGAGGAAATTGGTGTGTCAAAAGGATTCGTTCTAGTGTGTAGGATTTAAAGGAGAACCATACAAGGGTGTTCGTGTAACTTTATAAACTATTTCATTCTGTTATCACTGCTTTATTTGCTACGTATTGTTTCAGATAATTTTGAATTTATAATTTTTCTTATATCTAAGTTTTAAATTCCTTAATATTAAAAAAATAAATAAAATGAATTGGTATTAATGGAGTCGTCAGATATGTTCCATGCTTGTCATACTTAAATTGCAGTGACCATCATCAGCGGAATAACAAGGAAAATCCAAATACTTAAAAGATAAAACATAAATATTGTGTTTTAAAGAAACAATACCATAGAAAAACCTTGTTTTTTAATCTCGATTGCAATCAAAATAATTTTTTATGTAAATATACAAAGCAAGAAGTGTAGAAAGAGTTGTGGTGAATAGTGTTCAACGATTTAACCTCTTGTTATGTAAGTTCCATTTAATTATAATTACCGGCGATTACATACAAAAGGCGGATATACTTCGCATAAATACAGTATGGCAACCAAAAAAATTAGTGCTTTTGTTCTGTAAAACTTTTCGATGGCGAAGGGTTAATGGTGATGAATCTGTGTAAATCAATTTTTATGTTATATTATAGTAGACAAGATTTAACGTGTGGAAATTAATTAGATCCTAAATAAAAAGCCAACACACTTATAATATGATAAACAACAATTAACAGATTAAAAATTGACATGTTTCGATCAGACCAAGCTGATCTTTTTCAAGTAACTGATCTCAAGGTGCCTGGTGATTAATGTACGAAAATTAATGGAATGAGTCAATAGGATGAAGATGATAATGTGATCGGAAATGCTGCGCCATCTGGAAGCGGAGACGCCAACTTCAACTTCGGTAAGATGCTTCTGGTTAATGACATCAACATGGTTATGACATCAGGAGAACCGTCATCAACTGGAAATGAAAAGCTCATCAAAACTAAAGGACAAAAAAAAAATGAAATGATAAAATAAAATGGAAGGGTTAGGAGATACAATCTTTTTCTTTCTTGGGGAAACCATAGTGATACATGATAGTTACAGAAATGCAATCATTGTAACAAAATGGATTTGGTTGGTTATTATGAAAAACTTTTTGCGTTTACATAAAAGATACTAAGTTTCGTGTGCAAGGATTGGAGGATGGGTAGTGTCTATAGTATGATCAGTGTCTCTGACATGTAATGCGATGAGGTAATTAAAATCCTTGGTGCGAATAGCAGCAGCGTGCTGTCCTGCTCGGGTTTTGATAGGCTGCCGTGTATAGACAGTTAGTACCCAGACATTGTAAAGCATAAATGACACCTTTGGGGTTCTAAAGAGGAACAGAATCAATGGCATTAATGGAAGATGAAAGGATAACAAATATAGGAGAAGTCAATGTGACGTTACAGGACCGTAACAGTTTAGTGAGTGAAGAAAATTAAGACTGATTGAAGGGGATAGAAACATAAATATTACCAAAATGTTTTTGTAGTAGTCTTTAAGATGTATATGTTGTGGATAGCTCTAATCCTTGCACATGAAGCCCAACATCTTTTACGTAAATGCAAAGAGTCTTTACATAATACTAACCCAATCCATTTTATTACAATGATTGCATTTCTATAACTACCATATATCACTATGGTTTCCACAAAAAAGAAAAAGATTGTATCTCCTAACCCTTCCGTTTTATTTTATCGTTTTTTTGTTTTTGTTTTTTGTCCTTTAGTTTTGATCAGTTTCTCATATCCAGTTGATGACGGTTCTCCTGATGTCATAACCACATGCTTCACTTCATCTTACCGCTTCCAGATGGCGCAGCATTCCGATCACATGATCATCTTCATCCTATTGACTCATTCCATTTATTTTCGTATATTAATCCACCAGGCACCTTCAGATCTGTTACTTGAAAAAGATCAGCTTGGTCTGATCGAAACGTGTCGATTTTTAATGTGTTAATTGCTTTTTATCACATCAAATGTGTATTGGTTTTTCATTTAGAATCTAATATGTTATATTATGTTTGGAGAGTGATTGAAGGTATTCGTCATTATTAGTAGAACTCTATAAATTGGAAACAGTAACGGGAATATTATATCACTGTGTTTCATTTGTATTAAGGCTATACGGAAATACCAACAAATGATTATGCAGCAAATTCTTCCACGTTTTTGTTTTTTTTTTGTTTTTTTTTTTACGACTTTGTACAGTAAAAGTATAAAGGCAGGGAAGTTCTTTCGTTCATTCTCTCCATTACTCTTCAGCCCATACTATTAGTCGGACACACATGAGTATTATTAGAATAATAAGGTATTATTGGAATCCTTACAATTTACAGAGTTGGAGGAAATAATATAATTTCTGCCGTCACTTCTTGTCTGTTCCCGAAAATGAAACAAGTCACCATCTCTACTATCCAAACTACAAGTTGGGCAGACATGAATCATACTTTATTGGAACCCTTGTGATTTGTACAGGTAGGGGAAAAATAAGAGTTCTGCGTTAACTTCTGGTCCTGTCATCCAGGGAGTGACCGAAAATTAATTGTGTCACCACATAAACTACGAGTTGGATAGACATGAGTAGACATTATTGGAACCCTTACGATTTGTATTGCGGAAAAAAAAGGAGGTCCGGTTTGCCGCCCCTTCCTGCTTCAGTCTCGTGATATTACTTAAAAATAAGTATCCTCAATATCTTATAGGTATTCTGAATGTTTTGATTGTTTTTTTTTTTTATCTTGTATCTGTACGCATAGTAATTACTTGCGTTGTGGCGACAAAAACCCAGATTCGAATCCTAGTCACGGCAATGCTTGTTTTCCCTTTTTATCTTATTTTGATTATTTTTTGTTATTTTTTTTTTCTTTAGAATATTTTTTTATTTTTTAATCATTATTTGTAAAAAAAGTGAAAAGTATGAATAACTAAATATATGAGGTCGCTAGGGTTTCTTGTACAATACGAAACCAATTTTTTTGTTGGCCTTATCTTACTTCTGAATTCTATATATATTCATTTATAAGTGTATCAATAGTTAAAAGTCATTATTACGAAGACTCACATCCATAATCCTTTCACTGAGAAAGATTTTTCTCTACAATTTAGATTCTAGTTAAGAAAAAAAAATCATTATTATTAAATTCAGTGACGGGATGATTATCATAGAGTATATTTAGTACAATTCTGTGTTATCTTAGGTTCCAAGCAGGACAGTAACTGTGTATTACTTATTTATTTATTTATTAATGTTTCTATTTTTTTTGAGGGCATATTAAAGAAAAGGATTTTCAGCAAAACATGAAATAATGATAAAGAGAGTTTATTTGTAGAGAAATAAATAAAATTCAAAACTGGTCTTTAAAATTAATTACTGATGAATATCTTCAAAACTTGAATTGATTTTCGATGTCTACTTGATTTGCATAATTATGTTTGGCGGGACAAGAATTTTGGAGACGGACCAAATCCTTTCTTAAGAATTAAATTAGGCCATAAAGTTACTGAAGCCTGTGGTGTGATAATAAATCTGCAGAATTCCTGACATTAGCCACAGCAGTCCAGATTCGTTAATAAATCACAAATTTAGAAATAAAAGAATAAATAAGATTTCTATAAGCCACAGCTTAATCACCAAGAGGCTTAATTACCAGAGGGAGTTATTCAGATTGAACTGAGTTTCGTAAAGTCCATTTCTTAACAGCATTCCAGTCAAGGAGGAATTTAATCTTTACCAGGTCTTCGAACCTCCGAAGAAATGAAGTGGTTAGTCTTCATTTATTAAAAACGCAGTAAGTCTTTGATGTGGCAAAGCAACTATTGATTTGTATCAATGGAATGAAATGCTTTCTCTGACTTTTTTTTTTTATTTCAGACCCGATTTCTAAGAAGTTATAGGAAGTTAGAATAAGTTTCTGAAGAATTTAAAATCAATTTTTCTTTGTTTCTTTTTGTTTTTTTTTAAATTTATTTTTAAAGAGAAGAAATATCTTCTGCTGTTTTGAATCTCAATATTACACTATTCGAATATAACTATATTTTCACAATCGAACTAATTGACTTTTTCGAGGTCTCAAATGTAAACTAAAAATATACAAAATAAATAAGAGAGGAAAGAATATTTTGATTTGGTTTTAAATGGTCCATATTACTTAGACAATTCAAACGATCTTAAATCGTATGAAAGCATGCGCAAATTAGGGGTTTAGTAAAATGAATTTAAATTCATTCTTAGATTTCGAAAGAAGTCCATTGTTTCATATTAATGTATAACAGTTTGAATATTACATTCACCTTCACGCGTATATTTCTATTTGAATTTAAGCAGAAAAAAATCACTTAATTTGAAGCTAATTTTTGATTTGTTCATTAAACTTAGTCTTATTCATATCCAGTAAATATATATTTTTCTAGTAAATATATATTTATTAGTAATGAAAGATTAGAAAATAAGTCTTTAAATAAAAGACTAGAAGTTTGAAAAACATAGTAAAATCAAATAATCAAACCAAATTACATAAACATATTAAATATGACAATAAAGATGAAAGCTTGATATTACATAAAATATAAATATTTTCTATCACAAAAACCATTGTTGCAATTCCTGGCAGCAGGATTATTCTGATTGTCGTCATTGTTAGAACTTGCTCAAAAGAACATTAGCAATCCTTTCTTCTCTGAAACGATAAGGAAAGAATGCAGTATACAGACAAGAACTCAATGAATAGATCGTAGAAGAAGAAAACTGGAAGAATGAAAAGTCAAAAAAAAAAAAAAAAGGACTGCGAAGAATAAGAATTGAATGGAAATATGAAACGCACGTGGAAGATACAACAACAATAAACTTTGACATTTGTAGATGATGAGATACAAACTGAAATGAAGACAGTAACAAGAAAAAGGATTAGAAGAAGAAAATGACGAAATTCGTTAACTGAGATGTGATAATGTATAACAAGAAAGGATTAAGGAAAAAAAATAAATTTATGAGAGCTAGAGATTGAATTAATTACTTATATTATCGGATCCTTCAAAAATTTAATTTCAATTAAACAGAAAGACAGCACGTGTAAGGCTTAAATAAACTAAATTCCACAATTTCTTTATTGTCCATCCGTCACTTTAACTACCGCCAACTCCAAGCAGCTTAACTCTTTTAAAATATCGAATTTGTTATTTCACTATTATTTGAATTTCAAATTAAAGTCTACACTAAAGAAGAGTTTTCAATAAATAAAAAGTTAGTTTAAAAATCAAATTATATCCGTCAAAATCTATTCTATTCTGAATAGTAGAACTTAAGTCTTATTTTAAATTGTATTTTGGAGAATTATTGATTGAGCTTATAACGCGAATTGTTAGATCCTGTTATAAAGCGATTCTTACAATAAGCCTTCAAAATGTAATGATGCCAAGAGAATACTAGTAACATCTCTATGCTTTGATACTGATTTACGTATCATCGCACAGAAAGAGACACAGAAAGCACATTAAAAAGAAAGTCAAAACGTTTTTCATAGGTATCAAAAACGTGAAATTCATTTCAATTCCAGAATTTATGTTCATTTTCAACCACATCCCAACACAAGTGCTAGACATTAGCACTTAATTGTTGACAAACTCTTTTAATGTTTTATGATCTAATACTGTTTCTAATTGGTTTTTCCGTCAGATTCTTTAAACTCCATGGCAATGAAAAGCTGTTCCTTTCATGTATGTGTTACTTAAAATGAACAGTTAACTTCAAAATGTGCAATGGCTACTTAGTAAGTATTAAGTGTTCGAACTGCAATTGAAATATTCATTCAATTTTGATCAAATAATTTTTAATTGAAGAAGAATCGAAATTAAATACAAAACATTGAAAGTTCTCTTTAATATTTACTTGCTTAATTGTTTTATAAAAAATACTTTATAGCGTTGATTCATTCACACAATACAGTACAGATACTCCTCGACTTACGATGGAATTACGTCGCGATTAACCCATTATAAGTCAAAAATGCATTTAGTTCACCTACCCTAGCGAATATCATACCTTAGCCTAGCCTAGTGGCTCTTGTTATCCAGCATTGCGAGAACACATATCTCTAGCCCGGGATAAGATATGACTTCAAAATTCCAAATACGATTTCAACTGAATACCTATAACTTTCTCACTACCGTAAAGTCCAAAACTCATAAGTCGACCCATAGTAATTATTATTTTTACGTAGAATTTCGTTTAAAAACCATAGGATTTATTAGCTAGTTGTTTTATGAAGGCTGTATCGTTTTTTGAAGGAATATCAACGAAAATCTGTGAAATTGTAAAATTGCCAGAAAGATTTAGTTGTAGTATCATCTGCAACCAGTAGTTTCTTTTGGATTGGATTTTACTTGAAAACATCATCTTCATCAACAGTTAAAGTAATCTTTTTCTAAAATAAAATCTAGGAGTTTTATAATCATATTAATAAAAAAATCAATTATGTATTTGCTTATTTTAGAATTTAGCAAAGTTTTACAAATACAATCTCTTCAAATACTGGAATAAATAAGTTCATAATAAACTAGGAAGTAAAGTATATATGTTTAATATTAGAATTAAACATTATGGCATTAATAGTAATAAAATTTGGACCCAAACGCTTTCATATGAATAAAGAATTTATATATATATGATTTTAATCCCTTTTATTAAAATTTAAGGTATTTTAATGCTGTGCAGATTTAACAATACAATCTGCGAAACACCTGAAAATCTCAAGAATAGGAGAAATTTGTAATATAAAATTATTTAGAAAATTACTTAGAAGACTGCATTAAACAAAACTATACATAATAAACAAAAGAGGTAACAATTGATATTAAGAAAGAGAAAAATTTCATTACTTTGCTTTACAGAAATAATATAAAGATCAATATTTATTCTTGGTATCGTATTAACTTTTTACTTAGAATACAAATACCTTATTACATAACGAATAAAACTCTTGTGAATTCTAAATATTTATCTACATAACTATGTTTGTATTTAAGAATTAACGAAGAAATCCATTGGCAGTAAATTTATAAGACACACATTTTTTTCTTATTTAATGTTACAAGATATGAATATTAACTAACGTTTTCAAATGCTACTTCAGCTACATGTGCAAAATACAACGATGTATCATTATCTTTTATAGATACAACTTTACCTTAACCATCATTTAATGAACAGAAATGAAGTTATTTGTTTTCTTTCTAACTAAATGAATTCCAGTTAGCAAATGTTATTAACTATTGATATGTAAACATTTATCCTTGTATGAATCTTCAATGAAGACCCGACTACTATTACAACTGGCATCGTGTATTAATAACATTCTGTTTGATGCAATCATGTGTCCATACATTATATATTGAATGCGTCAAGAAATGCGATCCCTCTACAACGGGGCACACCAGTCGCCGGTGGTAGATGTATAAGTCAATCGGCAATTGGGTAAAACGCTCATGGATCTTTTCCTGTATCAAATAACCTTCTTTCCGTTGCCACTTCTAATCCTCCGCCTGACAGGTGGTGCCAATCACCTGCCAACGGTTCATTATTGCCATTGACTCGCTGCTTCCCCTCCTGACCAGTTTCGAAACGAATTCAGAGCAGAAACGGCGCTGAGTTCAAAGGACTGTAAATGGTACAACACTTCTCAATGCGTGAAAAAATTCTAAGCACGATATTTCAAATTTCCATTTGAATATATTTCAAATTTACTTGAATCTCAACTATGTAAAATATTAAATATTTTTACAACAATAGCTATCTAGGAAATAATTTCGGGAGAGGACGGCGAGGAAAGATTCTAAGAGTTCTATCCGGGACCGTTCTCAGCCTGCTTATTTTTGTGAAATTCAGGCTCATTAGATCAACATGTTTGAATATATGTGTCTTTGTGTTAAATATCTCTAATAGCTTCTATGAAGTGAATAAAATTCCTTGAAATTAGGCATGAATATATATAGCAGGGAGACGATTCAACGTTGTTATCTTTTCAGAGGAGGTCCCTGCAGTGAAATTTGAACGTGAAGATGATAAAAATCTCCATGAAAAAGCATTAGAAGAGAAAAAAAAAAGATATCTATCAATGACACGTGCATATGAATCCATCTTAATTATCTGTTGTCATTTACTAATAATTTGATGGAATTGAAACAAAATTCGATTTAGATGATTAAAGTAGTTTTGGATTTAATTGCTTAAATCAAAAACAAATGAAGAATTAAAGGATTTCATTGTATATGCCGTGTTATAATATAATACGTAAAGACTACTTTAACTTGTTTTCACGAATTTCAAGAACATAGAAAAATAAATAGAAGACAAATAAAGAGAAAAATAGGCCTTGCAGTTTTTTTCTGAAACTTCTTGTTAGTTCTGTATTCTTCGTAATTATGTTGCTTAGGAATATTATAACTTACATGAGAAAATGGTGAGGGAATTGAAAAATTCGACATTTTCGGAAAATTTCAAAAAGACAGAAAACTTTCGATCTCCTCCTATTTCTAAAACATTTTACTGATCGTTTTAAAATCAACAATATTTTCAAACAAGAATATGCAGTGGATAGAAGAATGCCGAAAGTAGCCTACTTAACACTGAGCCCCAAAAAATGGAATTAATATCAGTCAAAAAGACAATATTTTCAAAAACAATAGAATTTTTTTTACCTTTTTAATTACTGAAATTTAGAAATAGTGAATGGAAAACTTAGTTCTACAAAAATATAAAGTATTAAAAATATCCTAACATGTGCGTTCCGTGGTTTATTCTCAGATTTCTTTCGTCAATACAAAAAACAATTTTTCTATTAAAAAGAGATCTGAGCTTACTAGAAACCTTCAATATTTTTACAATAATAGTTGAATTTTCTTGGAATTCATTATAGAAAAGTTTTACTTAAAGAATAAAAATTCACCAATTCTTAAAAGTAAATTTCATACAGATCCTGTAAAGTCAAAATAAATAAACTGCGAAAAAGTCGTTTGAACAAAAGAATTAAAAAATATAAGTAATTAACATTTATTATACATTTATTATTATGAATAATAAACATTTATTCTATTTGAAATAATAAATTTTCAAAATTAACTAAAAACCACCTCAACACGTGATAGATAGGTAAAAACCTCGGTTGGCCGCCGAAACAATTTATGGTATTTTTTGTTTTTGCCCTTATGATTAGCATGTCCCGTAAATCAAGTTGTAGCTGCATCAATAGTTCCAAGAAAATTTCAATAATCGTTGACCCTCAAAAAGCTGAAAGTTCAGATTCTTTTTCCTAAGAGTTGTAAAAGAAAAATCTGGTATCATAGTTAAGGCTAAGAGGGATCCGTTGTATTATAAGTACAGTCGTCCCTCGCCACTTCGCGCTTCGACTTTCGCGGCTTCGCTGTATCGCGGTTTTTTTCAAATATATTCATTAAAAAGTTGATGAGATAGTGAAAATGATACAGCACGCGCACGGTTGTCAGAGTCAATTATACACCCCTATACTGTAATTAAAATTAAAATTACTGTACGTATAGACTGTAGGCCTATGTATTCGAGCACCCCCGCAAATCCTTCAACGCCAGGTGCAGCCGCTCGACCATCCCTTGTGTGGGGCAAGAACTTTTTTCCAAAAAAATCGGGTGTGGTGAAACCAAGCCAATCAGAGCGTGCTATTCACTGATCCTATCCTCTTCCTATACTGGTCACTGATTGGCTCAGCCTCATGCAAATTCGTTTCTTTCATACACGCTTCTACATCGCTACGCATCGGAAGCATCTTTGCTCTTGTAAGTGTTTCCGATTTCTGAGAATTTTTATCTAAGCCCCACGACGGCTCCTAAACTAATGGGGTGTTATTTCATGTCCAGAGGGCTCTAATAATGTTAAAAAGTTCAGAGGGTCGTGAAGAGGTTTTCTATGCTCTAACTACGAAAATATACTATTTATAAATAAAGAATCCTATTTCGCGGAAATTCACTTATCGCGTAAGAGTCCGGAACTGATTTATCGCGATAAACGAGGGACGACTGTATATTATTAAGGTTAAACAATAAGATAACACAAACTACATGAAAATCATTTTTCAATTGGGGCAAAAGATATGTCTTACAATACCAATATCATGACTAGCCTATTTTTTTTGCAATCTGTCTTGTCATCAATACAACGTGAGGAAAAGCTTTATCGTGTATGATTTCCTTTCGTCAATTCCTCGAACATCCACAGTCTAGCATTACAAGTTCTTATTGTTGCTTGTTGCTTCCACCGATTCACGCCTTGACTATCTAAGAAAACTTGTGTTGAAATCTCAGTATCGGAGGGAAAGAACTGCTAAGGTGCCATTCAATGGATTCTGGAACATACAATACTCCGCCTCCATTGACTATATTGAAGAAAAAAAAGTCTTTCTTCAGTTTTCAGGAGTTATGCCCATACTCTACACATCTTTGCCTTTAAAATATCATTAACTGCTTCACAATTCACTTTGACAGACCCTGTGATATCGTAAGCAGTACTGCCATAGTGATTCAAATGGATACTTGTAGTCATCGATAATTTTTCCAGTGCTGACACTTCTGTTTTATTGAATGAGTTCAACAACTCGACAGCAGCTGTCATCACTAACGGAAGTTCATAGGCGACGACTTTCTGGTGCACAAACCAGAAAGTCATCACCTATCAACTTCGTTCAATAGTGAGAGCTAAGAAATTCAGTTTCTCTTACTTTCAGCTTTTTCACTGAACCACCCATCTCACGTTACATTGCACATTACTGATGTCGATTATTGTATCGCCTTATGCAAGTGTGGAAGTGAAGACTTAAGCAGTCTTCCTTTGATCACTGGTAATAAGTCCAGTACGTTTATCTATTTTAACCTTATCATCAGCTATTATTGGAACTTTTGTCTTTGCTCCAATTTCTCATCGAACATTCTACTCACTCGCTATACAAAACACGAGAGTACAAAAAAAAATCATGGCGTAATTTCATCTTTAATTCCACATCAACATATATTTTAATTTTAGTATTTTATAGATCAATAAACATACTTTTTGATAGATCCTCAAGTAATATAACATAAAAAAAATCAAGTGACCTTTTTTTTCCTTGGCATGGATTTATTATTATTTCTAAAGAATTTCAATATTTAGAAGATTTTGTTTTCATTTGATGATAGAGCAAAATTGACACTACAGTAGAGCTTTGATTATACGAACTAATTAGGACTAGGGTGGGTTCGGTTAATCAAGTAGTTCGGATAATCAAATATATATGAGACTATTCAGTTTATACGAAAAATATGTAATAACATTTACAGTTAAATTATTATAATAACCCTAACCAGCGGCAAAAGTTAGTATTATATCTTGAAATCTGAAATCTTATAAAAATTAATTCAACTTAGGAAATAATTTTTAATTTCTATAATGAGAAATTAAGACTATCTTCTAAATATCTATATCTAAATATTGGAGGGTGGTTCGACTAATCAATATTTAACTGCATTAAAAACTAAGAATATTTTTCGTCTGTCATCTTTTGGATAATGAATCCTAGGATGGCCACCAAACTTCGTTATTGTTAATAGATGTAATTACTTTTTTTTTTTTTTAACTTCGTCATTTATTGTCTAAGTGGCTAATTTAGAAAGAGTGAAACGAACAGTTCTTGAAGTCTTGATGGCATTCTAGCAGTTTGACGACTTGTTTTAGACAATATTGTCGCGCTGTCCACACATTGTCAAGACAGTGCATCATTGAATTTTCAGAAAGACAGATCGCATTTTTCAACTGTCGAGATTTTCAGACAGTCACTGGGTTTGCAAACTCCGTCTTTCATTTAGTCCTATAAACACAACTCCATTGCTGTCAAGACTCGTGTTTCGAAAAGCACTTGGCGAAGAAAACTCGACATCACCGATTTGAGTCATCAGTTGTCGCACTCATGATAAATTGATGGTGGACCATTTTCGTAAACTACGAGGACGCCATTACACATCTCGCCATTCACGAAGCATTCCGAGTTTCAATGTCGACATTTTGTTGCAAACCAAAAGAACTTAACTAACAGTAGTTATGGCAGATTCCAAACTATAATAAAATGTTTGTCCTCAGTGCAACATGTTATAAAAACAGCTTTAACATTATACAATGCTATCATCTTTACAAATTTTACTCGCCGTTTTTACAATTTTATCGCTTTTTAATTCTTTGTTTTCTATTCAATAAATGTAATTTAGAGCATTAAGCTTCGATCTTTCTTAGTGGTAATCCAAGAGGATTTTTTAAAATTTGAGGAATTGGGAATTGACTTTTGTTTTTTTTTGGTTCTTGATTGAGAAGCTTTACATGGTAATGTTTATATAATAATATTTAACACAATAATAACAAGTACATAAACATACAAGTAAATTTTGAAAATTTGCTAGTATTTTTGCAAGATTGAATTATGAGGGTTTTTTTTCCAGAATTCAATGAGGAAAAAAACGAATCGATCACAATTCTAATTTGAGTCATTGTCGAAAATTGTTTTTGTTCGATTGGTTCCAGAATATGAGTTGAAATTGAAGCAGAAATATTTGACAGGAAATTCCCAAATTAGCGGGGTAGCAAAATCCGAGATTAAAATCACAAAAGATAAGAAATTGGGACCAACATATCAAATTAGGAGGAGAGAGGATGTAATCCTCATTGCATCCGGCAGTGAAAGAAATGTAACATTTAGGAATTGTTTTTTTTTGGTTGGAAAGCTAACGTTTATTTGTAAACCTTCCCACCCCCTCCCCCTCCAATTATATAAGCTACTATTTAATTAAATTAAATTCAGTAATTAAGACAAGCCGAGCTACTACTAAGGCATTGCTAAGTGATTAATTAATCAATTAATAAAGAAATCTAAAAAAACACTGCCTTGTAAAATAGTGAAATTGATTGATATATTCTGGATAATTCGTGGACCAAATACTTTGTTAGAGCATTATAAATCACCATTTAGTAATCATGAGGCTCTTGAGTGTAAGTAGCAAGTGAGGGTTTTAAAGAAGACATGTGTTTTGGTGGGCGGTTGTGCGGTTGAATGCACATTCTTGATATGAATCACTATCTGATTGTGGTCACAATGTGAAAGCCGATACTTTGAGACGGAAAGATCCAATGCTAATGGACAATTTAAAGACATCTGTTGACTCTGACATTCACTCCCAGCACCAGAACCAAATGCAGCGTTTCTCGTTTGAGTAATTGAAAAAACAAAACTTATATTACAAAAACTTTAAATATTGAACTTATTAATAAAAAAAAATCATTTAAGAATTTCTTTTTAGATAAATAAAATAAATTTTATATCTAATGTTGTCTTCCCATTTACTTAAAATTTAAAAAAAATATTTCCTCCTGCTTTAACTAAATTTGAAAAATAAGGCTACTATTGAAATATGAAAATTTCTTTAGTTATCCTGAAATCAGATCGTTATTCTTTTAAAACTTTGGAGGCATTAAGTTAGTCTAGTAATTATTTTCGACAATACATTTGTTTAGAATGACAAAGTCTCTGATTTTGGGCCAGAGGGAGAAATTTCAATGTTGGTTCTGTGAGGTCTCGGAATTGGGAATCGTGAAGCAAATATCAATTTATGTAATACATGCAAACGATCATTATACAATATCTTCGAGCGAAGAGTTGTTCAATAGAGTAAAAATCTTATTGGGGGCAATTGCGGAAAACAATCTGAACGCAGATTCAACAGATTAATTTCATGTATTCTCAAAATGGCTCTTAATGTATTTATATAAGATAAATCTAAAAATTATTTACTTTTTCAAGTATAAGTACATAAATACATTAATGATAGGCAGGGTTTTCCATAAGAACGATTTCATGTAGCATGTCACATGATCAGTGGAGAAGGAAAAATATTTCTTTGCTTTGCAACGTTATTCGCATCAAAAATGTTATTAGAAAATGGAATTTGGTGGGAAAAGTACATATTGATCTTTACGATGCGAAATTTTCATACTCCAGCATAATTAAGCAATGAAATTTCAAGGCAATAAAGTCAGTTAAAATCAGTTATAATTACAGAGAACCAAAAATGTAACGAATTACTTGGAACGGAAATAAGTTACACCTGGAAAAACCGCATGGGTCTTTAATGCGTTCTCACGCCTTTCTACAAAAGCTAAAGGAAATGGAATCTAAAAAGAACAAAAAAACATTGCCAGATCACAGGAGAGTCAAAGACAACTGTGGGACGCATAATTCATCAAGATCTAGGTGTTCGAAAATATCATAGACTAACGATACACAAGCTGAAATCCCGTCACATTGCAAGCGCAGATCCAATTACCATATGAAGGTACTTGGCAGGTGATGGATGAGAAAATATTGTAATCCTTGATGAAGCCTGGGTCTATTTAAATGAGTGTAATAAGGCAGGGATAATTTTCTAATGACACCAAAGATAGGACAGAATGGTTTTATCAGTGTAAGGAAACTGTTTTTTTCGAAAGGTTCATGAAAATGGTAATAATCGGATAGAGTTAACACTGAGTAGAATTTTTGGGAAAGAAAGAAAGAACATTTTGGAACCTTTATATCTTAATGAAATCAACAGATGATAACTTTGAGGAGTGTACGAATGTGTAAATCCACCAAGACAAGGCCTCGTCTCGTACAGCAAAATCGTACAGTAATCTACGTGAATCGCATGGCTCAAGAAATGGAAATTTGGGTTATTCCGTACCTGTAAAAATCATCAGATGCTATGGATTCAGTTTACTAAAAAGAAACCCTGGAAAGAGATAACCTACAACTGTTGATGGGCTCTGGAAAGCCTGAAAGGAACCAAACATCAATAATAATTTTCCAACGAAGCCTCCTTCGTTGGAAACTGTGATGTCCAGCGACAGCCAGGGAAGCAAATAGAATAGAATCATTGTTGGTTGGGTGGTTTCTATCAACCTGAATGCTGTCAAAATCGCTCTTAGAAACTTCAGACAATATTCCATACACAAAAATATATTAATCTGACAAAACATTCTGAAGAAAAGCTGATAAAAATAATCGTTGCTATCTAATGTAGAACACATTAAGGCACTCAGGTTGAATATTGTAAATTCGTTCAGATTGTATTTTTTTAATTCATTACTCAAGTTTTTGTTGCAGTACAGAAACTTACTGTTCACAGTTAACAAAGTTCAACTTCGGTGAAAAGATTACCATTCGAGAATTGTTAGTTTGCCTTATAGCAGGCGTTTCACTATTATCTATTTCATTACGAAGTTTACTTGGCTCTTAAATAAATTTCCCCAAATACTGTCCACATCGACTTTTGTAAAGTGCTCCAATCATTGCTTATTAAAATGCTTATTAAAATGAATTGGTTCCTCCTTTACATTTTTTTTCCTTGTTACTCTTTCAAACTTTTTAAATTCCCTTTTAAATTCGGAAGACTTTTTTCTCTGTTGGAATTTCGTTTTGAATTTTTATTATTCTCAAGTCTTCAGTAGTTCACTTTCTTAAAAACTGACTTGACCTTTTTCGTATTGCTTAGAAATGCAAATGCAAAAGAAAAGCTACTTGTCTTACTTTCTCGAAAGCAGTATTTCTATTAGCATCGAATTAGAATATTTAAACAATAATGACAACTCTCTGCCAAAGGTATTGCAGATTTCTCAATGTCGTTCATTCAACCGTCTGAGAAGATAATCGAAAACTAATTATTCTACGAAGCTGAAACTTTAGTAGGATTCGGTTAGTTTAATTGAAGATCGCTATTAGCTTTGATACATATGAGCAGCTGATAAGAAGCTACAATTCGTTCATCTGTCTGATTATTTGTAATCTAAAACTATTCGTCCTATCAAACGGAAATTAGTATAAGGTTTTTATAAGGATGATACAGTTTGGTTTTGATGGACTCGGCAGTCATGTGGTAAGGCGCTTCACTGAGGCAGAGGTCGGGGATTTTTCCACCATAATTTCTCCTGCAGAATGGTGTTAATGGTACTGTATATTTTTCAGGAATTGACAATAACAATGGACAACTGTCAACGGGCGTGGTTAGGGCTGATCACCTGACCTCAACTTAGTCCCATTGATCAGGTAACGCCGGGAGCCTTAAATCCGGCGATTTCAAGGACCTGTAATATGACATTATAACTTACTGATTTGATTTGATTTGAATCGCTGCTGAAGAATAAAGAGGAGTGAAGGATTGACATCAGTCCAAAAGAGTTAAGTTACCAAACAATAATACAATCGAAATATGACCAATGGAAAAATGATATTAAGTTCTTCTTAGTTCTTGAACTTAAATTAGCAAAAAGAAAATCAATTTGAATTGTCTGTCTCTTCTTACAAATATTGGTTGTAATATTGAATTTCACGTGACCAAATTTCAAATATTAAACTTAAACTTCAATTTTTAAATAATATATTTCGATTTTCTCTTTGAAAAATAAATAATTCTAGAACTCAAGTTGGTTTGACTGAATTACTTTCGTGTCTAAGTCATTTAGATAAATTAAAATTGTTCAGAAATATAGTGGAGTCGAAACATCTGACTACTATCAGAGTGACTACTACTTTACACTTGATTGATAGAAAATGATAAATTTATAGTTTGGATCAATTAATTTTGTAAAATGGTATCTAGTGTTTAAGTCCTGAATTCATTCCAAATAATCAATGGAAATAATCTTGTAAGTTCTTACTACTGTTTAACATAAAGTCTAATAATCCATTAAAGTTAATCTAAAAAAATGAACTTCATTTAGAACTTTAAAATCCCATCACTTATCGGTAAGTTATCAAAGACTTATGGCTTTTTTTTTTTGCGAACCAGAAACACAAAGTTAAAATAATCGAGCCAGATCTTAGTGAGCCAAAAAAAAAAAAAAAAAAATCTGAGCTAAATCCTCATGCTTACAGAAATTCTGGGGATTTGTAATTTTATTTATTATAAGACCCACAAAACATTAACTATTCAAAACTTTAAATTAACATCCTAAAACCATTTTAAAATTTGCAAAATCTAATATCATTATTTCTAAGATAAATTAACTCATGCAACTAAGTTGTAAAATGGAACTCGCTTATAAAAATTATTTTTTTAAGATTTTAGTTGAGAAGCTTTGAAAATTTTTTTTTAAAAAATCCTCACTAAATGTTTTAAAGTTTCAAGACATATTACACAAGCTCCAACAATATTTATATTCCCTTTCAGATTTCTGTGGAGCATTATTAGTAGTGGTTGGAGTGACTATGTAACTTGTATGCGCTTTTTAGTATTCTACGTTTTATACAGGGTGTTTCAAAAATACACGGCATAATTTCAGGTATGTATTTCCCACATGTAGACAATCAAAATAGTTCATTACAACATATGTCCGGAAATGCTTCATTTCCGAGTTATGGCCTTCACAACATTGAAAATCACCGGAACGTTTTTCGTTCCGCCGGTCGTTGCCATTACAGAAGATGTTCAAAATGACCACCTCCTGCTTGAATACAGACCTCACATCGATGTCTCAATGACCTGCGAACACGATCCCACACTCCAGGAATGTTGCGTATGTCCTCAGAACGTGCCACAATTCGATTCCGAAGGGATTCCAAATCAGGCACCGGAGACGAATAAACCAATGATTTTAAATGGCCCCACAAGTAGAAATCGAGAGGGTTCAGATCAGGTGAGCGTGGAGGCCAAGCAATTGGGCCACCTCTACCTATCCATCGATCAGGAAATGTTCGATCCAAGTACCGGCGAGCCGTACGACTGAAGTGTGCAGGAGCGCCGTCATGCAAGAAGTGAGCGTGCTGACGATCGATCAGTGGAGTGTCGTCATAAACATGAGGTATGGTGTTTTCCAGGAAGTTTGTGTACGCCTGCCCCGTAAGTCTGTTTACAAGTACATGGGGTCCAACTAATCGATCACCAATGATACCGGCCCACATGTTGAGATACACCTGGTGATGAGATACAACAGTTGCATTTGGGTTTTCATACGCCCATACATGCTGATTGTGGAAATTTGTTATGCCATCTCGTGTGAACTGTGCTTCATCTGTAAATACGAAAAACGTTCCGGTGATTTTCAATGTTGTGAAGGCCATAACTCGGAAATGAAGCATTTCCGGACATATGTTGTAATGAACTATTTTGATTGTCTACATGTGGGAAATACATACCTGAAATTATGCCGTGTATTTTTGAAACACCCTGTATAACCCGTCCTGCAAAATTTACGTGCAGCACAGCTCTTATTAATAGGTCCAATGCAATTCTTTGTAAAAAAAATGAATATATATTACACTAACTAATAAAATTTTAACTCGACAATCTATAATTATGAATAGCATAACAGATCCGTTTATGTGTGAAAGCGAAGAGGTTTTCCGCTTTCGGCTTAAAAGACTCACGTAAACAGAATTAGTCTTGTAAATAAGTAAGTAGAGTCTTAAAATAGTTCTAATCTTTTGCCTTCGGAATTATAACTATTTATCTTAAAATAGTTATAAGTGTTAGAAGTAAGTCTGTTCAGGTTTCACGCACTGAAAGTAGATGAAACTCAGAAAACAAAAACAGCAAGTCATGACAAGTGACAAGGTGAATTGGACTGCTTCTTACAATAGCCAATCACAACCATTTTTAGGAGCTATTATCTCAATACCATCACTTGTGGACAGGTTAAAACCAATGGAAGGCTAAGAATTTAAGCCGCTAAGCATCTGAATGTCTGTTTAAAGAGATCAAAGGTATCGGATTTGTAACAATCCATCCAGGATATTAATGCCAGGCCTGGAATTTTTACTGCAAAAGCTACTTGAAATGAAAACTTAGTCACCGCGATTTTGAAGGAAGATATTTTGAGCTCCCATATTTTCTTGTAGTTTAGTGTTTTTTATTTTTTTTCATTGTGAGGAGCAATGAAGGCGAAAAAAGTACATAATTCTTAACACAGGAATCGTTTACACTTACACACAACATACTTTAATTCGTATAATTTTAAATGTAACAATCAGTAGGAATGTATTATCTATCTTATCAAGCTGTTTCCAACAAAGGAATAGATTTTTATGGGGCAAATTTCGTAAGATCTATTCTTAATTAAAAATAAACTTTCATCAGTAGCTATTAGTTTAAAATCCTTTAATGAAAAATAAAAAAATGCTTTTTAGATTGTCTTTATTCGACTGAACTGTCGTGAAATCAAAGAAACTTCTCCCACATACAGTAAGTGATCACAAGTATCGAATATCTATCCAAAGCCGTAGTGAGATTTTCCCTGTGACAGACTCCCTAGTACTGGACATTAGTAAAGGGTGGGCCTGCCTTTCGCCTTTAACACAGCCGGGGAGACTTTCCACCCGGTGTTTGAACGTCATTCTTCCCGAAGCGCTGTCGCCAGAATAGCTTGATATGAGACGATGGGGACTGGAGCGATGTCGACGTTTTAATTATCTCAAAGGGTTCAAGTCAGGACTCTGGGCAGGCCATTTCCGGTACCTTATTGACCACAAATCATTCCCTACAGACCTCGCTTTTTAACACAGCGTTGTCAAGCTGATAGAGTTCATCACTGCAGTGATCCTCTAGCGTAGGCAGTGAATTACTGATCAAAATTTCCTTGTAACCTTCCGCATGTACATCGCCATAAAACACTCCAAATCGTAACGCCACGTCCTCGGAATTTCAGTGCCGGTACTATGCAAGACGGCAGATATCATTCCCCGGGGATTCGCCAAACCTAAACCATCCCATCCGACCGCCACATGTTACAGCGTGATTATTGCTCCACATCACATGTTCACTGTTCCACTATCTAGTGATGTCGCTCTGTACTATTTCAGACGACGCTTCGAATTCACAGAGGAAATGTTTGGTTTGTGAGCAGCTGCTCAACGATGAAACGCCATTCCCCTGACCTCTCGATGAACACTCATGGTGCTGGCTAAAGTGTTAGTAATACTGTGAAACTCACAGTAAACATTGGGAACACACCAATAAAGGACGGCCACTTTGCAGGTTCATTGAAAAAGTTGGCGAAAGTTCGCTTATAGCTAGCTTCGTTTTAAATCAATTTTTAACGGGTCATGGGTCTTTTAAAAGTTATCTTTTTAGATTCGGCTTGAGGAATGAGCCCGAGTGTGAATTATGTGATTTCAATGAAGACGAGGCTCCCGACCACGTCCTGTGGCGTTGCCGGAATCCTCAGCGTCTTCTGATCCGTAATAATTTCAGGATTTTTCTGTCACGAAGATATATACTGTACCCTTGCCCGGACAATTGTGTCCTTAAGATTTTAAATTATTATTGTAACTTTGCGCAAAAGATGTGTCTTTGAGTGAGTTTGGTTTTGGGGTTATTTTCAACCTGTTGTTGTTGTTGTTTTTCATTTTTCGTTTTTGGGAGGGATCGTAGGTTCGATTTTATCCATTTGATAATTGGTGATTAATAGTTACAGAATTGGCGATTATTGAGGTATTACGTTCCTATTGATAAATATATGTTGGGTTTTCCATTTTTCTTCCTTTTTTTGTGTTTGGCTGGTTCGTTTCTCTTTTTTTTTTCACTAGGTCTTTCATTACAAGTACAACATTTTCACTAGGGGTTATTATCATGCTTACTTCAGTCGCTCAGTAGTGGCCGCTGAGCGCGAAGACCTCTTCAGCTTCTTTTTTAACTATGGGACATATGGTGTCTATTGCAATGTATGGAAATTGAGGCTATGGAAATGTAACCTTCTGCTTCTTTTTAATATCTACTTGGATCCAACTGATCTGCCGGGTTGTGATAGCAATGCCTAGGGGAGTTGCGATCTGCGCTGAAACACATTGGTTGAGTCTTTGACGGCCAGTGTGGGAAGGATGCAACTCTACCTTGCGCATCCTCCAACTGCTGAATCTTGTGGAAATTGAGAGTTGCACCTTTTTTTTTTCCCCTTGTTTGTCCTTTGTCTTTTGTGTTGTGTTGTTTTGTGCAGACACCAGAAACCTGCTCTGTAGGTATTGGTCTCCTTGTCTTTATGTACGACTTATGTGAAACTCACAGATGATTGTTTCAATCGATATCTGGCGATTCGCAAGAACAACCTTCTTCAATATTTGACGGTCCTGTCTATCAGTATACGCGTTACCCGGTTACCATGTTGCTGTAGTTGCGGCTTTCCGTTTCCACTTCACAATCACGGCACTAACAGTAGATTTCGGCAATTTTGAAAGGATTGAAATGTCTCTGACAGACTTATTACTCAAGTGACAGCGAATGACCAAATCCAAGTTCAAAGTCACAAGTTTTGCTGATTGATCCATTTTGATGTTACTCCATATCAATTAACAAGTTAAGACTCTCTACCGATACATGGCGTCGTCGTGGCATCTAGGCTTCAATTCACTATTGCAGAGGATGTCCGGATATTTTTTGATCACATAGTTATATTCGTAATTCTCAAAGCTAGAAAACAATAGTAGATGAATGTTTTCAGCAGGACTTAGATATTTAATAGAAAAAAAAAGTCTAATTCTACTAATAAATTTCTAGGATTTCTCAAGCCAAATAGAAAAAAAAAATTCGCAGAAGAGAATAAAAAGGTTAAAATTCATCAACATCTTGAGAAGCAACAAACGGAAATATTAAAGCAGTATTAATTAGCCTAAAAATAAATATGACCTTACTATTTCTGTACTTAAGTTTTTATCTGTCTAGTATTCATTATTAGAGCATCCTATTTCTATCTTTTATCATCTTGTCACTATTTTCTGGTGAGTTGCTTGCGTAATTAAACTAAGAAGAAGAAGAAGAAGGAAAAAAAAACACTTGAAAAGAAGGTGGGGGAGTAAAGTGAGTTTATCGTGTTCTGTATCGGATTCCCGTTCTGCAACAACCTGTTCTAGTGAATACAGCAGCGTAGCGTGAAGAGCATTGGATGCACCTGCTCAGGCGACATGATTGCGCCATCCCTTTCGCGCCAGAGTTTTAATTACATCGCAAGTCTCACGGCTCCTCTTGCATTGGGATCGCGTGAAAAGAACTGCACTAAAGAATTATTTAGACTTGAGAAAACCAACCCCTACAGCCACTATTACCCATCCAAGTAAAGACTACCCTACGAAATAAAGCTGAACAAATTATAAGTTGTATATTCATTATTGTGTTGCTTTTGCAGCATCTAAAATTACTTAGGTATTTTGCTTCCAGTAAATGGGAAGGAGACGTAACAGGAAGACACTAGTCGACAATATCTGCAGTCTAAAATAGCATAAGATAGTTAAACCATATTAAACAGTGAGAAGAAAATCAACTTGAACTAATCTTGTATAAGTAATTTTTAAGGTGTATTTTGAAAGAAAATACTGTTAAAAAAAATAATTTCCCCCCCCCCCTAAAATATCTATTTGGATAACAGACAATTTGGTTATGCTATAAATGCTCTTTTCTTTAATCTGGCTTAGCGACGAATTCTGAAATTATTTCTATATGAATGAATGGGCCGCGCGAAATAAGATTCAATTTCAACTGAGATGTTTTACACGTCCCATCAAAAACTACGGAAAGTTCACTTCCCCCAAAATCTTTTACACATATTTCGGCAATACATAAAAAGACTAAACAATTAAAATATTTTTTGAAATATTCTAATGCATTGAGTAGATAATTTATTGATGAAACAACTTTTTTATTCGAGGGATTATCTTATTACTGTTGATTTGGATATAAAATAGTCTCCGTGTATCAGATGCGGCATGAAAGTTGCCTATAGCCATGTTTGTTACTGCAGACGAATGTCAAGCGTAGTTCGATGGGTCAGTAAATAATTTTTTCGTCGTTGATAATTTAAATTAAATACAGATTACAAATTTCCCAAGCTCAGCAAATTTTCAGTAAAAAAATCGGAGAACTTTGATCCAGCTAGAAGCTAATAGTTTTGGTTCTATGTTTCGCCCCCATAGCGCTATTCGTCATAAAACCAGCAACCAGCCACCAAACCCATCCATCAAGCCATTATAAAATCGGACACCTTCTAAAAACTGATGACCATAAGCAATCCCCATCAAATTACCATCCACGAAAACCCAGCCTAAGAAAAAATCTAAATAATATTAACATGTGAGTGTAAATTGTCCCAATAAATTATTTTCAGATCAAATAAAACAAAAGGATTACGTTATCAAAGATGTTAAAGTTGGCGAAGATTAAGAAAAGTTCGCATTGTAATAAATTTATTATAAAAATTATTAGCAAAAATAAATAACGGGAAATAACAACATTTTGATGGAGTAAAAAGGAATTATATACTAAAAAAATGGGCGTAAACAAAATGTAAAATATGAGTAATTCTCAATAACATGTTGATATGCGAGAATATTTCAATTAATTTAACAACTTTACTGTACACGAGACACAGGGTATTTCCCTCATCGTTGAAAGGAAGATAGATATTTTCTTATTCTATAGACTTGTTCGTATTCTATCAGATAGACATCGATGAATCAACGATGAGAGAATACTCCAGTGTCTCGTATACAGTAACTTCACCCACAGTCACGTTAGGACTACATTTATCAACTTTAGTTCACTTATGGAAACTGTGCCTATATTCTTAATTGATTCTATGTTATTAATTACTGCACAAATTCAGACGTAACTAATTATCAGTTATGTTTAATTTCTGAACAATAGGTTTTATTTATTTTTAATTTTTTTTGGTTTTGTTTTTTTTTCTGAAAATCCAGCAGTTTAAAAATTAATAAGTGGACCAAACACACACACATACATACACACACTCACATACTGAATAAAGTTGATTTCATCAGTTTCCTAGGAATATAAGCTAAAAATTAAAAATGTAACTAAATGCTGTGACTGTTGGCCTTTCTTCTTTCTGGAGGCACAAGGAATGTTGAGATTGGTATCTGTTGACCATTTGTTGGGATTTATCTGTTCGAGACCATCTTTCGTGACTCGCTCAAGTGGTTGACGGGAAAGGAAGCGTGGGGAAGGCAGGGCAGAGAGTTGTTGCCGTGAGAGGCGTCTACTCTTTGCTTGGACCACCACCTCTGCCGGCACTGGCCAAGTGTTTACCTGGCTACCGAATTAATGATGAGGGTGCCGATGCAAGCACATGATAAGGACTCTCCCGCAGGAAGATAAGCAATCCCACAAACACGGCCTCTTCACATTCCACAGCCTTCGAATCAATCTAACACCTGTCCCACTTTGGAATGGGTGAGGCTCCAGTGGTCGAATTACAGCACCACTCAACACCATCCACTTTTGCTCGTTTAAAAATACTTCAAACTTAATGGTATTGGAAATGAGAGATTTTTAAAACAGATATTAATTTAAACGTGCAGTCATGATGTAATATTGTAGCAAATTTAATTACAAGCATCCTTTACTTCAATGAAAAAGCACTATTAACTTGTCAGCGTCAGTTCTACAGGAACTCCGGAGGGATGAACTTCGATGTATTTTTATAAATATAATGAACTCTATTTATTCAGACTTATAATCATTCTTTTATTAAAATGTTCCTTATTTTTTCAATACTTCGAACAGCTTATAAATAAACAGCTATAATTATATTATTATTAACTATTAATTATTTGTTTCACTGAAATGTTTGAGGTGCTTTAAGAAAGATCCCTATTGTCTTCATACAAATCGGACCAAAAGAGAAAGAGAATGCGAAGGGCATCAAGTGCAGGAACTCAAAAACCTAAAATTTTAGTTCCATACAAATGTTATCAATCTTATCTTCCTGTTGCTTTTGATCGAAATGGAACCCGTAAGAGTCTTGAGCTTTCTTTTTCGACAAGTCATTTCAGACAAGGTGATTCACACAGTTGACAACGAAGTTAATACTTAACAGCTTCATATATTTGAAATTCATTTTTGGTTCAAGTTTGTCTCACGCAGTTTCAAAATAGCAAATAAAATTTTATGCATTGTAAGTTGAACCAACCTATAGATTTGTTTCAATAAGTCAATTTTTTTATTAAGATTTAATAAAAATTATCATTTATTATTTAATATTTAAGAACAACTGAATCAGTAGTTGCAAAAACAGGTTACGTCAATTTTTTTTAATTTTTCGCTGTCAATGGATCTATAGCGTTCATTTGGGTCCGCATTTACTGTGCAAAAACCAGCTAAGACAGATCAGTCACCACGATAGTAGAGACCACCTGCATATAGTGTCAGATGCAAAATACAGGTTAATTCCACTTACTTGCCTGGTTTTTTCCAAATTACACAAAATTTTGATTTACGTTTCGGCAGACCACAGGTGGACGTATGTTCGATGTGTAAAGAATTTTTAGTTAAATTAAAATATGCTAAAGCAGTCGAAGAAAAAAAGAAAGTTACTGCTGAACACATTGTGCACAAAAGTCGAGCAAACAAGTTTACAAAAAAATACAAATAGTGAAAAAGATGTGTGAAGAAGATAGTACTAGAAGATAGCTAAGTGTTGTTTCATCTGTCCTATCCACTATTATTGAGTATGTGATGGTAATAAAAGTTTAAACTTCGGGTTTTTTTCTTCGCAAACATGAATTCTTTTACTCGATATTTACAGTCAGTTGCAAAAACAGGCTAATTCAGCAAACAATTTATTTTTTAGAAAAATATCTAAAAGTAAAAAAATTGTCTGTTATTGCATTTTGATTCAAGAGTTGGTTAAATAAATACAAAAAAAAAACTGTAGCCTACAAGCCAATAGTTTTTCATTAAAACAGTTTTTTCTTGTTTTTGGGAAAATGGAGAATTTTGTCTTACCCTGTTTTTGCAACTACTGATTCACTTAATAAAACAATATTACTAAGGATGCATTCCTTCAGTTAAAGCGATGCAGAACATAAAGGAAGGATGTTCCTTTGTTGTCAACTATAATTTAATTGCAATTTTGTTTTAAATATATTTTTAGATTAACGAATGATTTTCTTTCACTATCAGGAAAACAATGTCTGATTTACTTGTTATATCGAACTACAATTAATGACAACGATTTTATTCTGCGGATTTATTCACCTCTAAAATGGATATAAATAACTGTCAGGTTTATTCTCGCCTTCAACTTAGAGAATGACCTGTGAGTGCAAATCAAAAATCTTTCAATTAAGGAACAGTAATATTCGACATATTTAAAACTCCCACAAACTTCATTCATTCGCAATTCACAATGCTTGGAAACGACATTTTTGTAAATAACCGACGGATGTTTTTGATTTTAAAAGAGTTTATTTGAAATTTGCGATTATCTGATCAACTTTAGGATTCTGTCACATTCGGAATTTCATGAAAATTAGAAATTGAGAATTTTGAGTTGAGTATTAGAAAACATAAACGAATTTAATAAATGCTTTATACTAAAAAGAAAGAAATAATAAAAAGGTATCTTGCTTTCCAGTCTTTTTTTTTAATTTGGAATAATATGTTCCGAATTGTATTTAATTAATATGAGTATTGAATAATAAAAAATAATAAAAAAAAATGTATTTATGAAGAACATTTTGGAAAACCAGATTTGTTTTTAGTACTTTTTTTGTATTTTATTTTCCTCCTTGTAATGCTCTTATAATCCGGAAAAGTTTTCAACAAATGTATTTTGTTTTCCAAAAAATATCTTTCGTTATTTTTTTTCTGAGTAAAATAAGATTTAAAAAAATTAATGGAGTTATGTCGTGAGTTGCGACGTGACATTCGCTGCTAAGGAAGACAATCCAACTGCCTTTTTAATACGAATATAATTTAAATTTTTCATTGAGGTTCCGAAATTAATTGCCGTCACTGCATCAGCGGTGACACAAGGCATTAGTGGATTGGTGCTCGGTCTGTCAATTGCTAGTCTCCAACGATTAGAAATCGGATACCTTAGCTGTCGCCAAAATGTCATCTGGTGAGGGAATATTTTAATGATGTAATTAAAGGGAGCAGCAGAACTAATTTGCAAACCAATTGCCAGCGATGGGGAACATGCCAGCACTAGTTACATCAACCCGAAAATGACATGATTGCGAAGGGAAAAAAAAAGGCTTTTGACTTACCTTAGTAGAGACTAACTTAAGTGAAAACTTCATTAATGAGTTATAGAAGTTAATAAAATCAAACTGAAGAGCTTTCTATATGGTAAATACATCATGTTTGATCAAATTATAAGTTTTAATCACGATAATAGACAACGTTGGTTAAAAGTTGTTGTCAAAAAGGAAACGTAACTTCATTTAAAATAGGTAATTTTTTGCTTAGCATCTTATTTTAGCTATTAGATGGAAAAAAAGTTATCAAATAAATTTTTTAAGTTGATTCTTCAAAATACGTTGGTACACAGTATTTCCATGCATTTTTTTATATTGAAACGATCATTGTAATAGACTTCATGTTTTGAACGATTTGGCAATGATCTATTCAATAGCGAAATATTAGAATCATCCAATCAGTTATAAAAACAGAATATATTAAGTGTAGATAAATGTGAGATATTGAATCCATACATTTCTAAAACGATTTCAAGACAGAAAATGTGAATCTAAGAATTAACTAAAGCTTAAATTTAAAGGCGACCCATAATAATAATAAAAAGAAATAAAAATACTAATAAAAAAAAATAAACGTAAGAAAAAATTAAAAAAAAAGTTGGGAAAATAAAAAAAAAATAACAAAAAACAAAAAACTCATACGGATTTTGAGAAAAAAAGATTAATGGCCGAGTGCACCAAACTTCGATTAACTTTGATGGCTACATTGTGGACGTAGTTAAAATTAGTGAGGGGTGCTGCTCAAGAAAAATTTAAGCCTTTGTTTTAAAATTTTGTGAAAGGAAACAAACATGTATAAAAAGAAATTTATCAAGTTTCCTTTCACACAATTTTAAAACAACGGCTAACCTTTTTCTTGGGCATCACCCCACTAATTTTAGCTACGTCCACAATGCAGCCATCAAAGTTAATTGAAGCTTGGTGTACTCGGCCATAAGAGAAAAAAAATTACGGATACGAACCGATAACCTCCAGCATTTGAAACCGAGACCTTATCCATCAAGCTTTAGCTGACAACTGAAATGAGATGAATACATTTCTAACATTAAGCTAATAGGCGGAAATCCAATGAAAACAAAGCCAAATATCTTTGTTTAACATGGGGGGGGGGGGGGAGCGTTGGACCTTGAAAATTCCATTCTTATAGTGTTTGGGCCTGTGAACACCATGGTGAAGTCCTATCCTACCACCATGGTGAAGTTCGGGAGTTGTTAGGGGAGGACAGACACGGACGGAGGGACAGGACAAGGCAACAGCTACCGATTTTGGTCGCTAAGAGAATAGCTCCCAAATAGGTCTCTAAAAATGTGTCTTTGATTCGGTATTGAAATGAAAAATGAGGTCATATTGTTTATATGTAGATCATATATTAGCTGAAGCACAAAATAGTAGCAAATGGGAACGATAATAAAGACTCTTAGATAATCAAAACTTGTTTATTGTCTCATGTCTCATGCTGACATAAGATCTGCATTTATTAATTATTAATATAACAGACACAAGAATGCTTTCATGAAAGTTATTGTATTTAAATATCGATTATCAGGGATCAGAGTACAGCTGCACATAGAGGGGCGCCTAAGAATATGGAATGAAAAGGGTTGTGTTAGTCTTAGCCGTTCAAAGCAAAAGTTGGATCTTTTTCTCGAAGGAAGAAGGAGTTACAAACAAAACGATGTTTATCCAACTTAAAGACTGCTTTAGATGTGCCATTTCAGTAGGCAATGTTAATGGCAATATAAGGGTAGATTGTCAGTGAATAAAAAGCTTTAAAACTGTTTTACATGTTCCATATCGACTTCCATCAAATGGAAAATTTACACTTCTCATTTGTCATAGTTCTATTTACGAAAATACACATTGATTTTTATCAAAATCATCTATTCAATTATCGAATAGGCGAGGGATATTGTTAATTGATTAAAACAAGAAATAAGTATTTCATTTTTTCATCTTTTGTATTACTTTGTTTTCAGTTTCGACATTTCTCATAGAATCTCGACCAACGTTGATATGTTTTCGAGACTTCAATAGGCCCGCCGCTTTATTTTTTCTGACGGGAATTCCATTATCATTTTCATTAACAATGTAGCTTTTTCTAGAAGCATCAATGAAAACAGAAGGAAAAGATGATCTATGTTCGTGAAAATTTTTCAAATGTTCATTTTCCAGTTCAAACCAGGAGCGCTAATGTCAGATGTCTGCTACGAAATGGAATTCCATCTCCTCTGAAAATAGAAGCAGTTTTATATTAGAATAGAAGTCATCTACTGGTCATCAAGCCATGGCCCGCCGATGGCGGACAGATTGCTTACTGAAATGGCACGTCTAAAACGGTTCATTTTTGGGGTTGCATTCTTGGGGTGCAGTGCAGAAGGGGTTACAAACCCTATCCAATAATCTAATCTCGGTACGCCAATGACCACAAAACAGAATTAAAATTAATCTTAAAAGTGTTTATCACTTTTACTTTTCAACACACGAAACACTACTTTGGATGATAACGTCATCTTCTAATAAAGGAAGATGGCATTTAATAAATGAATAAATAAGGAAATTTAAACTCACATTATTTTAACTCAATGCGCATTCATTATGCGCATACATTACATTCATTATTACGTTTCTAATAAATACATAAGTTTTAACTGAAAATTTGTTAGTAGGATAGTGACGAGTATCTCATTGGTATCTGAATAGTATGCTGTTACAATAGTTAGTATCGTACCGACCGCCCATTGAATATCTTTATTTGTAAACCTATTAAATTTAACAGCAAACACCAATCAAGCTCGAAGTTTGAATGCCCAAATTAATAATGTTCAGGCAAATAATAAGCATGAGATAGACATTTTCACAATGAATATATCTCCATGAATTATCCATTTTTGTCCCTACCAATCATAGATAAAATATGATAGATGATTGATCGTTTACAGCGCTAATCTGATGCATCTATTCCATCGACCACATTTACATGAATCATCAAAATTCTTTATTTTTTTTAAGAGGGATGATTTTTTTTTTTTTGTGTGTATGGGAACAAAGTCTACATGTTTTATAATGATAGCCTCACTGAAACGGCAAATAAAAATTAAAAGCAATCTAATGTAAGATATAAACTTGAAAACAATGCTATTGAAATGTTGCTGTTTTCGGAACCAAAGCTGAGGTGTCCATAATAGCAACATAATGGCTCTTCCAAAGTGAATATTATGATTGATTATAATATAATCAAGTCCTTTTTGATTATATCAAATCATCAGGAATCAACTAAAACAATTTGGAATACTGAAGGTATTTCCTTGAAAGGTATTTCCTTTTAAATACATAATTTTACAGTTAAAGCACATAAGTAATAAAAAAAATTACAGTTGAAGATAAGTAATAAAAAAACAACTCTTTGCGAAATTGATTTAAACCACAAACAAATATTGTCAATTTTCTGTCTTAAATAACCGGATATCCAGGAATTTATAAACGTAATATTTTACCCTCCACTTCATTTTTACACTTATTAATAAAAAGAGGCTGTGTAATGGCGCTGTGACGTAATTATTGAGTCACATTTCGCGTCTAGTTGAACTGAAAGATATTTCTTTAATTCCCCCATTATTTCTTGAAATTTTACACACTTTTCAAATATCAAACAACTTTCACAGTATCCCTGCTAATTAACTTTCCTCGCTGAAAAGACGCCTGTAAGTAAAGCCTGTTAGTAATTTACAGAAGATAAAATTTCATTGAATAATTTTCACCAAATTATAAAACTACTTTAAACATCTGGAAATATTCCTGTAATGTTTAAAGAGTCAGGATAGGGAGAATTTTTTCAAATTCTATCGGCTCAACCGATCCGTCTCGACCTTCCCTGGATTCAACAGCCTTTGAAAGTTTTAAAAATTAGAGAGTTTTTGATAAGTTTGGAAATGTGCTAGGCAGAGACTTTTATAATTAATTACGATATGATAATGAAACCAGCAGAACACATATAAGCATATTATATAAAAAAACAATCTTGTAAGTAGATAAAAAGTTCTTTTCCTGTATTTAATTAGATAAAAAGTTATTGAATTTTGTATATTGGAAACTTACAAAATTCGTGTTTCTCTCAGTTGGATAATAATCTATATCGATTATTATTTTACTTATATATATATATGTGTGTGTGTGTAAGTAAAAGCCATCCCTTAGGTCGTGAACTTCTATATTCAGTAAAACAAAAAATATAGATTCCATTCCAACAGAATCCAAATTCAATTTCTGAATATCTGAATTAGAAGACACTGGCGCCTAGAAATAATAAAAAAATACTCTTTCAATTACTAGTCTACTATGGAACTTATTTAAAATTAAAGGGGGTACCCATTTGGATAGATCAGAGCTACTTTGTAAATCATCAGAGTTTAAATAAATTCAAACGAGCCAGTCTTATTAGCATAAACAAAATATGACATCTTTATTTCTCCAACAGTACTTAAAAAATATAACATGATATCTAGTACTATGAATAACCACATACAATTCCAAAACAAAACAAAAAAAATTCTCTCCCTAGACATCCGGACAATCAGCTGTTGCCAAAAGCCCTAAGCGACTAATTTCCCATTACAACGAATCAGATCCCAGCACATTGAACAATACAGAGTAAAACAAAAATCCACATTATCAAAACTCATAAAATCTATAACAAACAATTTCCTTTTTATCAAATAACCTCAAAACTACCAAACCAAAAAAAAAAACTTGCTAAATCATACTGCCACATCGAAGATTGTGAGAGCTCTCAAAAAAATTTAAGTCAACTTATAGATCGATGTCTTCTTTACACCTCCATTTTCCAGGGATTACTACGAGAGGGGGAGGGGGCACAATTGATCCACAGCCAAAGCAACGAAAATTAGATCCACATCTTATGTCTGTTTATCAAGTTTTTCCAATCCGGAAAACAAGGTTGCGCCGCGCCGGTTCCCTCAACGTCCTGACGGGAGCACCGCTGTAGTTCAGCACTTGGATCCTTCACTCTTAGACACGACAAACGACGACCAATGTCCTACAAGCCATAGGCTAACCGGCAATGGAAGATCTTCAGAAAAGTCCTACATCTTGTGATCAGAGGAACGAACAGCCAGCCTCCAATCCTCTCCTCTCCTCTCGAAATTGTTCAAGTCTCTCTATTTAATGCTCTTCCGATGGTGGAAGTATATCACAAAATTCCTCCTGACACAAAATCATTCAAAGTCACAAAATCATTCCCCTTGCTTAAAACTTTCTTTCTGTTATGTAACTAGTTAAGAAGGTCAAAGCTTTATTGCTCACCCTGATTTTCACAACCAAAGCAATGCCAAAAAAGAAACTATTATCTGGCATGTAGACCATTGCTCAACTCACAAAGAAAAAAAAATTAAATACACATAATTCCACCACTAATCAATAACTAATGTTAATAATATAAATTCAGAGATCCATTACAATTCCAGCCATCCATATAAATACATATTTAATATTTAGTAATAATTATTTATGTAGTAATACACAACATTTATTATAGATGATACATTCACTTCAGTATGTACGGTATCGATGCGTGTTGCGCGTGTTTTTCAAAAGAAAAAAATTAATTTTGCGATGATTCTGCTATAACACGGTGCAAGCATTGAGCAGATACGTTGTTTCACATAGACATGACTGCGTCACGCTGTTATAAATTGGAAGGAGGCAGAATCTTGAGACAGTGGTTCCTTCCTACCTCATTCCAAAGATGTTCAATAGGATTGAACTGTACAGAAGCAATAATACTCATAATATTCGTGGAATCATTTCATAGTGAATCGGGCTGTTATGAGAAGGCGGTGTTGAAAATGGCCATCCCAGTGACGATAAACTACAGCCGTAAAAAGGAATGAACTTAGTTAGCAACGCTGTTCAGATACGAAATGTGGCATTCGGAGATCTTGAAGTATCAGAGGATCCGGTGTGTGTCTAGCAAACATTCTCCACATTGTTACTCTCCCCTCCACCAGTTTTGTTCAGTTGACATTGAATATGACTGGTCCAAAGACTAACACTCATCTCGCCATATCTGAGCAATGCATTATCAATTCAAAAGGAACCTTTTTTTTCAGCTTTGTCGGCACTGATTTGATGTTCCGGTTCGCATAGGAGTTGCGCTTTCTTCACCCGACATGGCTGTTGACAGTTTTACCTCTTTCGATACAGAGTAAGATGCATGCACCATTTCAGAAATAAAGTTCTGCTTACAAAAGTTGAATTCTGTCATTATTTGCCAGGTTTTGTCCCGACTGTTATCTTCTGGGTTTCCCCATCCTCCTCCGATCTACATATAAACGGTTTTCTTCCACAGGATCACCGACTATTTCCCCTCCCTCTCCCTTCACGCTCCTTTGTAAATATTGTGCATGAAAAGAACGACGGCCGTTTGAAATTGCTTGATCCGGCAATTAGTACCAACAATCCTGCCAAAGTTCAAAGTCAATCAAATCGCTCTTTTTCCCCATTGTGATAATTTTTCTGCATCTAACTGATGCTAAGATAGTTGTTCAAACTTATTTTTATCTAAACCCTCTGTCGTTTATTACGTATGAAGAGCTGTGGTATAATGCAGTATCTTAGTGTGTATACATACAATATATCCATATTTTTTACTTATTTAGTAAGCTAATTAATTAGTTTTACTACAAGAGCTTATAGATAACCATTTCTATTTGTTTTTTTTTCCTTTGTTTCGATTTGTAAACAGATTTGAAATTAAAGTGATAAAATATACAGACAGCTATAAAATAATTTCATCACTTTCATTGTAACTGTATTTATTAATTCCCTAATGAACTTTGAATCTAAACACATTTAAATTTCATTACAAATTATTTGCTATTAAATGCTGACATTCTTGTGTTATTTTTCTTTTAACTTTACTTATTTTAAAATTCCTAATTAGCGCGACATTTGCTTGTGTAAAGGGTAATATAATTTTTAAAGAATGAGAAGAACACATATTAAAATGTAATGTATTAGATACACTATCGATTTCGGTAATACCTTACTAATACCTTTCACGTTTTTCAAATGGTAGAATAACATCGCCAAATAATAGATAAATTCACACAGTAAATAATAGAACATTCAAGAAAGATAATTAGTAACAAATAAAAAGATGAGATACACGAATGAACACATTTTAAAATATTTATAAAAAATACTTAATAAAAATGGAACCTTTCAGTTCCTATGCGGGCAAATTACAATCTCTTTTCAACAGAAATAATTTTCTGGACAGGTTTAGTTAAATACATAATTACTAATATTAACAAACAATAAAATGCAAAATTAAATACATATGATATGTATACCATATGTATAACATATGATTAAATAAAAATTCAGCGAAAAGCTTCATCCTGTTTGGAGAGTAGATTCTTTAGCAACCAATGGGAACCATTTGGGAGTCACATCAGTAGAATATTCCAAATCCCATCAACCTCAGACTGGAATCCGCCATTCATCAAATCTTCATAGTTGCTTATTTCTGCATTCCTTTTTTTTTCCTAAAAATATTTTTTTGTTTTTAATAGAATTCTTTTGAAATTCAAAATTGTTAATATATTTGTAAATGTTGATATCTGGGATCTTCTTAGTATTGTAGGAACCCAAGGAGACAATAAAATAGGATTCAATAATGTCCCTGCAGTCTTTATTTTTATTTCTCCCTAAAATTAAGTATTCAGCGAAGTCAACGGATTGTCCCGTTTTATAAACGTGATGGCCTATATTAGAGCCATCGATATTGCCCCCGTTTTAATACAAATTCTAAGTACACTGAGTCGCTTTTTCAAACTTTGCCGTCTGTTCCCATTTTAAAACAACTCATAATCTTGGCAAGATACCAATAAATACAACCTTTGCTATTAATATCGGATTTATCATTATTGTAACTTCGTAAGGGATGAGACAATTTATTACTGAGCTAATATCCAACCCTAATGTCGGTGTTTTGAAAGACTTTTTTCAATCTACTAGAAAGAACAGGATGATAGTGGAAGGCTATTCATATCATATTCATAGATTCCTTTATTAAGGGATTTTTCCAGAGATCTTTTTATTGTCTGTGAAGCAAATGAAGAGGGCTAATCATTCTTAATAAATATGTTCTTAATTTTTAAATGCTCGTTAAAGCTTGAGTAAGAGGAGCAAGAAGAAAAGGCCTTTCTAACTTTCACCGTAATAATATATTTTTGACAAAGCGGGGAATAGCCGATTTGAAAGACATAAATGACGGGATCGCTGTAGGCTTCTCGTAAGGCTCAGTATGGATTGAGTTATTTTTTAAAGTGGCCAATACATCAAGAAATGGGAGACTCTCATTCTCTTGCAACTCCATAGTAAACTTAACTTGATCAACTAATGAATTAAACTGCTTCAAAATACTGTTTCCCGTGCCAGATTTTGCAACATAACGTTGAGAAAAATAAACCGAACTAAAAAAAATTGGGCGAAAAAAATATTCTCTAGAAGTTGGATGGCAATTTCGGGTGAAACCGCCGAGGAAGGACCATGAACAATCTTTTTTCTGCAATACTACTTTTCCGTTGGCTATGAAATACTGATTTGAAAATAAAAAAACAATTAAACCTCAGATCATCCTTCTCTCATGAGAATGCAAAGTTTGGAAACATTCTTCTAATGCTTTCATAACCAACTCGTATTACATAAATAACTCTCATAACCAACTGCCCACGTAAATAACTCTTTGTCATCAATTGATATCATGATCTGTTATCCATAATCGTAAGATTTTTAAGCTTATCAGAGAAATCCTTGTGTAAAGCTTCCAGTAATCATTCCGCTGTCTTTCAGTTCTGAGTCTAAAGCAGGGGAGCTATTTAACACTTTTCGAGGAGTATCATATCCAGCACTAGTTAAGCTTTCGATAATCATTCTGCTACTAACTTCTTCAATGGTAAGCGGTTCATTGTATTACCGATTTTAAATCGGAAAGAAGCCATTTTTTTGCAATAGAAAAAGGCTCTTCTAAAGATATTGTATTAATTGCAGGGAAAGGACATGAAACCTATCAGGTGTACAACAAATGGAAAAAGCGTCTTCAATTGCATATGTTAAACTGCCAATTATCTCATTTTTAAAATCATGTCTATTTTATTGGGTGACAAAATTTCAGTCTTAGCTTGGGCAATAGCTTCTAGTAAAACCTTAGCCTGGGTTACATCATTGTCTTTAAAAAAAAAAAAGCAGCAGCGACCTTCTTTTAAGCAAAGAGGGTTCTTGTTAAAAACTACTGAGCAACTACATTTAAACTATACAAGTTTATGCGCGACAAACTTAGATACGTTAAGAAGAATGGAATTACGGCAGTTTATAATGGAACTTGAGGAATATAGATTATTGGATTTTTCTTTGTTTATGGATCTTTGGTAAGGCCTTTAAGATAGGGATAATACAATCATCTTGACTGAACTGTTTCTCAACTATATTCTTGTCTACCCAATTTTCGAAGATTTTTCTTTATCAAATTCATGGTATCTGTAATACTAATATCCTGAATGCTATAAAACTAGATAGTATTAATATGAACATTTATCATATCTTGATGTATTCCTGTATCTAGCGCAACTACATTGTTACCCTTATCAGTTTGTATAATAATGTTGTCATTCCTTTTTAATCGCTTAGTAGCCTTTATCTCTAAGGGGAAAGATAGGAATCGGATGCTTTCTTTATTGTTGAATGCGCCAATAAACCAAATTTGTCTTCGAATATCATTCTTCCTCGATATCTCGGTAGAGCTTCTTTGTAAGGCTGTCTGACAATAGCTATAATATTTATTTTATAAATAAAATTCAATGGCTTTTCGCTGAATTTTTACTTAATCATATGTTGTATAATTAATTTTGCATTTTATTGCTTGTTAATATTAGTAATTATGTCTTTAACTGAAGCTGTCAAGAAAATTATTTGTGTTGATAAAGGGTTTTGCCCACATAGGAACTCGAAAGGCTCCATTTTTGTTAAGTATTTTTTATAAATATTTTAAAATGTGATTATTTGTTTCTCTCATCTTTTTATTAAATTAATTTTAAGGCACGCTAAAAAGTTTTTTAAAAATTTTAAATATAAAACATAAAACATATTATATGAAATTACATTATTGCAATGAATGATATCAAATGACATCTTTATTATTATACAACGTCAAATGGTGTTTATTATATAGAAATGCGTAAAAATTAATTATGTTTATTATGTGGAAAAATTAAATATTGTGCAACTCGTTGATGGAAGAGAACTTCGATGCATCTCTAGATCCTTGGATAATAATCTCAATATAGGCTGAGTCCAGAGCTTCATTAGATCCTTTCCAAACTCTTCAGCTTCCTTCCGTATAAAAATTTCTAACGAGATTCGCTTGCAGATCATTCTCTTCCACCGTCCTTAAGTCTAATCAAGACATTCTTTTCACCATTGTACGTGTGTTATTCTCTTCTTTACTACGTTGAGCAATGATTGCGAAGACGCAGACGATCTCCAAGACCCTTTTGGATTTGGAAAATCCACTTTTCTTCCAATCGCTAAAACCAATCAAGATGCAAGAAGGGTACAAGGGCGAGGTAAGCAAGGGCTTCCTGCCTTGTTTACTGCGGCTCTATATTAAGGGACATACATAAGTAACTGATTTGTTAAACTTCAATTTCCTAACTCTACTAGTAAGTAAATATAGAAAAAGATTAGGAAAACACCGAATTTAAATGAGGGTGGTTAGTCAAATAACGTTGTTTTTCAATGCCGAACGTTAGGCTAAGAATCAAAGAAAAGTAAGATAAGTGGCAGAAGATCAATCCTGTAAAGACACAGATAATTCTAAACTATTAAGAAATAAGTAGGTAAATAATAGAAATAAGTAGGTTTCCCATAGGTGCCTCTATTGGCTCATGGGAAGCCGAAGATACAGAATCCGTGTTTCACAGATCTTCGGGAATGGGTGGTCAACACAAAGCTCTCCGGCTTAATTTCTAAGTATTTTCTATTAATAACGAAACATAATAAATGTAGTCCCTGTACAATTAAATGGGATGAATAAAAAAACTGAGGAATAAACAATCCCTAATAAAGAATCGCACTTGATAATATTGAGTGGACGTGACTTAAAAGGATTAGAGAAAGAATGTAGTTAAGTTGATATCATTGTTTGAACTTTTTTGATTTTTAGTGCAAGTTGACTTCTGGGTTCAATTGGCTTAGAATTTGTTAGGAAGCTCACAAAAAACTAAACTTTCATCAAAAACTGTAGCTTCATACGAAGCAAAATTTCCTGTATTTAACTTAAGGTTGTAAAAAAAAGATTGTAGAAAGGATGTAAAAAAAGATGATAGGAAATCAAACTGGTCATTGTAATTCTCAGGCTCAAAATTTTACCTCTGCGATGCAGAGTATATTATTATGGATTACATAAAATTGGTTCGAAACTATAATTTTTTTTTTCCTAAACGGTTTCAAAAGTTAACATAGTTATATTTAACAGTGATAGATTTTTTTTTTAAATTTCTCTATTTAAATTTAGTGAGTCACATACTTTCCAGTGATGAACATAAATTGGTAAGACCTTTTCTACGAATAAGCTTAATGTTAATGAAAGGATTTCGGTTTTAATTAATACTAATTTATAAAGTTGACCGAAGTAAAGTTTTATTTTTTTGTTTTCATTAGACTATTTAAGACCATTTTAAGGAGTTAATCAATCAGCAATTTGGAAATTAAAAATAGACAAAATGCTTTTGGAGAGAAAAGGTAATGTTCACGCTTTATTTGCTTTCATTCAGTCGAGTTAATCTCTTCTGGCCAATGATTAGATGCATCACTGCCGGTTCAGTAATCAAACAACAAGGATTAAGTGGCCGGTCTTTGCTGAAGCAGTGTAGCATCAGTTTAATAAGCCGAACAGCTCACAAGCAGCCAGCATATCTTATTACTCGCTGGATTCATCTTATTATGTTGATTATTAGTCATCGACACTTTCACTCAACTGGAAACATTGCTTGTGTGCAGGCAAAGCTTTCGGTCGAGCAAAAGTTTTCACTGAAGATGGAAGACACCGATAGAGCAACAGTGATTAGTCCGTGGTTGACCCAATCCCTTCAGGTCGACCGAAGTCCACAGGCTGTTTTTGGTGGCTGGGATTAAAAAGCGACCATGTTAATCCCCGATTTCAGCATTTGCGAGATACTGATAGCACCGGTGGGATGCGGTTAGCAAAGTCCTCTTACGGTTACCTGGCAACGTAAAAGAGCTCGAACAGGATTTGTCCGGGTTTTTTTTTTTAATCAAGAAATTTGTTAGAGATGAAACGCCCACTCGTTACACGGAAAAATAAGATAAAGAAGTTAATATTTAAATGGTAGACAGAAATAGTAGTACTAGTGCTTTACGTGTACTGGATATCATTAAGAACATAACTGGAGCCATACACCTGATTACTTTAAAAAAAAATTATATACACATTTGAAACGGTCGTGTTTATGTATTTTAAATGTCTATATAAAATTTTTTTAAAGTAATCAGGTGTACGGCTCCAGTTATGTTCTTAATGGTAGACAGAAATTTAAAGTTTTTAACAAGAACACGAAGTTACATCATATCAAGAAGGTTTCCAAACATCAGGTTCCAAAATTACAGAGTACTGATCTAACGACGCAATAGAAGTAAGACCATATATGATAGAAGAAAAGTTAAGAAGAATAGTTCCGTCTTAAAGGAAGACCTTGATGGTGGCCTGAATGGAATTGTTGGATTTAACATCACTGGTGTTTTATTGGTCTTCATGGATTGTTCCAGTTACTTCATCGTGGTTATTGATGTGTTTTAGTGACTTTTGGTGAACTGGTGATAAATGTGCATGAATCCTGCTGAGAATATTGGCGGATTCGTTAACGAAACCGGTCGTTTTATTGTAAATAATTTTATTTTATCTGTATGTTTGTTTGCGAATTATTTCAAATTACATAGACTAGTGTTACACGTTAAATTATTAATGAGAAACTTAAATATTTGATTTTTTTTCTGTGTGAGTCCTTCTCAAGAAGTAATAAGAGAAAACGCCAAAAATTCACAAAAAAAAGCAATAGAAAAAGACCAATGCGATATTATAAAAATAGGAATGCCAAGAAACGAAATTCATCTGTTAAGTAATTTGCTAACTTGATATGATTTTGATAATAATTTTGATATGATTGAAATTAATTTGATACAATTAAAATTTAAAAAAAGGTAATAATATTTTTTTAAAAACAAAGTAAGTAATGCAGATTTAAATAATTTTTTACCGAAACTGAAAACGTTACGATTTTGTATTCAGTAGAAATAATTTAAAAATGAAATTAAATTAAAAAGTAAAGACTTTTCATTTCCATCATTTTTACAAATTAAAAAAAGAAAAAAAGTAAAAGAAGAAATTTTAAGAAACAACTCTTTAAGGAAAATAGTCTTTTAGGAACTTCTTGTGCTTTGATATAATAAAAAGATCATTCAATTCGATAATTAACTCCAATGTTTCCTTTTCCTTATCAAAAAATCAAAACGATATCTTTCTTTTCAAGAAAATTAGGTTGTCCTGGGAAAAAGTTGTAATCCTTTCTTTCTAAATCCCAATGAAGCTGCTTCAGAAAATGTAGAAAGTCTACAACGAAAACGTTTCTATTTTATATGAATAAGCTTTGATTTCGTTGTGACAGAGAAAACATAATTCTAATACTTCTTTATATTTTGAATCGAGTTAAGAGACGAGAACATCACCAAACAAAATGGAATTTATTAAATTAAGATGCAGTAGTCGTCAAAGGGTGAGCGTTTGTAAATAAAGGAACTTAAAAATGAACTGTGCAAAATAAAATATACATAATAGTGAACTATTAGATTTAACTAATATCAACGCAATGTTGCTGTTAATTCATGTGTTTCATGAACTGAAACTGATTATTTACGTTTTGCTTGTATTGTTTAAGGATATCGCTGACGAAGAATATTTTTTCTAAATAAATCCAATTTTGGGAAATCAAACCTTGGAAATTTTAGAAAAGAAAATCTGCAATGTTTGCAATCTCTTTTGGATTGAATACGGATTTTAAGCTAGCAGTGAATAAAGTACGTTTTCGTACTTGAAAATTCTACTTTTAAGATATTTTGATGTCATCTATAGTTCCTTAGGGAATCTCCATCGATACAAAAATTTAACCTGGAAGTGGATGGCTTATTCAATTTTCTTAGCCAGGATGACTAAAATGACTGAGATTCAATCTTGGTTCTCCTTGACATCATTTTATCTTATTCGAGGTTTTTTTAGCCACCTTCTAGTCTAGAAACTCCTTTGGGAATCATGTTGTTTTCAAGATTTTGAAATAAAAAGTTCATTTCCTGGCAGCCAATTGGAAACTGATCTCTGCTACCTTACTATAGCATCAAAAAGGTTTAAAATAACAAATACGGTAACCTTGACTTCTTTGAAGTTTATCAGCGACTTAAATTTTCTTAACTGTAAATTAGAACTGTGAATAGGCTGAAACTGCCTTAATAAAACTGCATCTGAAAATAAAAGACCTAATTTCGTCTACATTTTTCTGAATTAAATACAAATTAACGATGAAAGCAAGAGTCATGAGTTCCTCACATTTTTTTTTCTTTTTAAAAGTTTAACAAAATAATAATTAAAATATCAATTCATTGTAAATACGTACAACACTAACTGCAGGAAACAAAACTATTGTATGCAAAACGTCCTCAAGATCCAGAGATTGATGGATTCCAAGATGCTGTATTTCAATACGTTGCATTTTCAACACAATCTTTTGTTATTAAATCAAGGTGACCATCGGTTGGAATACTTGTTAATCTTTACATTTAGATAAATGAAGGTCTGGTTGACTGTTTCCTTTGACCTATCGAGGACCATATTTTGCGTAGGAAAACCTTGAATCCTGCAGATGTCATAGGGTGACATGCTTTGATTGCTTTATTCAAGCTAAGTTTTATCTTTTTCTATCTCAATCTTGAATATGCTGGAGAAGTGAACCACAAGGGTAGAAGTTGGACTGACCACAATTTCGGATTCTGCGGCTATAATATACTAAAACTAAAACAAGTAGAGCTGAAGTAACTCAAGGAATCTAATAATTGGTTTAATCCATTAAGTGCAAGTTCCCTAATAGTATTCATAGGTACATGTTGCAATAGTTTTTTTGCTCTAAACTTAGTAATATCTAAAACTTACAATTTTAATATGAAACTTAGTATCAGATTGTGATTTTATCTTAAGCTTTTTATCTGTTTTTACAGTAAAATAAAACAAAGAACGCACATAACTAAACAAAACACAAATTCACTGAGCTATTTTTGATATTTGTGCTGGTAATCGGGGACAGCGCTGTTTCAAGGCTTATTGGCCTATCATCAGCCCGACCCAACCAGCGATACCTTAGCTCAGTGAAATGGGACGAATAGACAAAACGGACAAACATACAAATCAATGACCCCTGAATTACATTCGTCCCATTTCACTGAGCTAAGGTATCGCTGGTTGGGTCGGGCTGATGATAGGCCAATAAGCCTTGAAACAGCGCTGTCCCCGATTACCAGCACAAATATCAAAAATAGCTCAGTGAATTTGTGTTTGTTTAGTTATGTGCGTTCTTTGTTTTATTTTACTGTAAAAATATACTAACGCACGTTAAACTTTTGTCTAATTACTAACCTTGTTATGAATTAATCTCTTGAAGCTAAGCTAAACGCTAGCGGGGATTAATTATTCACCCCTTTTTATTCTTGATTTTATTTTGATGTTTTTGTAATTCAGGGGTCATTGATTTGTATGTTTGTCCGTTTTGTCTATTCGTCCCATTTCACTGAGCTAAGCTATCGCTGGTTGGGTCGGGCTGATGATAGGCCAATAAGCCTTGAAACAGCGCTGTCCCCGATTACCAGCACAAATATCAAAAATAGCTTAGTGAATTTGTGTTTTGTTTAGTTATGTGCGTTCTTTGTTTTATTTTACTGTAAAAATATACTAACGCATGTTAAACTTTTGTCTTTTTATCTGTTCTTAGGTAAATTGGATTTTGAGGAAAGGATGCACAGCCGATAAAACGTTGTAATCATGATAAGTCTAACAGACTATCGGAAACTAATATTCAGTCGTGGCTTTAGATAGACCAACAATCGCTTCCAAATTATTTTGTATAGTAATTGGGTGCATTAAAAAATTCCAGGACATTTTAATTTATTAAATTCTAAACTTGACAATGCAATGAAACTAACAATGCAAACTAACTATTGTATTAATGAAAGTACAACTATTATGTCAACAATTGTAATTTCATTGCATTGTTAGTTTGCTTGATAATCATTACTCATACTTATAATTCCTGCATTCATTCTTAAAAAAATCATTCCTGCACTCCTATTCTTAGTGATACCAATAGCATTGCATCTACGATACTGAGCTTTGATGATAAATTCTACTTTAACATGGGTTTCCAAACTTGCTCAATTTTAATGACAGTCCAGATGAACTTATGTATTTTGAATTCAATTCCTACACTAACTTGATGGGGAAGGGAAGGACTGGCACCTCAAACTCATTATTTCTTGATTTTGACCTTTTCCAACAAGTAATAAAGGTTCACGTTGTCAAGCATCAATAGAGGATGAGTTGTGTACGCAGAGAATCTCCTACAATAGTTATTATGTAAGTACTAGAACAATACTCTAAATTATGATTACAGCAAAGCCTTGTTATTTCATGACTTAATAATGACATGAACAATGATTAAATAAAAAAAATCAATGGAGCTATTAGTTTCTATAAACACAGTAACATTAAGTTAGTATCTATCATACAGCTTATTGGGAATTTTCTGTTATAATTCGACTTACAAAAGTATGATGGCTTATATTAATCAATTAAAACCATAAATTTTAATATTTTTCCCATTTCTTTCTTATTTATCGTTAACATCACTTATTCTTTCTTATCGTTAACATCAATAAAATGTAATGTACATAGAATATTCTTATATTATGGGGATATATAGAATCCCAGAAGATGAAATTTACAATCCTGAATTCCAAAATAAGTCAAAATAATAAAAATAATTCATAAGTTACAAATAAATTTAATTCTTTAATGGTATTGCTTAACTCCGTGTAATAGAATTGATATTTGAATAATGAAAGTAATTAAATTCAGTGTTTAATAGAGAATAACTGTCGCAAATCGCAAACTGTGTAGCAACATTGAAAAATATCAAAATAAATCAGATTACGAAAGTTTATAAAAGTATACATGGTGTATCTGAAATGTGCTTTAAACTTAAGGTTGTATTCAATCATGCAAAACAACGAATAAATGTCATTTAAACATGTAAAGGCCAACACGATACACAGTTGTTGGCCTTTACGTCGTATCATAGAATCATTAAATTTCTCCTCAGTAATCGTGACATGTAATGTTCACTATCCCCACCATCACAAGTTGACACCCCCCCCCCTCCCAACCAAAAGTCGAGCAGTCTAGTTGAATGCATTCCAGACGTCAGAATCGCTACACCTTGTTCTAGAAAACATCACGACTATGAGATATAGCAATGCAGAGATGGCCGACATCCATTTCACTTATGGAAGAGCAAATGATAATTGCAGAGAAGCTGCACGACTGTACTAGGAAACCTTTCCGAACAACAGTGTAAGTCCAGGAACATATTTAGGGCAATTCATCGTCGTCTGGCTGAGACAGTATCATTTACCCCCGCTACTGTAGATAGGGTCAGAGACCGACCATCAGAACAACACACATTGAAGAACAGGTGCTGGATGAAGTTGTAGAAAATCTTGGAACGTCCACTAGAAAGATTATGATATGCCAGAGAAGTTGGCTAATCCAAGCAAAGTGTGCACAGAATTCTCCAGGAACAGCTTCCATATCACGTGCAGAGAGTTCACCGACGAGTCTTGTTTCCCGAAAGATGCCATTATGAATTTTAGTAACGTTCACCACTGGTCCGATGAAAACCCGCATGCTATCAAACAGTCATGGCACCAGGTTCCGTTCTTGTCTGGATTGGTATCATCGGCAACCATTTTATCGGGCCAGTGTTTCTGTCAGCTAAACTAATCGGCGATGCTTCCAGGAATTTCCTGGAAAAACCACATTGCTTACATGCCTGGAGAAGGTTTCTTTGCACACTCGTTGTCGCAAATGGTTCATGCATGATGGTGCGCCACCTCATTCAGCCGAACAGCCCGACGACTTCTGAACCAACTTTATCCTGACCGTTGGAAGAGGGGAACCAACAGCATGGCCTGCTCGTTCCCCTGATTTAAACCCTCTGGAAATTTTCGTTTGGGGTTATCTTACAGCTAAGGTGACCAGACGTCTCGAATTAGGCGGGACAGCCCCGATTTCAGATTTCATGTCCCGCCGTCCCTCGCTTGTCCCGGCGGGACGCCCGTTTGTCCCGCTTTTTCTGCGAAAGAGACTTTACACGTCAATTATCTCGATTTGGCCGCCACCGGGCGCCACGCCGCATGGTGACGCCTCCTGCTGATGCTTCTCTATGACGTCATCACCACAAACGCGGGAATCAGCGAGGTGGCGACCGCGTCTCACTGCGTTGGTGCTAAGCTGGCCGGTGCGCGCCGATTTCCGTGGTTATTTACGTCTTGATACGGCTTTTCCGTAACTTATCGGTAATTTCGATTAGTCATCGTCGTCTCAATAAGTTCTGTTTGACGTTACCCGTGGTTAATAAGGCCCCCATTGCCTATCAGTCTTGCCCAGATGAAGGTCGAAATTCAACGAGGACTTACAAGGTGAGTTTCCATTCACAGAGAAGGCTAGAAGCGGCAAAACCGACAGTGACGTGCAGTGCGACAAATGCGGGTCACAGTTCTCTGAACGCTCACAGCGGGCGGGGAGATATAATGAAGCATCTGAATACAGATCGCATAATAACGCCCTGTTGTCGGCATCGTCAGGAATTCAGAACTATTTTTCAAGATCTGAGATAGGTGAAAAGGAAGCTCAGCTGACTGCTCAGGAAGGTATCATGGCGTATCACACACTTTATCACAATCACAGCTTTCGGTCAATGTACTGTATGTCCAAATGCAAAAGTTTTTTAATCCGAAATTCACTTGCGCAGGAACAAAATTTGAGGCCATTGTTACAAATGTGCTGTGTCCATATATAATGAACCAAGTTAAGGCAGAGTTAATGTGGCGAATTTTGTGACAGTGTTTACAGACATATCCAACCATAAGGATGTGAAGCTATTTCCTGTGATAATAAGGTATTTTGTGCCACTGTCAGGTGTTAAAGTTCAAATCCTGGACATGCAATCTCTTCCTGGAGAAACAGCACAGACCATTTGCAATATCCTGTTAAATGCATTACAACGACATGGTCTGACAGAAAAGATCGTTGTTCTGCACAAACAACTCGAACACGAATTTTGGGGGACTAAACAGGAGAGGAAACAACGTGTTTGCAATATTGGAAGATAACCTCGGGAAAAAACTGTTAGGTATTGGTTGCGCTACCCACATCGTCCACAACGCGATACAAACTGCAGGAGATTGCTTGCCAATTGACGTGGAAGCAGTTATTATGAAAATTGAAGGGGTCGGAGAGATATAGTCATAAGTCACAATTTCATGAATTTCCAGATTTTTATTCCGTGGCATACTTAATTCCATCCACTTCAAAATCAATGGTAAAAGTTTCTGGTTTTCTCAGTACATACCAGCAAATGAGAAGTTAAAGTTATTCACTGTGCTATCTAGTGATAGTTTGAGAAGATATATAGTCATATGCCACAACAAGATGGAGTCCAGCTAGGATAAGAAGAAGCCTTTTTCCATGTTAGAAGAAGTTTAGATGATATTATGTTGGAGCTGGAAGAGTCAGATCCTTTTGAAACTGACAGTACAGTTCTTGACAACCATCAAGCAGTAGTTGTAGTTCAGATGACACATTGGTAAATTTTTAAGATTACATTATTACTGATAACCTTTGTTATGAGGCTTGTGACTGTATCTCTCATTATTCTTGAAATTTTAGAAATTACTGCCTCTTAGAAAAATACATTAATATTTAGAAGAGGTTTCAAATTTCTAGGATAGTATAGATTATATTATATATAAACTAAGTAAACTTTGAAGAACAATGTCATATGATAGTTAAAAATACAGGAACCCGCTACTAATCAACCAGAAGAAATTAAATGATGTGTTGTCTCTTATGACATATGTACCAATAGCCAATCAGGACTATTTCATGTCCCTTTGTGGTAATGAGGAGGAGGAAAATGAAGTGGAAGAACTTCCTTAGTTTAAGTAATGCTTAATAAACACAGTTTTGTATGCCGAGTGTTTTTTCTTAAGTTTCCATTTGTATTTAGTAAACTTTTAGTATTAAAATCTAAAATAAACAAACAATATTACATGAAAATGATTTTTTTTCTATTAATAATAGCAGTAAACATCAGTAAACACATAACTTTTTTCTTCAGTGAGATATAGTCATAAGCCCATCTCTGTGCAACACGATTTAATACAGGTTTAAAACCTTATAAGGAACTGAAAATTATCTTCTATATTCTCCCATATGTTCGATAATGTTCCCTAAGGTTAGTTTACCTAATGAAGAGTAACCTAATTACAATAGCCGATTTACACATTTTCATGGAACATAAAAGTGTTAATATCTCAGAATCAAGTGAGAGTGACTTATGACTATATCTCTCCGACCCCTTCAATTTATTATTATTTCTATATCTACACTGTTCGTGTAGAGTCATTCAAAGACTTTTGTGATTTTGCCTGTGTCGAATACCAGCGCATTTTAGGATACGGGAAAACTAGATGGTTGTCACTGATGTCTGCAGTAGAGAGAGTTTTAAAATTGGTTCCTGCACTGAAATCCTATTTTTTGTCGAAGAGAAGGGTCCCACTCTAACCCGCAACTTTTTTTGAGAATCTCTGGGCTGAACTGTGGCTCAATTTCTTACATTATATCGTTGCAGTGTTTCATGCGACAATTCTGCGCATAGAGGCACAGACTGTAACAGCATCTGAACCTGCTGGACAAGAAAGGGTTTTAATTGCTTGAAGATACTGCTGGGAAGCGAATGCAGTATGTCGACGTGCTTTAGCCTCTCGAAAAATTGATCCTGGCAGCCGTGACACGAAGTGCAAAATAACAGATCGCTGTTACTTAAAATATCTCGAATCACTAAGAGGGGCTACTGTTGTAAGAAGTGACTTCCCACACCATTACACCAGCTGCTAACGCTGTGAAATATTGCCAGGATTTCAGAGTCTCGTCTTTCATACGCGCATCATCTTCGAGGCAGAAGCAGGACTCATCATTAAATATAATAGGAGATCCATCGATAGCAGACCATATCTCTCGGGCATGACACTACACGTGCCTCCGGTATTGGTTTATTAAAGGCAGGACTCCTAAAGGACGACGGGAATGAACTCGTCTAGACGAATTGCATGCTCTCGATTTAATTCCCGTCGACTGTTATTTTTTAGTATGGGTGGTTGTTTTATACAGGATGCCACATCTCTCTGGATGGTGGAGAGTGAAGACGTTGGAGCAGTTAGGGATTCTTACAACAAACCGATTGCATACACCAGTTGTACAGCTGGGCCACCAAGAGGCTTTTTGACAGCAACGAGAAGCATTACAATATAGAGGCGAGCGATTCGTCTGCAAGACGAGTCAACTTCGCGCAATTCCACGATATCTCTCAATGTCCTGAAGTTACCCGTAGGATCTTCAAGCACTTTGTGGAGATAGTACAGATGGTAAACTGATATGAATGCACGAAGCAGAATATATCTAGTAAGATTCTGAGGACTCTTACATGAACGCACAAGATGGGTATGGAAGCGATATGATATTTCTTGACAACTAAACTTTAATCATTTGCATATGTAATGGAAGGTAATTGCGTGGCGAGTTTCATTCAAATTTACACTTCATTCATGGTGCTTTGATTTTTTTTTATTTGTCACAGTGTGTTCACCAATTGAACTCCCACAGTTGCTACTGTTACATGTTCGAAATAGAACAGTAAAAAGTAAATTAACTTCGATTGAAAAAAAGAGATATTTCTGGAATGAATTTGAAATAACTGTAAGTAGTTTTTTATTTACTTAGAGTAGACTAGGAGGGAGATGTCATTTGGGATAAGATGCCATTTTTGCTGTAATTGTTTTTTTGTGACTGACAGACGGCACAACCATATGTATGTAAATTTTCTTCACAACGCACTGAACACGACGGTATCTTACTGATTGAGATTCTGTTTAAACACAACGACAATAAGGTAAGAGCACTGTTTTTAAGCTCTGTTATTAAGGAATGGGGTATTTTAGCTAAGGCTGGTGGAAAATATTATGAATCAATGCATCTTATCGTTGGAGTGGCGTCTTACCCCAGGTATTGTGGCATCATATCGACACAGGTTGGACAAGATGCCAGTTTGTTAAGTTGCTTTTACTCTGACTTACAGACGAGACACATTTCTGCCAATTCTTTTTTCCACCTATATAAACATCCAGGGAATGTGAATGCGTAATAATATAATAATATATGATTACAATTCGTTTACATTTGGTCTGGCAAAGCAAAAATGCTTAATGATGGCATCTCTTTCTCTCTTTAACTATAAGTTAAATATAAATAAAGAATTAAATAATGTTAAATGTCCCTTTTTATTATTGTATTAGTAAAATCCTGTCAAAATTAATAATAGGAAAACAATAAAAATTCAGTGAAATGAAAAAAAGCCATTTATATATTTTCTCAATTTTACTACATTTATCGAGAGATCATCATTTCTTTCATTTTAATTGCGAAAAATGTTTTTAGATCAAGATTTCGTTGATTTTATAGATCTATCAGAATTTCACATAGTTCAGATCTAATAGTTCAGATCTCCAAGTCTATATAAACAGACTGTAGCAAAAACAAATAAAAGATGCAAGATTTCCATCCGAAATATGCTTCAAAAACACATTAGTAAAAGTGGTCCAAATGTACTCAAATGTAAAGGGATTTCATAAATCAGAAAATAACAGAAACCTAATATTTTTACGTTTAATTTAAAATTCTTTCTATAACTAGAAAATAAAGTTCAACTACGAAAAGTTTACTTCTTCGAAATTAATTCAATTATCCAACAATTATTTTTGCTGCGAATTGGTTTATTTCAAAACAATAAACCTGAGTTAACGAAGCCAATCAGGAGATTAACACCTTTATTGACTCATATGATGGCTTCGAAATGATAACTTGATGAACCAGTTTTAATGAGTTTGATTAATTTTCCATGATTGTTTAATAGGGACTAGTTTAAAGTCAGCATTAATTATTGAATAAACTGAGCTAATCAGTCAGAAAAGGTGAGTATTGATGAGGCAAATCAAACCGAACGGTTTTTACAGTTTTGTTGAAAGTTACGTTTCAACAAATTATTACCTTTCTGTTTCTCACTGAATAAAACGAAATAGAAATCATTTACATTAAATTTTTAAAATGAAATAAAAAGCTACACTAATATTAATTTCCCAAATTAACCACACATTCGACTATCAAATGCTAAACTTTCGTTAATTATGAGGAAGATATTAAATAGGATTAAATTGAATTCCAACTTTTATTAATGATAATTTTCAAATCGATTCAATTCGCTGGCATGATTATTTTAAAACATTTATTCTTAAGTTTTAAACAGTGCTTCTTAAGTTCTGCTTACCTTTTTTTTTTCAAAACCACCTCTTATCATTTAGACTCAGTTTTTTAAACTTAACATATAATTAATGTAAGTATGAAATAATTATCTATTATTTTATTTTATGCAAAATTAAAAACACGGTTGAAAATTTATTGTTTCTTTAAGAAACAATTATAACTGTACTAGCTATAGCTATATGTACCATTAAAAGAAATATGTCAACACTATATTTAACCAAAAAATGTTTTCTGCTTTATTCATATGATGGAAATGATTTATCTTTCTTTATTTAATTTTACAGTTATCACCTCTTTGACATCCTAACTTCAGTTTTGTTGAACAAGAATTTTTCAAAAAAATTTTCAAAAAAAAAACATTCAATAGAATGATTCAAAATTGTAATTAGATAACGGTAGAAATAACTCCATTATTGGCTCCATTATTCTCCGAACTTTAGTTTCTTGAGTATTATATTAATAGATTCGGAGTATTATTGCTGGAGGAAGATAGAAATTGGTAAATATTCCTTCGATTTACATTTGAGAAACTCATACATTATTTTAATTCGATGCTAGAAGTATCCAGGATCAGGTCAATAATAGTTTCATTTGTCTCAGCTGTGATTCTGCTTTAGTCACGAAGCTAACATTGCGTAATAAAAGTATTAGATCAACAAGAAAGAAAAGTTTTTAGGCTTTAGGAAAATTCTTCTGATTTTGTAAAATAGTTAATTTTTAGGTTATAGCAGATATACTCCGTATAAATTTAACATATTTAGACAGAATAGTAAATGTAATTCACATAAACGAAAGCAATTGCTGTAACTTATAAAAAAAACTTCGTAAAACAGTTTCGGAACCTTTCGGAACCTTTAACAGTTTAGAATACTTTTAAACAAAAATTTGTAATATAACAACAAAGAAAGATTTTGTGTAAGATCCAAATAAGGTAATAACGGAAAAAACGAAGCCAATGGGGAGATATCAACGAATGAAGCTAGAACTAAGACAATAAAGAAAAGGGAATCATGGAAGATGAGTAACTGCAAAGTGGTAAGAAGAAAAGAAAGAGAAGATGAGAATTAAAAATAGAAATTAATATTAAGGGAAAACTAGGCAGAAATCAAAGATATGAATCAGAAGTTACTGTAAAAGAAGTTGAGTAATTTGAAAGAAAATTATATGTTCAGCTTATCCAATCGCACTAAAAGAACAAATATAGAAAAGTATTCTAGTACTTTCCAAAAATTTAAAGCAGATAGATAGATTAAAAAGAGGATGGTGATACTGGCAATTTGTTATAGAAGATGATGAGAAATGAGGAATTTTAAACTGAAACTATCTTTTAAATTAACAGACTATTGGTGATGATTCGAGATAATTGGCAAAGGATTGAAAAGTATTTCCACTTCAGTATGGAAGTTGTCTCGACTTTGTTAAAATTAAAAATAAACGAGCACGAATACGTCTCGTAAGGAAGAAACAAAATTAATAAAACGAAGAGGACTCTCTTAATTCGTCTCATTTAAAAGTAAAACTAAGTTAGAAATACTAATGTAAGCATAAGTAATTGGGAAAAAGAAGAAATATTAAATCTAACAAGGAATAAAGGAATAACTGTGAAAAAATTACACTTGTCGAGAAGGGCAGCATCGTTGACTTGTCGTGCCTTTCAGTTAAGCTGATCTAACGTTCAGTGATTAACAGTTACTAACTAATAAATAGTTTTATTTTCCAGTATAGCATTATTCCAGAGAGTTCTGTCTGCCTCTGAAACCACACCTGGAAACCATTCACAGAAAAAAATTCCTAATCTCCCTTCAGTGCCAGTTTCAGGAGTACTAAACGGACGATCGCACTGGGCGCTGGGCGTAATGTCGCCCGAAATTTGAAGTGTCAAAAAATAAACAAATCAACACAAACTATATATCAGACGTGGGCAAATGGGGCTCCCAATATCTCTTGATAAAAATATAGAATTTAAAAAAAGAAAAAAAATATTAAATTTTGAACTAATTATTTGTGTTTTCTTTCTCATTTTTTATTTTCTTATATATGTATTTTTTAAACTTTATATAGCAATTAAGATTTGTGTAGAAATGTAGTTAAATTTGAATTTGTGTATTTAATACTATGGAACGTGACTATGGTGTGGCTCTTTATGTATATGAAAATCCAGAATGTGGCTCTCGTTGACCTTATGTATCACCATACTTGCTATACATCAAGTAAGTAAAATAAGTTAATAGACATGTTCCAAACTATGCCATACACTTTTTTTTGGTATTATTATCTTAGAGGACGCCAGGTGTACGGTAATGTAAATTCGACTCTTGACTATCTTGAAGCCGATCGAAGAAAACTACGACTATCTCCTTGGGGTAATGATGACATGAACTAAAAAATGATATATAAAATATTTTTTTTATTCTCTTTTATTTTTATTTATTTTATTTTCCTTAAAACGTTAGGTTTTTTTTTTTTTTTTTTTTTTTTTTTTTTTTTTTTTATAATATTTAAAAAATATTTTTTAATAATAATAACAACAAAATAGTATATATTAATTAGTTTTAATCAAATCAATGTATCCATAAATTTCAAATGGATTAAAATGGATTACAGTTCACTTATTACAGACGTTGAAAGAAATTCTCTGTTTGCTGTCATTGAGAATTAATGGTTTCTTTTAATAATTCTTTTCTAAGTAATTTTGTTATTTCTCAAACAAAAATCAACAAGGAAAAATAGAGTATTGCTTAGCTGTACATATTATATATGATGACAACGTGGTCCAAACACACACACAGACACACATTTACATACATATAGACACTTACATAAACAAATATATTAATGCTGAGCATTTAGAAAAGTAAGCGAAAATTTTAAATATTTTCCACTCAGAACGCTATGACCTTAAATCGATATGGCAGGAAATTACATTCGTAATTTGCTGGATGTTTGATCTACGATTCAACAGAAATAATTTAATGAAGATAGAATTTTGTGAGATGCTTTACGTAGAAAGGTAATAACGATAAACATATTTTGTTAGCTTCATCTATATCTTAACAACATTAAAAGCATCAAAATCAATTTACTTTTGTAACTTTCAATCTATACATGAATAAATATTACAATTCTAATTATTTATAAATATTTATTTTATTTTAAGTTTTGTGTGTTCATCCTATTAGTGTGTTTTCCAAAGGAAAAATACACTATTGCATTCAACTGTACATGAACAAAGGATGTAGATACACCGTATTTTCACTTTTTGATGTTTTTCCTATTTTCAAAACCTTTATTCACGTTATTTTTAGAGTTTTTGCCATAGAATTTTTAGATCCTTTAGTGCATTTAACTACAAAAAAAGTAACAAAAATTCGAAATCTGTTCATGGGTTTTTTAGGGGCCGGCCTTAGAAGTGGGGGGGGGGGGGGGATATGAATAACATGCCGTAAATTTTGAGCTTTTGAGGTAAACCTTTTATGGGTGCTATATATCCTTAAGGACTCGGCTGGTTTTGTATTTCAACTAAATCGGATCAACCGTTTTAAATTGCCGGCCGATAGAAATTTGCAGTTTTTGACATTTTTCTATCTTCAAACCTTTATCCTGACATTCTTTTTACAGTTTTTGCGACATAGGCAGTTCACATTTTTCACCTTTGGGAAATACACTTACCGCGGTGAATGCGCGGTAGTGATATTAAAATCGAATTAAAAAATATATATATTCTTTAGCCTTCTTAAAGAATAAACTAAAAGTTAAGTAAGTAAATTTGTTCGACAGGAAACTATTTGAAAATTTAAAGTCCTTCATCTGAATGGAAAGCAATTGCAAAATTATTATCATAGCATTGATATTACCTTCGATAAGAAATAAAGTTTACACTTAAATAATTAACTTTAAGCTTCGGAATATATCAGAGAATATTTAAAAACAAGATTCTTTTCAAAATTTCACATCATCGGTTATGTTCGTATGGAATTCTGGGATCGCCGATCGCTCGCTAGTAAACAATTAAGAATTAATCTTAATAAATGAAGAAATAGATAAAATACCTCAGGATGGATCTCCCTTAATATCTCTTCTTAATGTAAATTTTGTCCTTTAAAGGCTTCAGTAATTATCAAATTGAAATTTTTACAAATATTTTCGCTGATTGATTCACTTGAGTAGAAACAGGCACAATATCATAATATCGTTCAGAAACTCTTTCTTCAAAACGTTTCTAGTGTATTTTGATCCATAGAATTAATGTATTTCAATATAAAGATTGTTCCCTATCAAATAATGATCTTATCATTGCAATAATATTTTTTTGATTGTTTTCAGTGCAGTTCAATTGAGAACTCTCAGCAGAAGAAACGATAAATGAAGTCATCAGTGACGTATTTCAATCCTTCACTCTAATTGGTAGGATTCCCAATTAAACATGCTCGATAGTGTTCTATCCTTCTTGTCGTATCAACCACATTTCTGCCAGGCATATTCGATAAAACTGCCTCACATATGTTGGCTGGTGTTCGCTTAACTTGAGTTCATCTATTGATGCATTAATTAGTTAGAATTTCTTTTCTTCCATTGAACTGTTGGAACAACCTTTCAGTATATCCTTTGATGCCTCGACTGCCTGAGTTTTCGAAATATAAAGGTGACTGAAGAACAGCGGCTACTTAAATAAAAACTAAATTTCTAGTATCCATAATTTATCTAGTTTGCTTTTTTTATAGGCTGGGAAAATATTCAAAAAAACTCGTTATAATTCGTAGATATTTAATCATTTATCTATCGCGTCTTTTTACAGTTATTTTAGAAGATCATGATAGTCAAAGTTGACTATTATGATAAATATTGAGAATGTGCGCAAATCACATATTATTGAAAAGTTCAGATATTATTATTAAAAAGGAAATTAAATAAAGAGAGAGTTCTGTAGATAATCGAGTTATATGAGCATGATAACAAGCATTCAGTCAAATTATACGACAAAAGTTCGGAAACAGCGTTAGTTTCGAAAAAGGCTGTAGCTACAGTAAAACTGAAATCTGACATTTCTCGTATTAAAAGTAACACACCTCTACAAAACGTTATTTGACTTAGTTCTTCTGATTCATTGGTATCTTCTTTCAACAGCATCGAAATACTTTTAGTCATAGGAATTCAAAGAAGAAAAAAATATTTTCTTACAGGTTAGTTGCGTCATATTATTTCTGCTATTTCTTATATATGATCCCGAATTGAAGGAATTATTCAATAAATAAGAATATGCTAAGTAGATAAAAGCCATTCATCCAAATTCTCGGCCGAAATTTCATCAAATTCCAACATATCCAGTAATTCGGGCTGTAAAGGGATTGGAAAACTTCAGAAAACTTCCGAATACCAGTTCTGCTTAACATGCTTCTTACATTATCTTAGCGTGCATTACTTGTGAAGTTACTGTATTTTCGCAGTCCAAGTCAGCAGACACTCTTCAGAACCTGCGCAAAGGTCTGCTGTCGATGAACGCATTGATGATTAAGAAGTTTGAAGAAAGAGGATCGCTAGCAGTTCGGTAGAGGACCGAAATCAGAAGAGATAATTACAGGTGTTGCAACTGCGATCGCTGACGGCAAAGAGGGAACCCGTGCTGGTAGATCTAACTCCATGCGACTTTTGGCTGTGGGGTTACTAAGTCCAAGGTCTATCTTGGAGTGATCTCGAATTTGATTACGTTAAAGGACAACTTATCACGGGCTACGATGAACATTCCTTCAGACATGTTCCGTTCGGCTGTAGAGAATGTTGTGCATAGGATGCAATTCCTGGTCCACAAGTAATGTGGCCACGTTGAACCTGGGCACTTCCGCACGGGGAAAATGAATGTGCTGCATAAAAGATGATGTTTCAGTTCAGTTTCATCATTGTTATTCATATGTCTATCGATTGCAACTCTTTTTTTTTTTACATGGCACAGCGCCACATTTCCCCATATCGGCGACTTTTGGAACTTTTTTTCCGTGGAATCCTTCTTCCCATGTTTTCATTAGTCTCCCCATCAAATTTGGTGCCATTCCGGTTGTTCGATCGAGCTATAGATGGCTTTGAGTAGTATCGGTTTAATTACGGCCACCCTTGTACTTATAAAACATTTATGGTCCAAAGAATATAAGGTCCAAAAAAAGTAAGTTTTGTTTTTTGTGATTTTCTTCGGCGTTGAATGCGAAATTCCTAAGATCATTTATATGTTATTATATCTAAAAAAAAAGATTTTCATATCTTATTTAAGAAAGATAGGTCGATTGTTGTTTTTTTAATTTTTTTTAATTCTTTAATTGAGGAAACAAGGATTACATTAACTGGGTTTTTTGGATGTTAAGCAGTAGAAAGTATTTTATTTCCATAGTGCTATGGTATCTGAACGTAGATCTGTTCTGGTAATGTCTCTTGCAATTTCACGCATTGGAAACGTTTATGTGTTTACGGAGACGCATTTCAGAATTCCGACTCGCCTTCTGAGGCATTTAGCTTCAAGATTGTAAACAACTAATTTCTCTGTGATCTTAGAAATGATGTCGTGATCGAGGAATGGTGATTATTGATAAATAGTTGTGGTTGCCATAGTGATATTAGGCGGTCCTCAAGTTCTAATCCGTTTCCAGCAGCTTTTGCGTTGTCCTGATCTGGACTGAGCAAATAAAGATTTTATATTTTAACGAAATTGAATAAACATTCACAAATTTGATATTTAATTAATATATATAAAGTTTGATATTTATTATTGAATTTAAGGTTTGTAAATTGACTCTTAAAATTATTAATATTTGTTATTCAATTCTTTTAGTTAAATTTAAAAGAAAAAATGATTTTTTTTTTGTTTACAAATAGTGGAGCATTGATAGGTTTGAAATTTAAAATAGATTTACAATACATAGTATAAAATTTAAGAGATTATTCTATGCTGTTTTTGCTCAATTTTTCTATATTATTAATGAAGATACTTTAGCAGCAAAACTTGATTAAGTACAAACAATTGATTTACTAGGAATGGTCTACTAGAAGTATACAATCTTTTGACTAACCAGATCCAACAAAGATCAACCATGTTAATAAAAAAGATTACATATATGATAAGACATGATGTATTTTAAAAAGATAAAATTACTATGTGTTTCATTCCTGTACGTGGATGTCTTCAGGCAGATCTTTGATACATTTTATCGTGTCTTATCACGCGTGCAATCTTTTTGATTAACGTAATCTGAGCAACACATTTTATTGTATTTTATTATAAACAGATTTTAACAGATGTAAAAATCAGATATAACAGATTTTATTATAAAGATCAATAATGTTGATCAAAGAAATCTAGATAAACGATAGCATAACAGTGAGCCGTCAGCAATCTAGAACTGCCAGCAATGTTTACTATTTCATTTCACATAGAAGTAAATGCTCCAAATGCAGAAAACCTTCCAAATTGCAACATAAGAGGGTCGCTATTTCATTGTCGTAGGAAACGATATTTTACGCTACAATACTGAGAATACTGTTGAAAGACATTGAAAGACTATAATGAGGTAGAGAAGTACTAGTGGTGTTGAAGATTTGAGTGATATTTTAGGTTAAGCTTTTGATAAAATTATAAAGAGTTTGGCGATGTTTTGGATTAAGCTTTTGATAAAGAAGCAGTCATGGACAGCTGAACATAAAAAAAAAAATCCATATAGCTTAAAACTTATACTAAAATCAATCTAGAAGATGAAAGCAAATAGTGAAATCTTAATTCAAAGTGTAAACAAACCTAACGATTAGAAACAATAATCATATCGTAAGCTTATCGTTTTTGCAGGTAGAACAGGCAAACATGCCTTACTTAAAATAAAGCCTGTCCATACAGCATTTAGCACATCCCGAAAACCATTTACAACAGCGAAAAAAAGCTGAAGAAAGAAATGATTGATAAATTTTGAAGATTGACAGATTAATCTTATACTGAATGTAAATTCAAACTTCATTGCTATATCACTAGAAAAGAGTTCTCTGTCTGAAGGATTTCGAAACCGTGTTTTTTTTTTTTTTGTTTTGTTTTTTTGTTAGTATAGTAAACAACTTTAACTGTTTTCTGCCACAACAGCAATAAAAAAGCTTCTAGGGAACTTCTTGAATATTCTACAGTAGTTTAGAATGTCGCGACATCAGAAAATGAAGAAACTTCCGAAAATGAAAAAACAAAAAAAGGTTAATTGAAAAATATATTTCACACCAGAAAATAGTTATTACAACATCTGAAACGGATTCCACCAAATTCAAGTACTCATTTACGATATATCCCACTTTTATCCTGGTCCTAGCAACTGAGGTTTTGGAGATCTGTTGGTGCCTATTAATACCCCACTTTTGCTGTTTCAAAATCCTGTATCGAATGATACATTGAAACTCCACCTACTAGTTACTAGTAGATTAATTCAATTAGACTATTCTATCATGTACTGTGATATGTAATTGTGATGATGAATTTAGCCAAGAGTTCTAATTAAAAAACTTACATCTTTATATATAAAAATGAATGTTTCTTTGTTTGTTGGTCCCATATGCGTTCCTATACCATTCATCAGATTGCGATGAAACTTTGGTGAGTTGTTGTGCGCACGCCCGTGAACGTTTCTGAATTAGTAGAACCATTTTACAATAACTGGCGCGCGAGTCGTTGCCATTCGAATTCAAACGTTTGCAGTTTCCGGTTCGACTCGCATTTGCAATGACCATCAACAAAGCACTAAATTTGGAAAATCCATGCTTCACACATGGACAGCTGTATGTGGCCTGCTCACGCGTCGGAAACCCTTCTGATTTATTCGTGTATGCACCAGACGGAAAAACAAAAAATATTGTGTATCCAAAAGCACTTCAATAAACAGAATTAAAACACAAACACTTTCTTTCTTTGAGTGGCATTGCAACGCATGCCGGATACAGCTAGTATATTATAATCATCTACGTCACCAACGTTGAATTAATGTAGGAAAGGATAAATAAAATAACGGCGATAAGCTGATATTTTATTAAATCAAAATTTCATTGTGGTAATTCAAGTTGTTTTTTGTTGTTCTTGTTGTTGTTCCTATTCGTACATAAAGTGACTTCTTATTAACTTTTCAATTTCAGTTTCGGAAAAGCGAAATATTTCGATGGCATGATGATTATCTTGAAATGTAGATGTGCAACTCGTAAAGGATCTATAAAGGCGTAAAGTTAAAAAAGTTTCACTAAGTTTTAAAAAATCGATCCTAAAGTATATATGGAAGGAAAAAAATAGTCAAAATAGGTGCTGCGAACTTGTATTGAAAATGGGGTCCGGCAATTATATGATATAAAAATTTCTAAAAATATTTTCGTGATATTAAATGTCAATGCACATCACCTAAATATATATATCGCTACTCAGTTTGATTCCATTTTATGAGCTGCTACAAGTTCTAAAGTATTTCTCTAAACCATGGTTCTTAACCTTTGATGCTACATTTCCTAAAGATTTTTTCCATTGGAATTTGGATTCTCTTTAGAGTTTTGTAATTTGAAAGTTTTAAAAAAACTTAAGCTTTCAAAAACTAAGCTTAATAATATTTAGTTCGGTATGTTGTGATGATAAAAACGATTTAATATCTCTTTAGTTACTATGTTCGTAAGGTTAATTGCAATACACATTTGGTCTCATAACCTTTCGACAATCCTGATATAGATAACTTGATCGAGACGTATACAATGGAATGATCCCTTTATTGTTGCCTACATAATAATGCAATTTGTGTTGACAATAAACTTAAGTTTATTTTTAATTTCCATCGTTTAATTTCATCACAATAATTGGCGTATTTGCTGAAAAGCTCCACTCACACAGATAACAAACAAAAAATGACGGAGAAAAATTGAGGGTTTTTATTTGTGAACTTCTGAACCGATTCCTTGAATGACTTACTGGAAATATTTAGAGTTAGATTGTTTAACAATTCATTGCGATTAGTTAAGGAACATCATCGTATATTTCTAAGACTGTAGAAATCAGGAGAACCATTACTTGCCAAGTATTCCTTATTCCTGTACTAAACTTGTTTCCAACTTATTTTCATCAAAAGAAACTTCTCGCATACTTTTCTCTTTCAATTTTTCCACTCCAGAAGTTCCTAGTAATATCTAATTTTTCTAGTAATACCCAATTATTTCAGCCTTTATCAGGACATTGGCATCAATCGTTGCTTACTTGTAGTGAAGCGTAGTAAGGTTCTTAAAACGCTGAATCTTAGTTTCAAAATCAATGAGCTATAGAATAAAAATGTAACAATTACTTGCTAAATTTTTATTAAACTATAATGTAGAAAATTTCTTAAGTGATTATGATGTAATTAAGTTAGATAGCTAACATTTGGCAATGGTGTCATTATTTATAGATTGGAATTAAATTATTTTAATTGTCTTTCATGAATTTCTAAGCTTCTATAAATCACTGTTTATCAGATTCTTATTTAATTTTCCTCCTAACGTCTCTCTTTCTCAGCAAATATAGATTATTAGAAATTTATATTTTACCCTCGTTTTTTAATCTATTTTTTATAATTATTAAGTTTGAATTATATTATTCTAAAATTACCTGTTTTTTGAGGTACACTATTATTTCAAAGTCCATTGTATTTTATCATTGAAATAAAACTATCACAAAACAGATGTAGATTTTGGCCAACAATTGTTGTATACTTATACTACTATAACTTTTACTTTTTATTAAATTATATTTAGCTGCGGAAGTAATCACAATACTGCTGAGGGTTATATTATTTTTGTCAACTGTTTTCAAAACAGTTGTACATTGGAGTTGCAAATGAAAATACTTATCAAATTTAAATTGTTGAAATGGATTTTTCTCATATTCAAATTAACTAACATGTTTTGTTTTTATTTTTATTTTTATTTTTTTAAATATTTTTAAGTTTTTATAAAAAGAAAACTGACTGAATTGGTTTTAATTATAATTAGTTAGCAGTATGCTAAGTTGGAGATCTGAAAATTTTAAATTCATGGCACTGTTTAGGACCTGTTTTTTTTATTATCCCATAGTTTCTTGACACAAGGTCACGGCGATTTCATTTTATGTGGCGTTAAGTAGGTCTGTATGTATTATACATGTCTTGCTTAGTGACTTTCATATCTGTCAGCAAATGTTCAGGAGAGATGTCCTGCCACCGGTATGCGCATCTTGAGAACACTTTTCTATCAGTCCAATTCTTAACCGAGAGATTTTAGCAATACCCTAGTGATTCAGTTTGCTAAAAACAGTTTGACTGGTCATAGAACACCAAACACACATGTTTGTAGTGCTTTACATGATCTTCTTTGAAGATTTTTATTCAGTTAGATTTTAAGTGGTCAGAATGTATGACAGCTTCTTTTGCTGCCGATTTCGTTAGGTAATCGCACATTCATTTCTCTTCATCCAAACAGTGAGGATAACTATTAAAATAATACTGCCGTGTACCTCTAGTGGTTGTATAAGTTTCCAGCAAATCTCCTTTTTGTGCTTTCTGAAGCAATTTTGTAATTATAAGAGAATGATCGTTGAGTCAGTAAAGAAGATAATTTTCTATGGGGATATTTAACTAGATGCTGCAATGCAAGGTTTATTACTAGGAGGTCGAGTTGTGGGATGAGCATCCTTTTGGATTAGTTTGCTTTAGTTATGTTTTAAGATTCCTTTTTGGAAGTACATCACTCTCCAAGTTTCGTGTGGGTAACTAGAGACGTCTGTTAAAATTTTCACAAAATCGGCATCAAATTTTCTGCAGACCAATGGCTTTCAATAGTTAAGTGGGCTTCTTTCTTTTTTATCCTAGATGTTGTCCGATAGTTCAGCAGACAGTAAAATCTTTTCTATTGCTATTTGGGAGGGATGCAAGATATTTGAAAATTTGTTTGGATAATGAGGGTTTTTTTTTCAGTATATGGTTGACAGATTTTTTTTTTCTTAATTTCTGTTTGATGGTTGTCATTTCTTTGATTAATTTACTGGTTCTGTGGTATTTTAAGTTTATTCTTCTTTCCACAGATTTGATGATATTTACTTGCCATCTGATATTGAGGGGAGTAAGTTAAGCTTCAAATTCGGCTATTTTTGCTGTTGTGGTATTTCTAAGCCCACATACGATTTTAGCTGAATTTTGTTGAATTTTGTAGATTTTTTTTCAAGCCTTTATATTGAAGTTTGCATCTAGATTAGTGAAACATATTCGAAACAAGGCCTTATGATAACTGAAGTAAAGCATCTGTTCTCCAGTCCTTCCCAGAAATGCGTTCATTAAGTTTAGTGGGTTTGTTTTGTTGTTAATATTGTGTTGCAGATGTGCTTATTATATGTTAGCAATGGGTCCAGAGTTACACCTAAGTATTTCGGATTTTCATTACATCTTAATATAATGTTGAATTTACAGGTTGATCTCTGGATCTGAGATGGTTATAAAAACATCTTTTTTTCTGATTTATATTGATTTATTTTAAGTTTATGTTTCCTAACGAAATTAAATAGTTCTTTTTTAAGTATTCTATTTGTGTGACATTGTACTGTATCCAATTTGTTATTGCCGTAAATAGAACTAAGGTATCAGTAAACATAGATATTTTAATATGTTTATTTAAAATATAATGTAGATTAGATTAGATTAATTGAAAGTGGGTGGCTTGACAGCCGAGCACGTCGACCTGAAAGATCTTAAAATATAATGTAAGTAGTAGAGAAATAGCAAAAAAGTGCAGTCTCAAAATTCTTCCCGAGGGAAAATAATTGATTCTAACATTTTGGGAAAAAGGTGTTTTAAAATAACTTTAATATATCTGATTTAAATTAGAATATTAGACTTCTTCAATAGAATCAATAAAGTTTTCAATTGAAATGTAACTTACTATATCTTCGCTGTTGATGGTCAGTAGTAATGAAGATGAGTTCGTATACAAAAAAGCTGTTCTTGTTCCAGAGCCTTTATTTCTTCGTCTAAAAACAAACAAAGTATGTTTATAAGATTAAAGCTTTTAAGATTAAAATTATGATGTGAGAAAATAAATGCAATGAAGTAATTGAATCTCACTAGGAGCATGCGCACTGCTATTATTCATTCATCGTAACTTTGAATAAATAAGAAAAAACTTTTTACCACCAGAATAACCATTCGAAAAAATTCAGCAATTCAAGAGTCAAAAATAATGGAAATTTACATCCATTACAAAGAAAGTTAAGCAAAACTATTTCACTGTAGACGTATATTATATATAAAAGCAAAAGATTTCATTTAATGAATATTAGTTGTTTTTTATAAAAGTGATGCCATCTGTAATTATTTACCTTTCTACTTATTCTTAGAATTTTAAAAAAGAACTTATATAATAAATATATGGATGTATTATCTAGAAAATAACCTGGTAGCTAATTAAGATCAAGAACCAATCTAACAAATACGGGTTCAAAAAATAGTAAAAGAGAGTAAATATAACACTATTAATACGTTTCAATTAATAGGTTTTAATATTTTCTAAAAGATCATTTTGGAGCAACTCTTTCTCATAATGATGTTCCTTCTCACTCTTCAAAAGCGATGGTTTTCATTCCTATTTAAACCTCGGGAAATTATATTCTGCTTCTAAGACTAATAATTGGAAAGGAATGACATAATAGATTGAAAGTGGAATAGAAATAAAAGAAAGATTAAGAAAAAAATAAGAGAATTACAAATCGAAAAAGGCTGTTTTCTTTTCATCCTTTCATTACTAAAAGCACCTAATGTGTTTTGTTTTGATTGATGTTAGCTACAGACCTACATGTGTAGTTGCCTCTAATGTCTGAGGGAGGGATAATAACATCGTAATAACATTTCCTTCGTCAAATAACCCGCATCTGTAAGGTAAACACAAAGCTCCAGTGTGGGCCTGGGAATCAAGAATCAGTGTAATTGGTTGATTGTGTAACGCAGCTGTCCCTGAATTACGCGCAGGAACACAAAAGCTAAAAGCCGATTAAGACACTCACTTCCGCCCATTACATTTAAGCTTCCAGAAAAAAGAAAGATATACAAATTCAAGGAGGTCTTTAGAATTTGTTTTCAGAGACGTTTTCTGAAAAATTATGCAGAATTTTCACTGTTTAAATGCTTTACTTCTGTTATTTCTGGATATGGGAATTTTTCAAAGGTTTTACAGACTTAGCTTTAGTTTTTAATAGTCTATAATATATATTATATAATTTATATTTCTTTTATCACCAGTATTACAACCAATGAAATTAACATGTATGATTTCAACAATTCGACTCAATAACATCATCAGATATTATTAAGTTTAAGCTATAATTAAATTTTACCTATAATTAGTGTTGTAGGTAAATCTAAGCTATCTTTGAAAGGCAACTGCAAGATTAGTTCTTTTTGAAAATGTTTCACCGTCTAATATTAACAAAGAAGATAATTTTAATGATAGAAATCTTTACTGAAACACATCAAATTACAGAAAATTTTTAAAAAAATCTGGAATTTCAGGTAAGAAGTTGATGTAAGAAGAAAACGCTGATATAAATATCAACTGGAAGACCTTAATGCCAATTAATTTCATGGCATTTTATATACGTAAGTACATATAAATACTGTATATATATTAAGGATATACATTAAGGATACTTCCCTTCCTAAATTTATACATTTATTTACTTTTCATATTTTTGGCAATTAATTAAGTATGCTTAGTTTCTTTTTTTTACTTTCGTTTCCCTAAAAACGGTTTGTCCTAACAGTTCCATTTTTTCCATTTTTTAACAGTTTTTCAGATCTTCATATGAAGGCATTGCTCAACCTTCTTAAATCTAGTAATTCTTTTATTTTTGAAAAATTGTCTTTAATTTAACAAATCCAAAAACATGCTTTAATTTCTTTCCATTATTTTCAACCTTTCATTAATGAAAGCACCTATGTCTTTGTTTCATGTCACTGAAATTTACTTAGCTTAAGGTCATCCGTACCTGACATTTACTTCAATATTTCGATTGCAATGTAAAACGAAACCTTGGTTCTTGTGATAATTCTGATTTTACTTTCTTTTCAGCAGCTTTATAAGTTCTTTTTATTATGGCAAATCTTGATAGCAGGATCGATGTAAAACGCAGCGGTATCTTTATCTATTGAGTATTTAGAACCGATAAAAAATTAGGATATATCAGAATTTGCGATCTGACACATCGCATCATTCGAAATAATCAAGAACTTTTTCATCAGTTAGCAATTATCCACGAACTTGTTCAACCATCAAAGGAGACAATAATATAATTCATAATAAATCTCCCTTCTTTCGAATACTAAAATCGATTTTGATTTAACTGATCTGCAAATTTAGATGCCAGTTACTTATTACCATCGCAAACTCAAAATTAAGCAGTAGCTACAAAAAAACATGACTTTTTACTTTAATTTTTTTAAACAATTACAGTAAAAATCTTCTATACAAGGAAAGTAATGTAATAACTATCATCATTCTCCGAAGTACTACAAAATTAGTATATGTCAATGTTTACCTTATACAATACATTTAGTTACATTTTATTTATTTTAATACGGTATATCCAAATCTCTTATAAATTTCAGAAGGACAATCCTCTGAGAATAGATTTAGACACTGCTTAGAGGTGAGGAAATAAAAATGTAAATCATCAACTACTGCTAATTATTCTAAATTTTCCTAAATTGCTAAATTATGTTCTGGAATAATTTCGCAATTAACTCGTTAATTAATAGCTGATTTAAAGAAGATGGATAATAAGGAGATGAATATATAAAATTGTCAAATTCATTGAGTTTATTATTAATTGCTCATAAATTTAATATCTTCTTCTATTAATTCCATCAAATATATAGAATTAAAATCCAGGCTTCATTTGATTGCTTTCGAAGACATCTGCTATGAACAGATGTGTAGTTTATTCACATACAATTTTCGGAATGATGTAAGAAAATTTTTAAACAGTTTAATTTTAAAAGTTTTTTTAAGCTCAACCTCCAAAGCATACCTGATTCCTCTCGCCTAAGGAAATTCTAAAGCAACCAGATCTTATGTTTATTATCTCAATCGACTGTCTTCTTTTTTTGTAACACAAATAGCAGGCATAGGAATTATACTTCAAAAGAACAAAGTTGAAAACTTAACTTGACCTTCTGGGCTCACATTTAAAAAATCAGTTTTTAATTCGAACAATCACTACGGGAACCACTTTTGTTATTTACATAAACCATTTCGAATTTTTCAGCTGTTGTTACAGTTTTCCTTTGGTAAATGATTTTTAATGTTTACCTATTTCTATTTCTTATAAATTTTGACTTTCTTAATTTATTACATATTAATATGTAGCATTGTTAGAAAAAAAAAAGGTTAATTCGCAATTTTTGGTAACTTTCTGACAGAGGTAGTGTTAACAGTCACAAAAAATCAATAGACTCAAAATGATACTTTACATTCGACAAAATGGAATCTATGTAATTCCATTAATAATCAAAAATTAACTTGTTCACGGCTCGTAAATAAGAGTCAAAATAAGAAAACAATATAACTAATGGTCATTAGGAAACGATTACCGACATTTAACTTCATTATAATTACACAATTTTGACACTTAACACTTTCACAAATATTTCACAGAATATTCGATATTCATATCAAGATTTTCGATTACCTACCTAATAATTGTTAATACTTTTTTCTGCTAATTACTTTACTTTTGTCTGCTTTCAATAACACAAAAAAACATTTATTCTAGAAATCTGGAATTTTTTTCTTAAGATTTTTTTTGATTATTTTGGCACAATTAGACCTATAAGTTAAAACTTAAAAAAGCTATTCATTACTTGTGAATTTTTTTCAGTGGGAAGTTGCTATCTTTCTTGTTTTTATTTTTATTTAATGATTATGCATCAATGGCTTTTCTTATAATTTTTATTTTGTCATGAAACACAAACACTGCGGAGGCAACCGAAATATTCAATTGTTACCTCCTTTGTTTCTAAATGGAACTAATTTGGTAAAACATTAACTTAAAACAATTTTTTAATTGAATTTTAAGTTTATAATTACTGAATAATTTATAAGTATTGAATAGAAATTGATATTCAAACTATTTTATATCTTATACTGTTAAGTATTTTTAATTAGATAGTAAAGATGAAATAGATTTTTTCTAATCAATAAAGAGATCGTTTTAGGATTGTCTTATCATGTGATTTTAATTGAGAATGACTTCTTGGATATTGAGTTTGAAACATGCATCATCGTTATTTATTTAATACAGATTTCCTCTTGAAGGGAACAAAAACATTTATCAGATTTATTTTTTACTTCCACCGTAAGTTTGACTGATCACTTATAAGTCAGTAAGGTACAGAATGACAACTACTTTGTTATAATCTTTTAAATCAGTTGCTACCGAGCAGCTGCGTCAGCCAATGATATCTAATAAACAAAGGCACTTGGTTTTTCCACTGACATGGTTTTTATACCTTAGGAATTCCAATCTTGAAGGCAGAGCAATAAAACGCTCTCATTAAAACCCTGATGAAGACATTAATTTCATGGACAAGGAGGGCGAGGGTGAGAAGGGAATTGGACAAAAGCTCACGAAACTGTTCAATCAAATCTCTAAATGACATAATGATGTGGAGAAGGTACCAATTTGGTGGTGGGGAAAAGTCGGAACAAATATATTGCCCCCTTCTTCTCACTATCCCCCAGCCTGCCTCATTTTCCCCTACGCGTGATTCCTGTCTGCAAGTGTTTCACCTGGTCTTAAAACGCCCCCTCTTCTTGTGTCAAGGTTACAGACAAATTTCCAAGTCAATTCACCATAAATCTTTGCCTAAAACCATCTTGGTTTTCCTCAAGGTTAATTGAGACGGAAACAAATAAAACCTTTTTCATTTGAAGGAAAAAAGCCCCACAAGATTAGCACTAATGCCATTCCCACGATTCAATGGGTTTAATTATTTTTAGAATCACACATCATAAGAAGCTCCTTTATCTACACATTATTTCCAATTTACTTGATGAACAGAATAAATACTTTTTTGTAACTTGAGATTA
>JAFIDM010012231.1:8507678-8519746 GCA_023159025.1 Thereuonema tuberculata | reverse complement strand
AAAAGCTAGATAAATGAAACTTAGCGTATTTCATTAGTATGGTAACTGCATCTTATCCTGAAAATTGGAGCTCTCTAGTATTATCCAGGCCGAAGCTATGAGGGTTCGATAATACATAACCAGACCCCCCCTTTATGAAGGGTTGGAATGTGAAAGTTACGGATTTCTTAATTTTTTTGTTGTTTGTGTGCTAATCCTAACCTGCATATCAAATTTCAGCTTTCTAGGACTTCAGGAAGTACCCTAGAGGTTTTGATGATCATGAGTCAGTGAGTCAGTCAGTCAGTCAGTCAGTGAGTGAGTGACGGAATCGACGTATTTTAGGTATTAATAAAATCCAAAGTATAAAAGCTAAATAAATGAATCTTAGCGTATTTCATTAGTCTGCTAACTGCATCATATCCTGAAAATTTGAGCTCTAGTATTATCTAGGCCGAAGCTATGAGGGTTCGAAAATACGACGAAACACTTCCAGAAAAGGTACGTAGTGCCCTTCCTGCCTTCGGCTCGTCTTGGCGGGGGCACTGCCGTGCCCCCAGATATGATGGCTGTCACAATAATTGTACGTCTTTCAGAAGAACATGTTTCTCTATTATCAAAACAACAATAACGCTGTTGCTGCGCTTAGGGAATTTCGTCGAATAAGAATTTAAGAAGATTCATACTCTTGTTTTAAGTATTCCATAAATCGAATAGCTGGGATTGCGATCGGTTAATTGCAAACCGATATCATCAAAGCATTTGGAAATCCTTAATAATGCTGCATCAACATTCCAATAATAGCAGTATTGCACGTATTAAAACAATTGCATATGCCGCATGCAATCGTTAGGAAAATTTTGCGTAAATTCTCGCACTTTTATGCAATGTAAGATACAACGCCAATAACAGAAATCACTTCCAGCATACAGAATAAAGGTCTGAACTCCCGCACGATTAAAATTTCAGGTTGATTAAAAAAAATCGTTAATATAACGATATAGGCGTCTTGGCATTGATGCAGAAGTTTCTTTTCCACCTTTCTTCTTCCAACTATTTTTATTTGAAGTTCTATAGAGTTTTGCAAGAATATTGCAGATATATATGTTTATAGTCCATTAGATGATTTTAACAAACGGGGTTATGTTTTAAAATGGTATCAGGACTACGTGTCTTAACTGGTAGGAAATTGCTCAGAGATTTTATCGATGTATCGCTGATATACCAATCACAGCGATACATATTGCTGATTGCTGTAACAATCTTGCCGTTCTTGCTCTCTTGATTGATGTTCGCGACGTAAATAACTGGAAGATGTATCTACTGATAACAACTAGTCAACAGAACGCGATACAGAGGACTATTCGCCTGTAGTCCAATTTCCTTCAGCCATTGGCCGTTACAACCTTATGGATATGAATGAACTCAATACAAATGCTATAGAATGCTGGTTTGCTGTAATGGTACGTTAGAGTCCGCAGTTGTTTGTACGCGTGGTAATGTGATATTTTCTTTCTATATCTATTAGTCATGCATATTTGCTATCATCAAGCATCCATTGCTTCACACCCCTTTCTGTTCGGATCAACGTGGTTTGCCTGTAGATAATGATATGATGTTTTGATATACTAGCAAACAGTATCTAATGATATTTATTTCAAAAGTTTTCCTACTACCTTTGATCAGAAGTGTATATTGACAGTGTATGATTTTAAAAGCTTAACTTATATAAGAATTTAAGATTTTATTTTAAACTTTTAATAAATAGATTAAACTTTAACTTTTAAAGAACTGTATTGCTTGAACTTAGCTATATAAAAGCAACTGAAAATCTGTAGAAAACTAAATCTGAATACTTTTGCAGCCTTTTTTTTAACTTTAGGGAAGGGTGGTGCGAATTTCTCTTATCATTACAGATGGACGGAGCCTTTTAAAATCATAATAAATAATCATTTTCCGAATTGAAAAAAATTAAATTAGGGTTTTTGAATAACATAGACTATATTTTTTTTTTGTATGATCAAAACTGGCCAAATAATGATTCTACAAAGCTTTCATTAATACAAAATCATTACAAAACACATTTGGCTGGACAACAACATTTTTTTTTCAAAAATAAGTTTACACAGATAACGAAAATAATTTCGTAAGATAAATTTAAAATTCAGTAAGATTTGTAATGATTCTGTAATAAGGAATATTCGACATGTAAAAAAACTGCATTTGTTGATATGCTAGCTTTGAAAAATCTTATTTCAAGTACTGTATGATTACTGTTTGCTGGATAGCAGTTGGAACTCAATAAAAAAAATTAGAATTTCTAAGTGCTTCTATAACAACGTCTACGATAAAATAATCGATAGCTGTCGTCTTACCATCCAAATTAGAGGAAAAGTTTAGAGCTATAGTTTGAAAACGGATTTCCTTTTTTGATCAAAAAGGTAGGTTAGCAGAAAATGTTGGAGTAAATATTTTGCAAGGCTGCAATTCTAATATAGCAATCTCAAATGAATTCCCCTGCAGATTGTCTTTTCTAATACAGATCAGCAATCGACAACGGAAATGTGAATTTCCACTTTAAGAAACTTACCACTTAAGAAATGGTTTTGCTTCTCCAAATGAATAAATAAATGAAATCATAAAAACTTCACCTTTTCCAGAAAAAAATCTAGTCAAATTTACTTTTTATGTAATAACCATGTCATTTCCATGTATGCGTTATCTAATACTTGGAGTTTTTATTAATTCGTGTAATTATTGCTTCGTCAACAATGACACGCAACAGCTGGATTTGGGTTTGCCCTTCTTTTAAGACCTTTATTCTGTGTTAAGTCCAGTTGAGATAACACTGACAGTGGCTGTAGAAAATAAGTCCCTCTATATCCTGTCAACATGGATCTTATGGTTAACTCAAAAGCTGTCTGTGCTTGAATCTCCTCATTGTCAGTAAAACTTCTTAGTAAAGTTCATTAGTTAATTCTAATGAGTTTATGTCGACAGAAAAGACGAGAATTCTACTCGCAGTTAGTTGATGCAATTAGCTTGGCTAATTCTTTTATGACACAGAAAACAACTTTAATGCTATTTATTGAAACTTAAGGTCAGATTAAGGTTATATATTTTATGTTAATTCGTTTGATCATTCCACCAAAATATTTCAATAAGTAACTTAAACAACTTTACAAAGCCATCATTTAAGTTTTGCAATCAATAAATCAGATCATCATTATAAAAGAGACAATACTTATATTCTTCAACATTCCATGAAAATTTTATCCAAAGGAAGACAAGAAAAACATGAATAGAAATATCAGAAAAAAGGAAGGAATGCGTTTTTTTAATTGAATTGATTAACACTTTTGAAAAAAAAGGAACACAAGAAAGAAAAGAAAAAGGAAATAAGGTCACAATCATTGCTTATTCTTTCACTTAAGAATTATATTCTTATGGAAAAGTCTTTGTGAAAGTTCCGAGGATTAAATTTAATCATTTCAGCAAAATCCCAATTGAATGACTTAGCAATGCCATTTCCATTAGTAAAAATCTTGATAATTGCAATGCAGAATTTCCTGTCCTAAGAAATATTTTTTTAATACTTTAATGCCATCTTTTTTAAAATTTGAAATTGACTAGAAAAAAAATCTTTCATTTGCAATTCATGTAAATTCTAAAAATAACAACCACAACCAACAAATTAATTTCTAATTTCAGCTTTATTTTGAAAGTTCTGGTTGCTGAAATATTTTCCTGTAGGAACTGACACTGCTCATTATTCGTGTACTAGTTGCATATATACCAGAAAGTATGTAGGCCTAAACACACAAAAAGAAGTTCATGGTTTTTAGTCTGACGATTTAAGCTGTTTTCTGAATTTTTAAAAAACTGTCAGAGTGCAATGCAAAGAAGTGTTTATATCCTTAAAATACTCATAATATCACCTAATATCTACCTAATTACCACTTCATCGGCTTCAAAGAAATACTAATTATAACATCACAATAAAAAACATACACGCACATAAATATATATAAAAACATATGTATATCTGTATAATGTATATTTGTATGTGTATCTGAATAAGTGTATTTAGTCCCTTGTAAAAATAACAGCTGCTATTACATTGGATATACGGGGAATAAATTAAAACAAAGGTTAGCAAATCATAAAAGCTGTATCAGAACGGGTAAAACGCATGGATCTTTCATTTCAAAACATATATATAATTCCAATCATAATATAGATTTTGAGGATGTCATAATTCTTTTAAAAGAAAAAATAAACAAAAAAGGGAAATGAAAGAAGCTTATTTCATTTCTCTTTTAAACCCTTATAATTCCAAAATGCCCACTAATGCTATTAAATTTTAAACCGAGAATTTTAGGTTTCGAATGCAAAGGAAAAAGAAAAAAAAGACATGGATAAGAAGATTCAAGAAATCAACAATCAATAAACACGAAAATGAGGTGAAAAACAGGAAAGCAGACGATGGATAATAGCAAATTATTCAAGTAAGAGGGCACCATTAGACATGAAATCGGACGAATCAAGTTGAATTACAACAACTAATAGAATAATGGAACCAATCACAATACAGATGAATATTATTAGACTTTTTAATTGTATAAATGTTAGGAGCAGAACTGTAAGAAATTGATAGTTAACGATGGCCATTGCAAAATTGGCCAAAAAGCTTCCTATTTTACGTATGTTTTTATTGTAAATATCTTTATTTTTATAAAATAGTACTTTTTAAGAGGTTTCTTTACTTGTACTTTTTTAAAGTATCTGTATAAATGAAATATATCTGTGCTTTCAAAATTGACTTGTCCAAAGACGAACTATGACATGTCTGTATATCAATACAATTAATTTTATAATAATTAAAACCAGGGGTGCACAACCTGAGAAAGTCTGAGGGCCAATATTTTTATAAAAGTTTTGATGGGACTCAGCGTCCCATCCTCCAACCCCTCAAGTTTTACCTTAACTACTAATTAATGATTTGACAGTGCCATTTATAATAATAATTAATAATAAATGAAATAAACAGCAAATCATCAAATAATGTGCTAGTTGTTTCATACCAACATTCCAATAATACAGTCTGAGACAGTTATTATTGCAAGTTAAGACGTTTTTCAATGTATCTGTTGGCAGCAATAGAAAGGCTCAAATTTAATTTTAAGCTTGACACTAGCGGGCCGCGGGTTGTGCTTCCCTGATTAAAATTTTCTAAAAGAATTCTACAAATCAAGGAAGAATTCGCAGATTCCAACAACTTCTATTAGCAGGAAATAGTACCAAAAAGACAGCGACATAAGAAAAAGTAATATATAGTAGAATTGCAAAGAAAATTTATGCTTTCAACAAAAAAATTACGGAAGCAGTGATTTGAGGTTTGACAAACGAAATGAAAATAGAGAAAGACAGAAAACTATTAATATAAATATATTACTACTATACTACTACTATATTACTACTATATATACCTACTTCGAATTTATTTGTTGGAGGGGAGAATTTTAAAAAAAAAGTTGTTGCAATTTTGAACTGTAATTACTAATTTGTTTGATACATCTGTGATTGAGGGGCTGATCTATCAATCAAGTGACAAATCAAAACATTTACAATCAACTGCGACGACAATATTAAAATCTTCATTAAACATAAAGTATTGAAATAAACCACCTCTTCATCTTAGAAACATCCGATGTTTCTAAGATGAAGAGGTGGTTTATTTCAATACTTTATGTTTAATGAAGATTTACAATCAACTCTTAGTTCAGAAGAGTTTCTGTTTTAACTAACTTCTCAGCATTTAATCAGTAGGTAATTTTAAAGATGTTTATTACTGAATACTGAAGATACTTTTCAGTGTGGAATTATTACTATCCCAGTCACATTATACATACTGTAATCTTAAAAAGATGTTGATAGAAAAGTTTCCCGAATTTTTTGACTTATCGTTACAAAATGAGTTCTTTCGCTGTGTATCTTGGTGGAACTTAATTTCGCTAGTAATGTATTCATCAATAGAGTCGCGATAATTACACACTTCCCTTCCCCCGCTGCTGCTCCTGAGAGAGACATGCTTTCGTCCGATTTCCATCAAAAGGATGTAATGCGGGTGAAGTTTGGAAATAGAAGAGGGGTTGGTGGGGGTGAACGGGTCAGTAATGCAGGATGCGGGGGTGGGTATTGTGATTGAACCCACGTTCCGGTGAGAGATGAACGGATGATGGTGCTAATTGCCGGTTCTTAATTGAAAGCCGGGGCTGGTGATGGACGTTTGGCTGACGAGATACGCCGGGCACCAGGAAATGAGCAGGCGACTGATAAGAGCCGCCAAAACAAGAGCTCCTTTGCCATTCAGACCACGTGGACCTCCATTTGTCATGATGCGCGTGGGATGCGTTTCCTCTAAACAGAACTCACTCACTACGATAAGGAAATAGAAAGGATTAAAGTTGAGTGTTAAGTTTATGATTTTATTGCTTGTTTTGCTTTATCTTTACAATTAAGGGAGGACAACTATTACGAAGTTGAAGACAGTGCAGACAATAGACAAATCTCAACTGAAATTAATTTTCTAAGAACAATTTTAAGAAATTTAATATTTCACTGGGTAACTTCTCAGAAACTAAATAAAATAAACAACTAATATATAAAAATTGTAATCAAATGCTCAACATCCATTTGGAGGAACTGAATTGTAAAAAATTGGTTGTTTTATCAACAAGAAAGAAAAGAAAATTAAATCAAAGAAATGTAAAGCCTTGAATTGCTGAAATATGTTGATGCCGTCCTAGAATTTCAATCACTCAAAACGTAATAGGTATCGATTTTCATTTTTTTTTCCAATGATTTTTAGGTTTACCAGATTTTTAGCAACCCATTCGGGAGCTATTGTGATAGTGACCAAAATCGATAGCTATTGCATCCGTCCGTGTCTGTTCCCTCCTAACAACTCCCTTATGGAAAGCCAGATCAGCAAACGGACTTTACCAATGTGTTCAGAGACCCAAACACCGTACTAATTTTCAGGGGCCATCGCCTCCCCCCTACTTTTATTTGGCATTGTTGTCATTGGATTTCCGCTATTATTTTAAATGTTAGAAATGCAATCATTTCATTTCAGTTGTCAGCTATAACTTGATGCTTAAGTCTCAGACTCATATGCTACAAGTTGTCGATTCAAATCCGTAGATCTACTGTTTTGTTTTGATTTTTTTCTTTCTTCTCTTAATCTTTTTTTCTTAATGTCCACATGTTTTTTTTTTTGTTTTTTGTTTTTTGTTTTTTCGTATTTTCCTAACTTTTTTTTTTTATTTTTTCTTACGTTAATGTACTTCCTTTTTTATTATTATTATTTTTATTTTTTTATTATTATGGTTCGCCCTTAATTTTATGCTTTAGCACAAAATTATATTCACCTGCTTGATTTACATTTCATGTCTAATGAAAGAACAAGTGTTATTGATTATTTTCCAGTTGCAATGGGTAGGCAATTGCAAATACACTCAGTTGAAAAAGAAATATGCACTCTTAAGAAATAGCATGAAAACCGCGAAATCAGATGTACAAAAGCCTTTCGGCTAGATATACAAATGAATAAAATTTCATCGCCAATTAATGCATCGGGCGTTTCCAGAGCAGATGAGAAGTGTATATTCTGGGGCAAATATAAGGAATGGCGTGTTTACTGACAGACGAATCAGATTAGTTTTGCTGTTTTTACGTTAGGTACTAAGTGAAGATACCACTAAGACATACCCATCGATAACCTAGTACTGAGCAAGACGAGTCAACATGTGCCCACGTGATAGTCGCTATCTTAGTGGAGCAAAGCGGCAGTCAGATGATGTCGGCAGCAGGAGGGCACATAAACGCTCATCTGGATGTCCCAGGGAAACAAGTGCTCGAGAAGATCGTGCAATCACGAGAGCAGCCCGAACGACATCAATGGCGTCCCTGTTCTCCATCCAAAGGCACGTATCTTCCTCTACACATCATGTGCATAGTGTCAATGAACAACATTCGGCGACGACTTGCAAAGGCCAGCTCGGCATCCCTTAAGACTTTATCACTGATCACGTAGCATTGGCATCAACTTTTGGAGTAATGTTGAGCCCCGGAATCCTGATGGTGTCTAATCGGAGTCGTATGATATTCATTATCAGTGTATGAAGGAAGCTCCAGATGACGATTCCCTAAATAGGAATTACCTTCGTTATGTTGGTTATAACCAAGAAACCCTTCATTGTCAGTAAATTCTTCATAATAACAATACTATCATTATTAATTTTAACTGAAAAGAATCAATTTGAATAAGTTCGATGAGTTCTGAAACTGTGGGGCAGGAACAGATCTAAAGGACATTCCAGAATAATTGATACTTTAACTGATTATTTTTATAAACAAAGTTTAATAGTCAGTTAATTTTTTGAAAGTTAATAAATTTCCTCATATCTAATAATTCTATATTCGATAAATGCTTCTAGTAGCATTGACTGTTTAGTTTCTTACAACTTCTTACACAGAATTACTGAAAATGATTTTCCGGGTTTTAAAAAAAAATAACCACACATAGTACAAATGAGATAAGAAGATGACACCTTGTTTACTGTATAAGAAAACGCGACAAGTTACAGACTTGCATTATAAGTTACACGATTGTCCAGTTCCGATCACACACGCTCCCAATGTATCAGCAGTGATTTTTCTAATGGATGTCTCGATACGCACCTTCAGTTCCACAATGGTCGCAGATAGAGGGGGGACAAAGTGATCCTTTACGTAGCCCCAGAGGAAAAAAAATCACATGGCATTAAGTCCGGTGAACAGGGTGGCCGGTAGGAGATTCTCATCACCATCGGTCCCGCGCTCTATACAGCGCTGTTGCAGATGCTGGTTTAAAACTGTCCTAACGTCCCGATAAAAATAGGATAGGCCCCATCCGGTTGTAGTTTTAAACCAGCGCTGTCATCAATCGGCTGGGGTAGGAGCCATTCAGTGACCATATCGAGATAAGTTATTCCTGTTACTATCTGTTCTACGAAAGTAAATGGGACATATATCCTAAATGTGGAAACAGCACAGAACACATTGACCCTGGGGGATGCAAATAATGAACAAAACGATGACATTTCTGTCTCCCAAATTCTAACATTGAATCGATTGACTTTTCCAGACAAATGAAACCGTTACTTCATCACTAAAAACAAGCCTGTCAACCATCTGCTTCCATCAATTGCAGTTCCGTACAATAAAGTTCCCTGCGATGATGATCATCAGGTGTTATGCAGCAGCAGCATTAGTCGATATGGCTTCATTCGTAGACGCTTCCATAATTACATGCCCTAAAGTAGGTTGTGGGATATTGAGGTTCCTGATTCCTCTCACATTTGATTTGATAGGACTGCATAGGAAGACTGTTCTGATCAGGTCCACTTTCTCTCCAAGCACGGAGAGACGCCCCCTGCTTTTTCCCTTACACAGGCACCCCGTCTCCACAAATTGTGCATACCACCTGCGAATGGAATTGTCGGGGGAGGTTTCTTCCTGAATTTTTTACGAAATTGCCATTGGACAATTTCATCACAGTAACGGAACGACTGTGATGATATTCGAGTGCAAAACGCATCCTTCCTACCGGCGTTGGCCGCCATTTGCAATCACTCAAGGCGGGCAACCGGGAACTACTGAGTGCCTGCCACTGAATGTCTGTAACTGGTTCAGGAAGAAGAACTAGATGAAGAAGAAATGTATTAACAACTATTCTGAGAAGAGATGGAAGGAATACATATTTTTCCTAGAAGAAAACTTTATCAGGAAGATAATAACTTTTCTTCGGACTGTCGTGGAACTTATTGTTGTAAATCAAGCAGAGTTCTGTTTCGATTCCCTTTGGATGTCAGACCGGTTGCATGGTTACAAAGATCATCTGATCTTATTCAGTAAGATTTATTCTTAGAGCAAATCTTACTGAATAAGGACAGGTGATCTTTGGAATAAGTCCATAACTGCCTAGTAAATCACGAAAAAGTTAATGGAATGCAATATTTTTCCACAAATTATAAGAGATTTATTCCTTATATAATTAAACTTAAAAAGATTATCTGAGGAGAAAAGACAGCAATTTGATCATTTGTTCATTCCAGATATTTGCTTACATTTGTGTTCAGAAGTTTTACAAAGTTTTCATTTATTCCGGATTCATGGGAGCTCTATACATAATCGTATAGTAATAAAGCAATAATGCCAAAAAAAAAGATAAAAACGAAAAATCAAGAACAACATATGTTTCTTAGAAATCATGTTCGTCAGAAATGAAAAGCTATGAAATACTAAAGATGTTTAAGAAATACTGAAATAACATTTACCGAACAAGCTATCGTGACCAATTCGTCCAATTTCAATTCTTTTTTCCTACGCAACTGAGTCTAAAGTGCGACCGTGCAATGCTACCTGTGCATGACTGCTCAGTGCTCGCCCACCTGTCTTGGCCGTGAGGATAAAGCAGCCCGTGACACCTGTCAAGCAATTTTTTTTAATTCGCCGATCAAATGGAGCTATTTTGGCTTCACCAAACCTGTAATCTAGAGAAATACTAAGCAAACATTAAACTCATTTATAATCTGTTCTCATCCCATAGCTTTAATCAATATTTGGCGTTTCATTTCACTACTTATTTAGTGTTGACCTATGGTTCAATATTGAATTAAATGAAACGGGATCTCAAACGACGTCTTACTTGTATCTGTTTTTTAAAGCAACAATTAGCAACGTTGAAAAAAGGTCTTTTCTTCCAATACAGATCGATTAATGCATTCTACCCTAAGAGGGAGGAGATGAAATAAAAAATTAGTTCTTGATAGCAATCAAACTCTTCACAGACAAAGGTTGTTGACTTTATCTTGGAAAATTATTATTTTCCTTTGGTTTCGAACTTTTTCCGCAACTGAAATTTTTATCGACATTTTAAAGTTAAACTACAAGTTAAATATTAAGACCTGAATTGTACAGACAAAACTACTACGGAATGTAAATAGATCATAAATATAAATACTCGTATGATATTCCTACAGCACTGCATAGGAAAAGCTTCTCAGTCATTTTCATATTTTTCTTTCACAATAGATCTCGCCAAGACGAGCCGAAGGCAGGAAGGGCACTACGTACCTTTTCTGGAAGTGTTTCGTCGTATTTTCGAACCCTCATAGCTTCGGCCTAGATAATACTAGAGAGCTCAAATTTTCAGGATATGATGCAGTTACCAGACTAATGAAATACGCTAAGTTTCATTTATTCAGCTTTTATACTTTGGATTTTATTAATACCTAAAATACGTCGATTCCGTCACTCACTGACTGACTGACTGACTCACGATCATCAAAACCTCTAGGGTACTTCCTGAAGTCCTAGAAAGCTGAAATTTGGTATGCAGGTTAGGATTAGCACACAAATAACAAAAAAATTAAGAAATCCGTAACTTTCACATTCCAACCCCTCATAAAGGGGGGGTTCTGGTTATGTATTATCGAACCCTCATAGCTTCGGCCTGGATAATACTAGAGAGCTCAAATTTTCAGGATAAGATGAAGTTACCATACTAATGAAATACGCTAAGTTTCATTTATCTAGCTTTTATACTTTGGATTTTATTAAGATCTGAAATACGTCGTACCCTCAATGCTTCGGCCTAAATAATACTGTGTAATAATGTGATTTCTTCCAAAGTGCAAACAGCTTGTATATACAAGTTGACCAATAGAAAAACAGAAAAGTAGGGTATTGAAAAAAAATCCATTTTCTAAATAATCTTAAAACTAAATTTAGTTGTAATAGATAATCCCACCCAAAACAGTTCATGTAAAATAAGTTGCTTAGATTCACATGCTCATAACGCTTTCACTGTTAAAAAGTTATCAGATCTCATCCTACAAAAAGAAATGAAATCCAACCCAAAACACTTCGTGTAAAATAAGTTGCCAAGACTCACATGTCATAATGCTTTCACTGTTAAAAAGATATGAGATCTCATGTAGAGCCAAGCCCCTAACTCAACGAGGCCTAACTCTACAAGCCCC
>JAFIDM010012231.1:8468973-8505441 GCA_023159025.1 Thereuonema tuberculata | reverse complement strand
ATTATTATTATTATTATTATTATTATTATTATTATTATTATTATTATATCGAAAAAGTTTCAAACCATGGGATTCCCCAGCTAAGACAATATGGCGGGTCAAGGACCAAAGCACATATTGCCAAGTGTATAAAAAAAAAAAAAAAAAATTTGGAAGAATAGTTAGGGATGTGTGCTTGTGTCCATAAATTTCCGAACTATGCGTGTTGTGTTGAGTACTACAGCCTTCTGGAGTTGTGCATAAGTGTTTTTATGAAGTCCTAGTGTGCTGAGGCTGTGATGCAATGTGTGAAGCACCAGACCAGTAGCGGAGAGGATGATGGGTACAACACGTACTCGGTCCTGCCTCCACTGCTTCTGGAGCTCGTGTGCTAGGTCTGTGTATTTACTTATCTTGTCAGCGTGAGTTTTCTGCATGTTCTTGCTGATGGGAACTGCAATATCAATGAGATAGGTCTGTTGTTGACCTTATCAACAAGTGTAATGTCAGGTCTGTTGTGATGTATAGTTTTGTCTGTGTGAATGGGACGGTCCCAGTACAGCTTATGTGAGGGTGACTCTAGTACTTGTAGTATGGGACCGTGTTCTTAATAAGTGAGTGTTTGTGTGCTAGCTGTTGATGAACGATTGATGCTACCTGATTGTGTCGGTGGAGGTAGTCTGTTTGAGAGAGAAGGGGACAGCCTGATATTATGTGGTCGATCGTCTCATGTGTAGTGTGGCATTTCCTGCATCTGTCGTCGTGTGTGTTTGCGTCTTCCGATAATCCGTCGGAAACCGGTATTTTCGTAAATTACGCTCAAAAGATTGTTTAGAGGAAGCGGGCAAAATTAATAAGATCGAGGGAACTGATAGTTAATTTTATTTTAAGTTATATAACTTTATTTTTAACCTTTGATAAATGTATGGTAACCCTTTGTTATACGAAGAACACACGTTGAATTATTCTGCTAGTTATGCTCAATTTAATTCCATCTAAGAGCTATAATAAATCAATTTTTTGTAGAACGAAGAGGGAAATCAACACGAATCAGCAATATTTAAAGGGAGTGAAAACGTTCCCATTATTTTTTAATAAAATTGTTAGCTTAGGCTTCAAGATATGAAAATGCGATTGGAAGGATCGAAGGACACTAAACCCTTCCACCCCCACACATACCCACACATCAACACATACATAGTCATAACTTTTTTTTTTTAAATTACGGAAAAGTTTTCGGGGTTTCATAAATTTCAAATATTTATTGTAATCCTACCTAATAATTCCACTTTTGAGCCTCTACAGTGAGTGCTTCATCGAAAATGTGTCAATGAAATGCATTCCTATAGGTTATTTTCTTAGCATTCAGGTGTACTAGATTTAGATTAGATGCTGATGAATGTGGGTGGTAGGGAAGCCAAACTGAGCGACCTTAGTCAAATGGAAAAAATGAAAGACTGAGAGCAAAACGGAGAAACAATGGTGCTAATACGAGAGAATTCCGGAGAAAACCTGCCCAGCGCGGATCGTCCGTCACCACGAAACCTACGTTAGATATCTTCTTAGTACAGTGAAACATTACTAATTTTTAAGTCTAATAATTGTAATATATTATAATGTTTTGCCAAATGAATTTATAGAAAAAAAAAAGTTCTTAAGAGCGTGGATGTGGAGAGCGGCAGTACATAAGCAGACGATCAAAACATGCACATCAGTTTGTGAAGTTCAATACGAAGTAAAAATAAGTTTTCTATGCAAACAGAGATTTTTCTTTTCTTTGAAGTACTGAAATCGAAGGAAGTTACTTAGAAAGCCATCACAAGAGGCACCTACTTAAACGAGCAGTCAGACGACCAATTGGGATTCGATATTTACTGTGATCAACTGCTTGAACGAATCCAAAAGCAGCTGATTCCACTCGAAGTCGACAGAAAATTAAAAAGAGAGCAATTTTGAGCGCTATCACCAGAATCTTATGAAACCAGATCCACTTTCATCTCGAAAACAAACAACTCAGGAGACTCCTTCACTTTCGTCGGCAAGATTAGTCAACGGACGTGAAATCTAAATCAGAAAATCAGACAACGCTTTCATTCGCTCAACAAGAGGATTCGTTCCAAGTGATGGGATTGTTGAAAACAGGCAAAAACCTACACAAAAAATATTTATAAACCAAAAAATTAACAATTATGTAAGGAAACTGTCTAATTCAACTGTCTGAATCAGATTATGTGAAATTCTTTTAAACATGTCTCTATTGTGGAAAATCAGTCAGGAAGTAAATAAAGTTATAAATCTATAAATCAGTAAATTTGCCAATATTTTAATCTGACTTCAATAACTGTTTATTCAAAAGTTAAAGGATCACCACGACAGGCCTACGCAGGCCCAAGGGCTCGCGGTAGATAAGGCTCCCGCGTTTCTTGACCAACGGGACTAGGTTGAGGTCGGGAGGTCAGCTCGACGCCCGCCCGCCTTTAACTCCAGGGAAAGAAACCTATTCTACAGAGGGCTGGGTAGATCCTAGGACTCGTTTGGAGGAGAAGGCCGAGGCCGGGAATGGAACCCGTCACCTCCAACCCGCAGCCACGCACCCTTACCCACTCGGCTACCGGGCCCACAACTGTTTATTAGTATACTTTATTAAAAGATGAATAAAAGCCTATTTTCATGGGCATATCATGAGCTTTTAACGTGATTCCGGGACAGATCACTGGAGATTTTCTTCGCATTATGTCAGCCCAATTACTGAAAAGCTCAGAGTGTAAGGGATTACAGATCTCCTTCTCTTTGATTTTGATTATTCAACATAAGATTGAAAAGCATGAAATATTACCACAAAGTATTGTTGTAAACAACTCTTAGTGTTTATTGAAACGAATTTTTTTTATCCATATATTTCTCCACACAGAAAACGCCCTCATTTACTTTAATGAATTTGTTACCATTAACTATTGTAGAATAAATTCAAAATTAACTATTGTACTTAAGGTAAAATAAACAAGCAACTAATAGCAATTAACCCATTCTCTATCCATTAAACTGAACTGCACATATTAAATTAAAGGTTAGAGTCAGTGATTTTAATTTGAATATTTCCAGATTGTGTTAAAAAAACACGCAGACCACGGTCGCACAAAACAAAAAAACTATATTAACAAATAAAGATCATTCTTTGATCCTCGAAACATGTAATGATCTTAATTTGTTAATATAGTTTTTTTTTTGGTTTTGTGCGAAAGTGGTCTGATTGTTTATTATATTTATTCCGCACATTAAATTCGCCACTATTTTTTTCCAGATTGTGTTTTGCTAATCTTTCTTTATTTATTTCTTTTTACCAAATTTCTAAACAAAAAACAAACAAAGAAAAAGGAGTTTGTTAAAATATGAATAATTATATTTTTTTAATATTAAAAAAAAATTCCGTTTTCATAGAATCAAAAGAAAAAAGATAATTCAAAAGAATCTTCTTCAGATTAACAAGAAATAAATTTCGAATTAAGAAAAATGTGAAGAAAACAATTGTATACTGAAATTATGAAGAATTAACATTTTTTCCTTCATGTGTTTAGAACACAAATGAAATGTAATATCAGCGGTGATATCAGTCTTAACAAACAAGCAAACATTACGAAAAACATCAAATATCCGTTTAAGAAATCAGAAATTTGGTTTCAAACATCAAAAGTAACCACAAAGCGACCTATTTAAAGGCAGCCTGCTATTATTTTTATTAACTACTTAGGCTGATCTTTCTAAATTCCCCTTCCCCTTCAGAATATTTTGGCCCCTCATTTGGACAATCAATCTGTGAAGTTTAAAGAAATGATGGAAGGAGTAATGAACGGTGGGCATTTCTTCTATTCAAATACCGGGTGATTGTCACTAAAGTACTCCTATTCACACTGTCTAGTGCGATATGTAGTAATCCAATTGCAACAAAATTGATAAAAGTAACATTTAAGGATATGCAGCCAAGGTTTCCGTAAAAAAAGTCATCATTTTACTATTTTCGGCACTACAAGCAACAAATATTTTATTTACAAGATTATTTACGTGCCATTTTATTATATATTATATATGCCTACTACATTGGCACTTGAAAGGTATGTAAAATTAGTTACCTAAATAATACACGAGACGTTTCGGAAGGAACCTGTAATGAAGTTCCGAAACGTCTCGTGTATTATTTAGGTAACTAATTTTACCTACCTTTCAAGTGCCAATATAGTAGGTATATATAATATATAAATATTTTATTTACAAAAGACACTCATGCTTTTATAGAGATACTCATCTTAGCGATGCATGAGAAACTTTTCAACGTGCTCCCCATTCTGAAGTGAAAAATCTGAAGGCGATGAACACTGTGTTGAACAGCTGACAGTAACTGATCCGCTGTAATGCAGTTTCACAGTGTCTGTCAAATTTGTTATGTCCTCGATATACCATACATATTCTTCCTGTAACCATAACCAGAAATCACAAGGATTAAGATCGGAGAACGAGGTGACCAGATGGTAGGTAAATGCATGACTAATCATTTCACTGTGATCCCGTAGAAACAGGTGGTTCAATATTTGGAGGAGCTCCATCTCGTATGAAAGTCATATTGATTTGAGGCATTGTTGCTATTGCAGTTGGGGTTGAGCATTCCTCGGTATCTCTGTGCGGTCATAGATCCTGTCACAGGGCAATTGCGAGTGGCTTATTCGAAGAAGAATGGTCCAAGGATAAATGGGCTGTAAATCCACACCAGACTTAGGCGAGTGCAGTGAAATCTGCTGGAAAAAATGAGGACTGTCCATGTCCCATATGTGGCAGTTACGGATGTTCACTACTCCACTGAGGTAAAAATGTGTCTCGTCGCTCCACAAAATCTGTCAAAGATCTGTTGAAGATTCTTGCAAATGCCAATCGAATTTACTGTCGGTGGCAAGCAACTGCTGGTTGTGGCTGATCTTCTGCTGATGACAATGCATTATCTTTCTCAGTGCCTTCATCACGATGCCTTCGTCCAAATGTCGTGACACTGCAAATACACCACTGGAGCCTGCAACATTATTCATTGACTGTTTAACAATAGCTGTGGTAATGTCTTCAACGGTTTATGAAGTGATTGGTTTGGGTCCTCTACCGGATAGAACTCTTAGATGTCCTGTTTTCTCGAATCATGTGAGCATTCTCACATGAGAGCTTGTGGAGTCGGTCTTCGCAATTGTTTACGACGGCGGAATTCCAGAGTTGAAGCCGCTGCATTGTCGCGTTGTTTTCATAAAAACTTGACAAGTAATGCGCATTTCGGCAAGATGGTGGGCATTGTAGCTGATACGAATGATATCCAGCATGTCCAGCATCGACATGTCCTGAAAACCATCAAATTTCGTTTCAATTAGACTATTACATTTCGCTCTAGACATACTGTATTGAACAGACATACTGTAAATACGATTACCAAGTATTTTTTTATATTATCCGAAAAATACAATTTTGGGTTGGTATATATTTTTGAGAGCACCGACGACTCCTAAAACGTCGTCTTAATCTTAATAAAGATTTTATGGGTTTGGGATTACTCTTTTAGAAGTATCAAAGTGACGAAATGAAGTTACGAAGAAATGAATCTGATTTGAAAAGTGTTTAATGTGACGTCGAAACATTGCTATATCAAGATTAGCATTTACGTCAGTATCTCTAAAATATAGTCAACTTTAAATGATAATGTCGCTATTACCAACATAGCTATTAATAGGATGGATCCAAACCCTCAGGTCGTCAGATGTTTCATAAAATATTCATTATTAATAAGTTTTTCTGATTTTAATTAACATTAATATTTCATGAACAATATTTATTGAATATTAAAAAAAAACTAATTAAAAACAACTTCAATTTAATTGAATTGCAATTAAATTGCATTAAGTTGTTTCCACGAAGAGTACGAAACAAATAAAGATACAAAGGAAAATATATAAGAAAACTGTTGGATATGACAACTTTTCATCGTAAAGATTGGATGTAAATCAAACAGAAAGATAAATATTTACAACTAGGATCTATCTAACAAGTAAGAATCCAAAACAATTCCAAAAGAAAGGAATCATTATCACTAAAGAATACAAAAATGAAAACTCAAATTAAGAACTTGCTTGTCTAGAAATCACTTGCGTCAAAGTATTTCTTTCATCTGTTTAATATTTTCACAGAAACACTTCAACTACGAATGCTTCACTTTAGAAAAGCCGGGAATACCAGTAAGTGCCTCATCACTAATTATCGAATGGCATATTTCTCATTTGAATCACACACAAACCATGCGACTTCATATAGTTTTATCACTTTCCACCATTCGGCCAGTGGCTAATTTGAATCGGACCACATTCTGTTCAGAGTATCAGCACAATTGATTCACTACGTTTAAACCCAAGCCGATCAATAGCCATCTAAAACCGGATGTGATCTAGAAGGAAGTAGAATTTATCTAAACCTCCAGACCATGTGGATCCGGTTCGTGCTGTGAAAAGCATTCATTACAAATACACCCACATGTATATACACATATACGTATATGCATATAAACTCAAAGGAACCGTAATAGTCCTGCTGTATGGGGACGCTAAGAATACAGAAGGCGTAATCAGTTAGAAGACTTGCGATAAAAAGTGAAAAAGATCCGAAACAGAAATAAGGTTTCGAATGAAAAAAAAATATTAAATTAAACAGAACAATTTAAAGATTTCTATCTGGTAAAGAGCGTTTACCAGGTAATGATGGACTATTTCTTATCATAAATAAGTCAAGAAAACACTAGCATTCTTTATTTCTTAGATTTTTACAAAAAAAAAGTTATGCTATAACTTTTGATCTTTTAAAAAAAATTCTCTCTCTAAATCTCTTTCCAAATCCAAATTAAGATGTTTAAAACGTATCACAAAACTTTATTAAAACTCCAAAATACTGCACCTCAGACCAATATTTCGTCTTATTTTTCAAAGACTTCCTCAAGGTTTTTGATAAACATAATAAACAAATAAATAAAATAAAAAATAAAGATCAAAATGGAAAGAGAAATAACCTTCTCAAACCTTTACAAATCAATAAATAAATTCTATGGCAATAAGTACATCAAATAATACTATTGTTATATAACAATAAAACATTCAAAATATATTAAAAACAATCAAAAGATTTGAAACGTATTATTACATTAAATGCTACTAACTTACAGTTATTTAAAACAATACTAATTAAATTTTAAAATGTTACTTAATCTTTTGGTTTTTATCAAAGATTCTCTGAAAATGCTCAAAGACATCTTATTCACTAATATATTGGTCTGTGGTGCAGTATTTTGGAGTTTTAATAAAGTTTTGTGATATCTTATAGAAGATCTACGATTTGGTATGTTTAAAACGTATTTATCAATAATCACCCAACATTCACAATGCGACAGCTCATTGCATTTTTGTCTCCTATAGTAAGAGACGTTTAAAACAGAACAGAAGTCAGTAGTTATCACTGTTAAACAGAAAATCAGCTTCACTTCAAAATATCGAAAAAGAAGTAAATAACAATATTCCTGATACCAATGAAATCCTTTTATTGTTTAGGATTTATTTTATTACTTGTTACAATAAATTTGGAAGTTTCAAATCGAAAATTACAAATTTGTTATTAAGATTTCAAGATAATATCTTCTTGCGTTTGTAGTTTTGATTAAATACAAAATTAAAATGTGAATGCATAATATAAGAGCATTTAGGATTTTATCAGAAATGGATATTGTAACTGTATGTTTCATGAAAAATAGCTTCAGCTTGAATAGGAGCTTCCTAAAGTAGAAACAGTCTACTTCGAAAAATCAAAACAGATATGTTTTCTTTCCTTTGTATGTTAGTTTCATGTACCTCTTTTTCTTCATAAATGATGTACGTTAAGAGTGAATTTAAACAAATCTCTGGAAATTTTTTGATGCTGTATGATTCAAAGTTTTTATATAAAATCCCAGAACTGTAATTCTAGAATGTTCCTCTGTAATGTTAAGGTCAATCCAGAACGTTCGATTGAGGCATAATAATTGTCGAAAAGTGTTGGTAATATACAGAACTGAAATTTCAAGCCACCACAGAAAATTACAGAAAAAATAATTTATACAGATTAAAATACAATACTTTCTAAGCGACCTGCGCTTCTTTGTCAAGTAAAAAGAATAAAGAATACACAAAATTCCAGAATAAAAAGCCAGACTTATTATGAGCATGTGATAGCTTTAGACGAATTCATTCCGGAGACAGAGACCATAGTAAATCCATCAACTATTTATGATAGCCATAATGAGCAATGGTGAATATTGAAAGTTTATCATTATAACAAGTGGTATCAGTCGTAATAAAGAAAGATTCCTTACAATTTCTTATGAAGTCATTTTCTTTTCATTTCGTGCTGGGAATTTACTTTCGTGATTTTGTTTCTTAAACATTTTAGCTTCTGAGGCAACTTGTAAGACTAATCTTAAAATTATCAATTTATTCGAATGACCTTTTATAGATTTCTATTACTATCCGTTATAGTTGATGGTCGAAAAAAGGCTATTCCTGAGTATATTACTTTAGGACTTCACTATTGAATTCTGTGACATCGAATTCTGGGATAAAATTGTCACATCATTATTCTGTAATTTTTATGATAAGCTTTGATGCTATAGTTTTGTAATCAAATAGAAATGATAATAAGAAACAGAAATAGTTTCAAATGATAAGTTGTATTAAAAAAACAAAAACAAAACTGGTAAATTTTTAATTAGTTAGAAATTAAAGAACAACTTTTAAAAGTGCAAATTTAATACTAAAAATTATTATTATTAACGATAGTACTGTCTTTAATACTATAATAAACTCGTAATGGCATATTTCCTTTAGTATCCAATTGTAACTTTATATATCTTTCATTTTAATTTTTAATCTTTCACTGTTGTTAAGATATATTGAAATATGTATTTTTCATCTATTTATGATCGATGAATTTAGATATTGAATATTAGTTAATATTACTTAATATTTAAAATACTAAAACTTAAATACTAAGTTAAATATTGCTTTGTTCTAGAATTCTGGAATTAAAAATATTATTAAGAAAACAAAACCCTGAGTAATTGATTCCTGTGGCTCAAAAAAATATTAAACAGATTATCATATTAAATAAGTATAAAAATATAAGTATTTTTGCAAAGTCATTTATTATGCAAATCAAGTTACTTTAATTTTTGTGCAAAGAATTAATAGCTGAAAACACTGGCTGCGCCTGGGGAGTTCTTGAAGGCAGAAGATAAATTGTTAATTCGGTTGAGCTGCATAGTTGTATGAACTACACTGTTTCTACATTCACATGATTACTTTCTGCATTTATTTTTCTCATGGAAAACTCCGTTCTCCAATTTCATAATGATTTCAATTCTGCTCACAGATCATGAAAATTAATCACAACAGTTACTTTTGGGTTTCATAAATATATTTAATCAAAATAAGGTTCATTAATGGTTTGTTATTTGAAATTCTATTCGTTTTTACAATAACTGTTCCTATCAAAAAGTTCTAGTAAAATATTTTATTTCAAATACTCTATCTTATTTTAACTATAATTTCCTTAACTTTATAGTTGAAGAAGAATTTAAATTACTACTTGCTCTTACAACAACCTTTTATTTAACATTACTTTAATATATTCTTGTAAAATAGGATTTCATAAATAAAGAGAATGTAAAAGCAATATTAACAAATCCAAGATCTACAAATATTTACGAATATTCAAAGTAGTCTTCATCTGACTAGATATAAAGATAAGTTCATAAAGATAACGTGAGTCCTGACATCAACATTCAAATTGTTACGAAGTAAGACGTTTTTAGATGTTATATCACTCTTTCCTAAATAGCCTTAATAGTGTCAAAAATTGTTCTTTCAGTAAATTCGAAATTCGTAAACTTATAAAAAAAAAGGTTAAGTAAAAATCAGGTAAAAAAGCAATTGTTATATTTCCGGTATTCGATCGTCCTCCATTGATTCAGGACCGTCATGAAATCGCTTTGGTTTTCGTGAAGATCATATTGAGATCACACATTTTAGGAGCGCATTCTTCAATCTTCAAATTTATAACACGCAATATCCTAACTCGCATTAGTTCAATCTAAAGAAGTACCCAATAGTACAGATCGTGTTAGACAAATTTACTATGCTTTTTCCTTTTACTCTTAAAACAACCATTCCTTCTTACCGTTTTCATTTATTTTATCAAAACATCACATTTTAAATAATTCTATATATTTTTTTACTCAAAGTTTTAATATTTTCTTATTCTTGCTTCAATTGACTTCTCACTTTTGTTTCGAGTGATCCATTACATTTTAGCTACAAATTTGTTCTTTCAACTATTTTTTTATTGTAACTTTTCTTTTGTATTTTTCGATCCTTTCGTTCATTTCATTAAAATATTGTTATTTAAAGAATACTTTTCCATTACATATCTACCGTTTTTTTAAAAAAAATATTGAATTCATAATTTAAAACGTTTTATTTTTTCAGGAGAAAATAGCGAGATCGATAAAACCGACAATTGTTGGTACTTTACTATACATTTTGTATCAAAGGATAGGACTTTTTTTTTCTAATTTGAAGTTATAATGACATCTTAAAGCAAATGAATGCAAAAATTGTTGTTACAATATTAAGCAATATCTTTTAAGGATATTTTTTTCATGGTAATAAAGGAAATAGAGATTCAAGTAAGGTTGATAAAGTTCTTAAAAGGCTAAGAAACTGATATCTTTGAAACTATAGAAAGCTTCTAACAAACACATTAAAAGGATCGCAACCTCATATCTGCAATAATTATTCTTTTCTCTCTTACTGGCGGAAGATTAAGGTAATTCTTGTTTTCTCTTTTAAAAAACAACAACAATGCAACACAGAAATTCAGAGCCTTAGGAAAGGGTTCGTGATGCCGTAGTAACGGTCCATGTAATGGTGGGAATAATTCTGCTGCATTACATTTATCTATTATCAGTATTACTTGGAAAGGAAACAAGTTAAATAAGATATTTTACAAATATTCTAGATTGGCTGAAATAATCACGTAGATTGCTTTCATTATACATCTTCAAATTTTCATCAAAAGAAATCATTTAAAAAAATTGTCAGTATCCTCCCTTTTTCAATAAGAATAGAAATCAGCTGGGAAGACGTGAAATGATTTAGCAGCAATTGGGTTTCCAAATGTTAATTAAATGCAAGGAATTTTGGGGTCCTAGATTCGTTTGATTTGAATATTGAATTTTGCTTATCTTCTGGAATGTTGTTAAAAGATAAGCGAGCAAGCAAAGCTTCTGATAATATACAGTTTGGACCAAAAGTTACGATCGGATAGTATTTACACTACAATAAGATATCCATTGCAAGTGAACTCTTCAGATTCATTATGTCATAATAGTTCGTCCCGTTTCCGATAGAGTGCACTTCAGTGAAATCAGCGTTCAGAGAAGTGAGCGTTTGTCAAGTCGTTGTTGTTTAGGAAAAGTTCTGTTGTCTTTTTGTTTAATTCAGGGCGGATACACGACTAGTTTAGTTGTTAAAGGACACCTTTTTTCACCGTTTTAATAAATCAGCTTCAAGTGAGGCTAACCTGAGTATATTGGAGAGAATTCTGTTTTGGATGTAAAAAGACTTACACTATTAAGACTTAAAAACAAATCAATGTAGGTAAACAGATAAGAAAAAGCTACTGAGCATTTTTTATTATCACTGAATTTTCAAGTTGAAAAATCAACATTCACTTTTTATTTAATAAATTGCATGAAAAAATATTCCCGGATTAGTTAGAAACTTGAGAATTACCAGAACAGCAAATAGAAATAGAATAAAAAAAGACAATCTGAATAATGAAACGGCCGAAATATTATCATTTGTTAAAAATAGACGAACATTGAATTGATAAAATATAAGTTAAATGCTTTGGTAAATTTTCATTATGTTTTTATTATAATCTCGTTGTTAATGTAAGTAATTTTCATTACTGTATTTTTTAAGAAATTTCTTTTTACTTAAGATAATTGTAATTTCTTATTTTCTTTCCTCTTGTAAGAAGGTCCGTGAATCGATTGAAACCAAATAAATACATTAGCAATAATTAAAAAGCCTTAAAAAAACGTTTCACAAGCTTTCCGGTTTTCCAATCCTTAAGCCTGTCTAAATAAGTTAAACCGAAACATAATGAAATGGCCCTCATTAATTCATATTAAGTTTATCTCCCCCTCACTTAAGGGTTTCGCGGAGGAGAAACTCAATGATTCGGATAATAAGATTACATTTATGTCAAATAAATGAGACAATTCTTTGTAGCAAACCATCTCTTTTCTTTCCTTTCCCTTTCCTTTTTCGTTTCTTCTTTCTGCTCTTATTAAAATCGTGTGCAACACTGCTTCCGTCCATTCTGTGTAAGCTCCATTCGAAAAACCTCTTATGCAAACGATATTATTATCCACCTGTGTAATCGTGTTTCCATTAGCGAAATGAGACGAAGTGTCGTCGACCGCTTGTGTTTGCACACTGGGTAATTGACGCTAATGCTCATTTAGTTATCATTACGTTGGCTATAGGCCCCGCCGGAAGGAGCTTATTATCTCTTTTACCCCTGTCAGAACGAGAAAGAACAATAAGCGCTCTTTTAATTCGCTATTTTATTTAGTTGTCAAAGCATCGATGGAGTATAGCTCAGTTCGTGTTACAATTGTCCTCAAAAATTACGACTTTACCTCTAATGCCAATGGAAGAGTTGACAGCCGTTAAAAATAACGACAAAAGATTTAATCGAGTAAATTCGCTCTTCCAGAATGCTCGAGAAAAGAAGCACATCTATGTGCTTATGTGCTTATGGTTTACGTGCAGTTCATGTTCTCTCACGGAAGACCATTGATACTGGTGCAAGCTTCTAACTTCAGCAGAGTAGTTAATTGAAATTGAGCAGAGTAACATAGAATATTCACAAGTTTCAATTATAATTTCAGTTAGGAATTTGTATGGATTCCTCCCGCTTTTGTACAAAAGCGTTAATCATTTTAAGTAAATTCAGACAAATGTACATTAATAAGATTGGAAACAATGGAGGGGAATGACACAGCACATTGCATGATTAGAAGATGGACGATATATTTGGTTTTTTTTTTTCCATTTCCTTACTTTCTCCATTTCATCTGAAAAATGAAATCCAACATTTTTTAAAAGTTTCAATTGTAATCGAAAGTTTAAATTGCTTCTTCTTGCAAAATAATAAAAACAACAAAAAATTTAAATAAAAGTTAATAAGAAAAAATTCTTTAATTCCTTCATCTACCAAATCTAGATCGTAGTATTCATCAAGAAAAAAATATTTACATACTTTTTTTTATTTGTTCTTGATGAATACTGCGATGAATACTACGAATTTACATGAAATATGTAAATAATTTAGATATCTTTCCTTTGCATTGCCAATAAAAGTTTCACTTTTCATTGGTTTTCGGGAAAATGGAACATTTAATTTAGAAAAAAACAGAAAAATCGTCATTATGATCAAAGATCAATTGGAAATGCATGAAACTTGGATCTGTGACGTAAACAGTAATGTGCAGTAAAATGTCATACGCAGATTAAGATGGCACTTCATGGACTGATATAAATGACCTGCAGCTGTTTAAGAAGTGTTTGTCAATTATTTTCGATTAGTGTCCGGAAGAACTACACTACTTTGAACACAGCGGTGAACTATGCTTGTACGACTATAGGAACGCTGGAATCTGCTTCTACTGTAAGCAGAAGGCTTCACTATGGAGGTGCTTCAAAGGAGAGAACGTTTGAAATGAGCAAGACTTCATATCAATTCGAATGAAAACCAATGAAAATCAGTACTATTTGCAAATGAATCCAGATTTGCTTTGTTTAGTAAATCCGAATCTTATGTTGAAGAAGTCATGGTAGCAACCAATTGAGTGCAAGTACTGCATGTACGTACTTCCAGGAGGAAATGTAAATGCTGCATGATGTAAGGATGAAGTCCTGAACCCTTACGATATCCTTATGCAAGTTAAATAAGCGATCGAGTTCTCCTGCAAGACACTAATACACGAGCTAGGCTGTTAGAGGAGATATAGCTTCAAGAAGAGATCATTACATGTAGATCTGTCAGCCTGGTCTCTCGAGCATACTCCTATCGAGAATATCTCCGATACTCTCGTAAGAAGCGTGGCTGTCTTTTGCCCTCACTCCCTACCCAATATCTACGAGAGGTTTGGAACATCTTTAAAGGAACAATAGAATTTGCTCCTAGATACCATCAGCAAGGACATCGCAGTGAAACCTTCATTATTGTTAGAGGTTGCCACATTCAATATTGACCTACTTCTGCTATTTGGACAGTATATTTTTAATCTGGTTGTCTCTATGTGCTCATTGTTGGCATTAATCATTGTTTTACACAAAATGTTGTTATCTAATGTATGTATGTTTTCACTTACTAAAAATTATTTTGTTTTCGGGAGGGGGGGATTATCGCAAGTTCTATTCTTTCCTTAATAAACTGAAACCAGGATATACATTCATTAAATTATTCATTCTTCTATTAAATAATTCTTTGTCTGTGTAGGATAATGAAATTTTTGATTTAAAGTTAATTTTCTGTAATTTAGGTAAAGTTTATTTAGCTTTAAGTTTTATTTATTTTAATGAAACTGAAATGGATTGAGTAATTCACCGATAATTGGTCAACATATCTTTGAATAGTTTATTAATTTCAGTAATTATAACTGTGTTGTTGCTTATTATTATACTGTATTAGCGTTTATTAAAATTACATCGCAGGATGCAAAATTCTAAGGATGCAGGATGTCAAAATTAAAATTTGGCTTCCTCAGGTTACTACACCAAAAAACTATCTCCACCGGTAACCGAATGAATTTGAATACAACAATAACTTTCTCTTACTTTTTACATTGATAATATATTATTACACAAAAATAAATTGCCAATGTGTTATTAAGGGAAAAATATTGTTGTATTCAAATAGATTCAGTTAATAGCTTTTTTGGAGTAATAACCTGAGGAAGCAGGATAATTGCATCCTGCGGAATATCGTAGGAAAGACTGTGTATTTAGAGGTAGTATTTGTGTGAATTTATATATAAAAAAGTAACTTTATTATTATATTTATTAATTGTTATCTAATTTTACTTCGAAAATTTAGATTAGTTACTGACAATGACCTATCGTGCGTAATTAGATAAAGAAAATTACGACGCACTGGCAAATTTCGAGATAAATACTTAATTTAATCACGATAAGGATGTTTTGCCAAAGTTGTAAAATCGTGAATTTTGGCCTTTTCTCTTAATGTAGGGGGGTCAATTTTGTGTCAAAATCAAAAAGCATCGAACATTCATATAACAAAAAAAATTCAGCTTTTCAGGATAAATAAAGTTCCATTACCACAATTATGGCTCTTTAAAAGTCTCAACTCTTTAGCCCAGAACAACAAATAGGTCATCAAATAAATGATTAAATGTTGTGGAGATTATGGATTGAAAGACTAATCTGACTAAATGCTTATTTCCAGTTAGTTTGTTTCATCCCAGAAGTTACTTTTATGTTTAATTTACTTCTCCAATGAACAATTAGTCATTATAAAACCTGTATTATCCTGAGCTAATGAAGGCGGAAAGAATCAAAGCTGTAAATGAATATCGATGGAACCAAAAGTATTCTACAAAAAAAAATTTAAAAAAAAACCCTATTTACTCTAAGCTGTTTATTCCCATAAATGCCATCAAGTGACTGAACAGAGATTCTAATTATTTGAAGATACGATTCTCACCTTGAATTTCTAAAGCATTTTTATTCTAATTTAAATGTTAAATTCGAGAGATTGTTTGCTTGTTTGTTTATCGTTTCTTCCAAGAAACTTGGAATGGAATTAGTGAAAATATTATCAAAAGTTCTTTCGTATACAAATACCAAAGCAAAAGTTCCTAATGAAAAGTATTTTTCTAAATTAACATCATTAATAAAGATAGAAAACGAGATAAACCTAGGCTTTCCCGGATAAAAATCTCTTCGTCCATTTGCAGGTGAAAAAAATAAGCTTTTCCTTTTAATATAAATAGATTTATTTCGATCATTAGACGGATACAAACTATCCATTGCTGCTTTCCAATAAGAGCGTTTACAGTTCAATGCCGAATAGTTGGAAAATGCTTTCTTCTTTGTTTAGTTTGTTTTTGTTTTTGTAATACATTAACAAGCTTTTTTCATGACTTACTGTCAGTAGTCATACTATTCAAGTTATATGAAAACAGTGTACAGTAACAGTGGACAGCTTCTAGAAGGCTTTAGAAACTAACTGGAAATCAATTGGTCTGTAAATCTGTTTGATGATAGAATGTTCAGGTAGCTCTTGTGCCTTCAGTTGAGATTCCGTTAAAAACAAAGAAATTTTTGATTTATCACAGAACAGGTTGTACGACACTTTCAAATATGAATAAATAAGTAAAAATGTACTTCAGGAAGTTATTAAGCATTTCTTCCAAGCAAGAATCTTTTTTTCCAAGACATATTTCTGCACGCTGTTTCGTGTAGAATGTCGGAGTGAATAAAGAAACAAGATTTTTTAAAAAAAAAATGAATATAACAACGCAAAATTTCTTAAGAAAAGAAAAATTTTCTCCATTTGATTGTAAACAATGCTCATAATGATAAAGTGAGACCTGCAACTACTGTAAGAAAACTTAGACGAAATAATTCTTCAGCTACTGCATCATAATTTCTAGATGGCTTTAATGTCGTCGAATTTTATGCGCCGGTCTTACTGCTCTGGTATCAACAAAAAAAAAGAAAGAAAACAAAATCCGTAAATATAAAAAAAGAGAGTTGTTCTATATTTAAGAATAGTTGTGGTATTAATCTTATTATTAAAGGATTTTTTTTTTTTTTTTTTTGCAAATGAACAATAGGATTGTTATTATATCAAACGACAGTAACTTCCAGGAGAATAATGTTTCATTTTCAGCACATGACAGACCATAGGATATCCCACGACAGCTCTCGATGACCAAGGTGGCCCTGGACTAAGATGAGATCCTACTTGTAGACCTGGAAAGAGCCCGATATTCATTCTATAGAGAGCTGGGTGGGTCTTAGGACCGTCTAGAAGAGAAATCAACATAGAAAAATTCCGACCTCTAAATGGATTAGGAATTGAACCAATTGGACTCGTCCAACCCGCAATCAAGCGCTTTATCACTTGGTCACATGACAGAATATAATGGCAGCTAATGACGGAAATGCTTGTCTGAAAAATGCTAGTGACAAGCATAATTTTTTTATTTTCTTTATAAAAATTTCTTTCCTTCTTTCAATAACCGAAAAGAAAAGTCATCACTAACGCCCTTATTCATTCATTCATTTACATCCTCCGTATACCGCAAACGAAAGCATCAAAAACAAAACAAAAATCAATATTATTTTTTTTAATTGAAGCGATGGATCCAAAATATTCAAGTTCTATTTGAATTTTTTTTAAAAGTATGTAGTAATAAATTTTTGTCCTAATCAAAGCTAAATATATAAATATAAATTATAAATAAATAAATAAAAATATTTTCTTGCCTTTAAACTAATGTAGACAAATTTACGAATAACATTAGTTAATTTTAATATTTATTCAAATTGATAGAAAGAAATATAGCTATCTCAGTGTTAAATTATTATTACTATTTTGGACTATGATATCAATTTCTCTTTATAATAAAACTTTTACATTTTTCAATATTATAATACTTAAAAAGGTTCTTTTTTTACTTTATCAAATATAAATGAAATAATCTGTTAAAATTTCTTGCTTAGTTCTCTTCAAAACAATAAATTCTATTCAACCAATTTAATAATCCCTCTAGAATTATAAAAAAGAATGATATAAATTGGAAATAGCATTTATCATTTCAAACGTTCTTCATATAATTCATGAATCACAAACTTAGTAAACAACTTTTCTCATTTAGTAAATACAACATGTTATTTTTCTCAGAAACATTATTACTTGTTATTTAACTATCAGACTGTGCAGATAGTTAAGTGTTACTGATGCTATTTTTTTCTGCTATTAATTGAACAATGTTTTTTTTTTAGGTATCATTTCCGATTTTACATTTGGACCATATGGGTAACTTATGCTCCCACCCTCTCTATTATTTTCCCCTTCTAAATATCTGAATGCGCTCATTAGGTTGTCAAAGATAGCTATAATCAAGTTAGAAAACTTCAGTCAGCTGTCTTGAACGCCAGGTGTAACCCACCCTCTCCGTTGCACGCTACTTTGCACAATTGCTAATTTACTGATCAAATCCTGAATCACTTGCTGTCTATTCTCCACTCTTTTGTCATATAGGGGCCTTCTGTTGTTTTTCAATAAACCATTGATTATGTTTTATGTGAATTAACGAAAGAACTATTCACTACTTTTATCGTAAGAAATTGCTAGAACATAACAGCGATATTCTAAATTCATCTATTCTAGATCCAACAAGTCTCTAACCAATATAAAAAAAAATACTAAAATGTGCATCAGTTGTGAATGCTGCATGAAATGCAGCAACTTATACAACTTGTTAATTTATGGAACTATGTTTATTATGATCAAGTATTGTTTTTATTTTAGTTTGATACTGATCTACGCAATTATTTAGTCAAAGGTATATATTAATAAAATTGTTCATAGAAAAATGTTTACTTGTATATTTACATTCTTGAGTTTTTTTTATTTTTATCTTATTTTCAGTTAAAAATCCTTTCCAATACTGGTCTGAAACTTTATCAGTTTTCATTATAAATAGAATCTTTAGTTATGACTATATCATTTGTTTGTATCTTGTATTTAAGAGATGCAAATGATTTGGTCAAAAACTTACGTACTACGCCTGTAATATAGACTACTATTTAAATATGAATTTCCTCCATTCATTAGCTTAATCAGCTTATTTGTCATATCATTTTAAGATTTTTCGTTTGTCATCAATGTAATTCTTAAAATGCTTTCTTGAGCTTTAATTCAGGCTTTAATATTCGTTTACAACAAATAATTTTGAAAAATCTATTCACCGTAAGCCTTATTAAATGTTAAATTGCAGTTCATACTTCTATATTAAAACAGAACGGTGTTGTCTCATTAATTGCTAATTAGATGTTCTACAAATATCTGTCCGAGTAAACCATGATTCTGTTAAATTTGAAACAATAAAAAAACTTTAAAAAAATTATTAAACGGCATTGTTATTATAATTTATGTCTGAATTATTATTAAAATCCATTCCCTTTGTAATAGTGGTAAAAACTGGTTTATACGTAACCCAGTTGTACGTAGCTCTAGTTTAATGCGTAGTTGTTTGTAGAATATAGATAAATGAGTTACACGTAATTCGCCTTTATACGTAGTATATTTTTGAAAACGAGATTGAATTGTATATATTAATATTTTCAGCTATAGATATTCCCCAGGTGCACCGATATACAGCTCGGCGAGGCGTTCTGTATCGATATACAATCGTAACGTTCATGATGTTTTTGGGCGGCTTCCTTCCTACAAAGGCGGATTTTAATAAAAGGTCGGTTAGCGAGACAAACTTTGAATCCATCTGAATGACTTTGTGTGTCATAAAGTCATGTGTTTCCTTCATTTACTTCAGTCTGTTTCTTGCAGCCACGAGTGATAGAAAGAGAAAAAGTTACTCTTTGGAGGAAAAAGTGAAATTTATTGGGGAAGTGAAAGACAACCCGCACAAATCAAAAGCAGAAATAGCGAGTAGCTTAAATGTAAGTTATACTACATTACATACAGTCATTAGTTAGAAGGAGTCAATTTTAGAATAATTTTCAAAGTTAGGTTCAAAATCTGTAAAGGGAAAATTTGCACATATGGAAAAGTGAGTAACAATTTGATGGAAAATAAGTGAAAATTTGTTGATTCTTTCCTTTTCATTCATCTTAGAACTGTAATTGTGTAATGGGTTTAGCTACAGTATTTTATTCAATCCCTTAAAGTTTCTTAAAACACGCAATCAGAAAACCTCTATGAAAATGAATACACTGTTTTGAAATTGATAGTTTTACAGTTATAAATATCATCTGTTGAAAAATATGTACCTAATAATCATGTTTATTACGAGTGTTTTTATTTAAGTTTAATTAAAAATAAAGTTAAATCTGAGTTGTAAGTAATTCTAAGTTAAGCGTAATTTAAAATTTTCCCCTTGAAATACGTATAAACCAGTTTTTATTGTATTAATCTGTATTGGTTGCACTCTTATGTAAATTATTATATATAAATTATATATTATAATTGGATATGAATTTGTTATTTGATATATCATTATTTGATGGGTTATTATTTGTGTGTGTGTGGTCGGTTCGCACCGAAGTGCGAGCTTCGTTGCCGAAGCATCCGTGCTCCAGGGTTATTATTTACTTTTCATTAAAGTTTTCAATAATGGAGATTGGTTTCTTCTGTATTTTTATAATACAAATCCCACCCAAAACACTTCGTGTAAAATAAGTTGCCAAGACACATGCTCATAATGCTTTCACTGTTAAAAAGATATGAGATCTCATGTAGAGCCAAGCCCCTAACTCTACAAGGCCTAACTCTACAAGCCCTAACTCTGAAAACCCTATATCTTGGTCAAAAAGTATGGCTTGGCCGTTTCGTGGCTGTCGCACAGACAATCCCATGGAGTTATGTAAAGGATATAGTAGGGTGACCAAGATAGTAGGGTTTTTAGAGTTAGGCATGTAGAATGAGGGGCTTGGCTCTACATGAGATCTTATAACTTTTTACCAGTGAAAGCATTATGAGCATCTTGGCATCGTATTTTACATGAAATGTTTTGGGTGGGATGAAATAGTTCCATGAAACGGCCAAGCCATACTTTTTGACCAAGATATAGGGTTTTTAGAGTTAGGGCTTGTAGAGTTAGGTCTTGTAGAGTTAGGAGCTTGGCTCTACATGAGATCTCATAACTTATTTTACATGAAATGTTTTGGGTGGGATTTCATTTCTTTTTGTAGGATGAGATCTGATAACTTTTTAACAGTGAAAGCGTTATGAGCATGTGAATCTTGGCAACTTATTTTACATGAAATGTTTTGGTTGGGATTATCTATTACAATTAAATTTAGTTTTAAGATTATTTAGAAAATGGATTTTTTTTCAATACCCTACTTTTCTGTTTTTCTATTGGTCAACTTGTATATTCAAGCTGTTTGCACTTTGGAAGAAATCACATTATTATACAGTATTATTTAGGCCGAAGCATTGAGGGTACGACGTATTTCACATCTTAATAAAATCCAAAGTATAAAAGCTAGATAAATGAAACTTAGTATGGTAAGTATGGTAACTGCATTAGTATGGTAACTGCATCTTATCCTGAAAATTTGAGCTCTCTAGTATTATCCAGGCCGAAGCTATGAGGGTTCGATAATACATAACCAGACCCCCTCTTTATGAGGGGTTGGAATGTGAAAGTTACGGATTTCTTAATTTTTTTGTTGTTTGTGTGCTAATCCTAACCTGCATACCAAATTTTAGCTTTCTAGGACTTCAGGAAGTACCCTAGAGGTTTTGATGATCATGAGTCAGTCAGTCAGTCAGTGAGTGACGGAATCGACGTATTTTAGGTATTAATAAAATCCAAAGTATAAAAGCTAAATAAATGAAACTTAGCGTATTTCATTAGTCTGGTAACTGCATCATATCCTGAAAATTTGAGCTCTAGTATTATCTAGGCCGAAGCTATGAGGGTTCGAAAATACGACGAAACACTTCCAGAAAAGGTACGTAGTGCCCTTCCTGCCTTCGGCTCGTCTTGGCGGGGGCACTGCCGTGCCCCCAGATTCAAATTTGAAGTAATTCACATTGTAAATGTTACGCAAAACTCAAATGTATAACTTGTTAATTTATGGAACTATGTTTATTATGATCAATTATTGTTTTTATTTTAGTTGGAAACTGATCTATGCAATTATTTAGTCAAGGGTATATATTAATAAAATTGTTCATAGAAAAATGTTTACTTGTACATTTACATTCTTGAGTTTTTTTATTATTAAATGACTGATTCATATCAGCTTTTCTCTTACAAGGGAAGTGCGTGACTTCGAACGCTGAGAACCACACGAAAATGTGCTTAGAATATAAATCGATCATGCCAAAAACAGTGGTATGAGTCATTCTCATGCAAAACTGCAAGTCTTACCACGAGAGACATTTGAATGGTCACCTATTGAAGGTCCAAGAGAGGAACTTTGGTAACGCAAAGAAACAAAACATTGATATAATAGGACCAAAAACACACATATTTCAGTGTCGTGACTACATTGCTATATTTCCCGCTGCTTAAAATAATTACGCTATCTGAACAACAAACTTTTCCTATTGACCTGATAGTGTTGCACAGCAATTCAGTCTTTAAAGTGCAGCTCTTCAAAATGCGCTAGCAATTAACAACTTAGTTTTGCATGGGAATGAGTCATACCACAGTTTTGGGGATGAGCGATTTATATTCTAAGCACAGTTTCGTGAGGTTCTCAGCGTTCGAGGTCACGCACATCTCTTGTTAGTAGAAATAGCGAAGTAGTTAATTAATAAGATATTATATTGATCTTCAATGTCTTACTATTAAATTACTAAACTATTTCTACTAAAAATTTCTAGGAATATTTTTAAAAAGAAAACCACGACCTCTAGCATAGACTCAAGGTATTTGCATGGAGAATAAGATATTTCTCCTAAAAATATTTTCCAATAATATTAAAATATATTTTATATATAGATCATTATGATCTGGCAATTTTTCAGTTCCTAATTGTTATTCTATTACATAAACATAAATAATAATAATAATAACAGCAATGGTAAATGCTGATGATAAGTTCGTAGTCAGACAAAGAAAGTAACTGTATTGGAAACAAAGCAAGAATTAAAAACTTTTATTCACATATTTTCAAGGTTGAAGATATCCTTACAAATCTAAGTTTCGGCTAAGTTTAGATGATATTTCTATACATTAATAGTGGTAAGACTCTGATATAATTTTGAGATTAATATTTAAGCACTCAAAGCTCGAAGACATCAAAATGAAGAGATGCTGTCTACTTGTTTAATTAACATCATAGGAACGGTCAAAATGGACCTTATAATATCGGACATGATAAAACTGCAAAATTGCCGAATCTGCCTCTTACATAAAAGTGGGACTATAAATGTTAAAATATATTTCCTATTATATTTGTTCAAGATCTGCTCTCATCTTTTCTCTCTGTCCCGAGATCTGTAACTCAAATAAAAATAGAAAGGGAAACGAAATTAATGAATGTTAATAAGAATAGTTTTTTAAGTTCATATTCTGTTCTTATTGCTTCAATGCAGAGTAGAAATGAATGAAATATTACAAGTGACGAATTTAAGTGAAAGGAATAACAAATCAAATAGAAATTTCTGCTACAGAGAGAATGCTAGGCAAGGAACGTGAAGGAGAGAAACATGGAATTAATGAAACGTGAGAATTTGAGATGGACAACATCTTCTGCAGAATGGAGCCAAGATTTCCGAAAGGCAAGAGCTATTAGGAGATAATTACAACTTGCAAATGAATTTTACAGTCTGTATTAACAAACATAATAGCATTACAAGATTACGCTTCAGAAAATAATTCCTAATCCTTACTTCACTAAATGCTATCACAATAAACATTACTTAAAATCTTATATCCAATATTTGTAATATCGGTCTATTAAATACTATCTTGTATTTGAATTAATGTTAGATATTGGTTTAGATATTGAAATGGCAACAATCAAAACGTTTATTTTTTTTTTTCAAGTAAAATGAAAAATTTGTTGTGTGAATTCATAATCTGTTGAAAACCTAGAACGTAAAAAAATGGATGAAAAAAACTTTGAATCATTAAGCCTATAAAACAAAGGGAGATTTCGATAGACACTAATGAAAAACAAAGAAATCTTCCAAGGAATTAAATATCTACTTTTACTTCGAAAAATACAAAACATGTGGTTGGCTAATTTTTCTATGTCAAGAAATAGGTTAATAACTCAAGTAAGACATGTTTGAAGGTGATCAAAGAACAACAAACCATTGGAGATATTAGAAGTAGAGGATCACGTTACAACATCGAATTGTTAATCGACAGGAAGCAAATGATCTTCATTGAACTTAATAACACAATAAAATCATTTTTCTTTATTTTGCTAGATTATAGTAAAGAAATGTGATTATATTCAATTCTGTTCACTGAATTTATTACCGAAATTTCAGTTTCTTATAATATTTGTGGTATGGTGGCTTCATAGCAGAGAATTCTGTAATTTTTACTTTCTAGAACCAAAGTCAATAGAATCTTCAGTCTAAGAAATGTCCGTATTATCCTCCTAAGAAAAGCATTCTGAGTTACTTTAACCAAGGAAGCAAATGCGTAGATGGACTTAAAATTATTTTCAAAATCTTTTGCTTCTCTTAGATTTTTAGTAACGTTTCTATAAATGTTATGTAAGATATTTCATATTTGAAATAAGTTAATGTTAACTGTAGAATATTTTTTACAGAACTTGCGCAATTTAAAATTTTAAAGGATTAAATAATTTTAGATATTTAATAGAAACAAAAGCAAATAGAAAACAAAATTAAATGAAGTTTTTAAAATAAAACAGTTAACGCTTTAGAAAACAAAAGAAGCAATACATGTCATTTACGAGGTGGACTTCACTGTAGAGGAGGTACTAATCCTGTGCATTGCAAAAAAGCTTGACCAGGGCGGTCATTTTTGATTGCTACAAAGTAATTACAATATATCAGCGATAATTGCAAATATTTAAAAATTCTTATGAAAATGATTAACATGTGACATCAGCTAATCACTTTACACGACTATTTCATGATCGCAAGGTTAAGTTGGATTCCAAGAGATTTGTTCCTATTTGAACTCTAAACTGCATCACAATTCTTATTGAGACTGACTGATTCAAAGATAAGGAACTACGCTTAAAGGCACTTTTTAGTTGAAACAACATTTTCTACCTAATTTGAATTGACGCTCACACTAATTCTCATCTTTTCATTCTAAGCTTCAATTCCTCAAAAAACATCGTTTGATTCCTTTTTTTTTTTCAAGTCCCTACAATAATTTACGAAATGTAGTTCTGTACTATTTATAGTAATTTAATTCTTTTTTAATTTTTATTTGAGAGCTAAATGTTGAGGATCCTGTTAATAGTAGCAAATGAAGTAACCATTTCAATTAGGAAAAGTAGTTAAAGATATATTGTATTTAATATTGATTAGATAAGATACTAAATTTTCTAACACATCTTCGATCTGATCAGGTACGGCAATGATAATTATTTGTTATTAAATTGTTATTAAAAACACAACACACAAAATTTTGATTAAAAAGTTTTAAGTATATTTTTAAGTTTTTTTAAAATATGGAGCTTTCGGGCTCCTGTGCGGTAGCCCCTCATCAACACCCCATATATAAACACCCCATATAAAGAGGGATTTACCCACTCCGGGTAAAATTAATTCAATATTTCGGCTCGGACTCTTGAGCCTCGGTCAGGAGACGTTTGGGAATTACACGGACTTCAGCTCTGTTATTTTATCAAAGTCAATGTTTTGGAGCAGATATTTCGTGGCCGCTTAACCAATATACTGTAAATAAAATGATATAATGGGCATCATCCTTCGCTGTCATCTCTACCATTATGTCAGTGTGTTCATAACGTGTTAGATAAAAAAATCACGAAATCGTTTGCTCCAAAACATTAACTGATAAAGTAACAGCACAAGTTGATGTAATTTTTAAATGTCTCCTGACTAAGGCTCAAGGAACGGAACCGAAATATTGAACTGTTTCATTCTGAGAAGGAAAATCCCTCATCAAAGTTTACATTAATTGTGTATTCAATTAAATTTTCTATTTATTAGAGCTTATAAATTTTTTACTGATTTGCTTTATAAAAAAAAGAATATACGTTAAATATTCTGTACATGAGCCATTTATAGTGAAATGAGCAAAATTTTTCAAAATCATGATTTCATTTCAAAATGAATGTAAATCCTATTTTTTAAGGTTTTTACATCATAAATGATCTAAAAATTAATAATAAATCCAAGAAACCTTTCAATATATTTATATATTTCCATAATATGCCGGTTATTCGAAATTTTCCAGGACAATCAATGTCCAATAAAAAGCTATTTTGTTTCTGTGTTATTTGCATTCGCAAATTAAAAGACTGAATGAATTCCTCTAACTATTACAAGGTCAACAAACTAAAGCCCATCTCTGACTCCAAAGGAATCTAATCAGCTTTAGGAACCTGCCTTGTTGACCTAAAGCAAAATTTAATTATCTAGAGTACATAAAATCAAAATTCCATTTGTCTGAAGATCAAAGTGGGCTTGGAAGGGAAAAAATTTGCCTGAATTAATAGAATATAAGACATCAGCATTCGAAAGACTGGATAGTAATAGAAAAAGATATCATAAGATAGGAAGACTACTTAGGATTCAAAAATTAAGATAACTTTAAGTATGTTTTAAGCAATTCACTGGGGCTGAAACAATTGTGGAATGTTTGACACTGGCACTGCTACATCTTTAAAATCCTCAGGACAGCTGATTGCTTTAGGTGACTAAAGATTTCGTTTAATCTTTGTACGCAAAGAGAAGAAAAAAAGCATTAGAACAAAAAAGTTGAAAAATGGGGTTTTAAATAAAAATATATATGTCCTTATGTTTGTCAGGAAGATATTTCAAGACCCATGTCCTACAAATGTAAAACTTTAATAGAAAGGTTTGGTTCTGATAAGGAAAATTCAAAAGCAAAGACAAAAAACGCCCAAACTATAACTTATTTTCAATATGAACACCACGAGATTTGGGGAAAATCAACCGTTCATTAAATAGTCCACTATTTCATTTTCTTTCTTCCGAATTTTCACGTATTCCTCCAGTGGCTTTTTTATTTGCTGCATTTTCTTTTTTATCAACAACATTATATTTATTTCGGAAAAAAAGAATAGAAAAATCATTTCTGTAATTGTTTGTAATTGTTTTTACAATATTAGATCCATTCTTTCTATTTACTGATAAGTTGGAAAATACTTTAGTAATTGGTCAAAAAATTGGAAATTCTTAAAGAATTTTTTTTTTTTTTTAAGAGCTGCGATATTTTTTTCATGTAATATTTAAACATAAATTATCACATAAATCAGTCAAGTTGTTTCAAAATTCATTAAAAAAAAATCATAAAATATTTGGATTCTGTAACTCAGGTTATTTCATTTCAGTCAGATATTTATTCATTTTCGGCCGTACGTTTAAAAATTAAAAAAAAAAAATTACAAAGCCCATGATATTTATTAATTTATTAATAAGGAATAATTTTTATTTATTAATAAAGAATAAAATAACAAAAATTAGCATAAATATTTTTTATACCCAAGTTATAAACTAAGCAAATTCTTTAAGTTACAGTTACATAAAAAAAAAAAAATACAAATTATGTTAGGTTGTTTTTTCTTTTATCTTCCTAATGGAGATGTTAGTACTTTGGTTTTTCAGATTTGAGGAATGACTTAAAATTGAAATTGTTCTAATATAATTTTTGGTAGCATTTTACCCATTTTCCTTTAAGTTACTAAATATTTCCGAAATGACAGAAAACATAAAATATCTGAGCTTTCATCGGTGAGAGGCTGGGACGGCCGTTTCGTCCTTAGCCGGACTCACTCATGAAATGCTCAGATAGTGCAACAGTGAAAAGGGGAATCACCCTCGCACCAGACTGCGGTCTCCCTCCCAAAGAAATAAAATTTAAAAAACAAACCAAAAGGCAAAATTTCAAATTCTGGCCTGCGGATCCGTCAAAAGAATTTAAAGACAAGAAAACCCAGGTTGAATCCAACCCGGAATTAAATAAAAGGGTTCACTTTACTTTGTTAGCACGCTAAACCCTTTTCATTATTACTAATATTTCTATTTCTGCTGTTAGATTATTTCTAATGACGATTAGCCTTTTAATTTCGTTTTCACTTAAGAATATGTGATTTTAAAAATCTGATTTCTTATGCAGAATTTTTCATGTAAATCTCACTCCAGAAAATAAGCACAGTTTACAAATTTATTATGAAGTAGATGAAGGAATTCTGTTTTTTTAATCTTAGTTTCAGAATTTAGAAATGGAATACGCAATCAATTTAGCCACAGTAAGGTCAGACGACTACTCACTGATATTCAATGTCTCTGAAATATAGAAAGAAAAATGTATAATGATAGAAAAAAAAAACATTTACTCAAAAAGAGAGACACCACTATGTAAAGCAGGAGTCCGCAGCCTTTTTGTTATGAAATCCATTTATTTTTCAAACTAAGTTCTAAATATTTACATAAATAATCGGCTCTCTTAAACAAAAAAAACTTATTGGACAGCGATAGCCTTAGATGGACTTTCAAAGAGCCCTCACAAGCAGCGAATTGCCTAATGGCAAGAATAGACAAATATGTAAATATTGTATACACTAAAATTTCAAGTTAGCAATCATAAATAAAGAACTCTGAGTAAGGTGATAATAAAAGGGCTACTGGAAACATCTTGTTGATAAATGATCTTATTTGAGCAAAATCAAACTCACCTGTAGTTCTGAAATAATCACCTGTAGCTCTGAATCTGTAAGACAGAAATAGTTCTAATCCATGTGAAAATGGGATTGGGATTAAATATCCTTAAAATATTATGTAGAAAGGAGTTGTTTATCAAACAGAAACATCACTATTAAGCCCCGACTGATAGCAACTGATCCTAGCTAAATACTAGAAAAAAAATCTTTTCTGCTCAACAATAATTTACGACAATTTATTGATATTTACGGCAGATTTCATTTTATCAAGTAAATTTAAAACTGCCTGAATCTTTTTCTTGTCTGCAAATTAAAATAAAATATGTCTTTGAATCCTTCGATAATTACGCGTTGGAATTTAGCTCTTCAAAGGCTCTGCAATCTTCTCATCCATGAAATCTGAATCTCTTGCATCGTTGCGACAGAACTAATGCGGAATTAAATAATCTGTCTCTAGGGGCAAATTTCAGTCCTTCGTTTCGGTTTTCCATCTGTAGGCGGGAAAACCTTAACACGAAGATAACAAGTGAACAACAGCTAACAGTGGGAATTGTTTGTCAACGAATTCATGATTATTATAATGGAAAATAAAGCTTCCTATGTCAACTGAGTCAATTCCTTAGAAATAACCTACTTTTAATCGTTACTATTTTATCATTCTGCCTTTCTCTTCTCTACATAAAAACTTCGTTTCTTTTCTTGATGAGAAAAAAGATCATGAATTGGAGGCAACATTTCATTAGAAGAAACTGACAACAACCAATAAAAATACAAATAACATACTACTTTTTAATTTAGTCGCCTTAGCGCTTGAGATAATTGTCACAACGTTTAATGAGTTTATCCATAAGGAGGATTACTTATATACATAAATGATGGAGCAATGAAGAAACAGTCGTATTAAATTAGCAGCATTGATTGAATAGTGAAAGTTTATCACTCTATCGCACACCATACACTTGCACGATATCTATGTGGATATCGGTTTATGACAGTTCCTTGTTCACAGAACCATCCAAAAGGGTTCGGTCTCCAAATAGGGTCACTAGATTTGCGAAGTTCAAATCATGCAACAATTTATCACCAACATGTAACAAAACAAAATAAACTAAGAGCAATTAACTATTCAGTTCCTCAATTCGGAATAAAGTTACAAAAGAAGCTCTTCTCTGGTCAATTTAAAAGACAAGTTAAACAATATTAATGTAATGTAGAATTCGAATAAATTCTTATAGGTATCTACTTAGTACCACCCATTGTACAGGATTCAGTGTCATTGGTGGTCGGGTAATAATTGATGGCAAGTCTTTCCTCTGCCTGGACAAGGTGTCATTTACAGTTTTACAGAAAGGGGATTATAAACGACAAATTTATAATTTGGATAATGTACTTTGTAAAATTTTCTCTACGTTTAATGTAAAAAAAATGAATTTTTTTCCTCTAAATGTAAATACTTATGTAAAATACTTGTTTAAAAATTTAATCCAGATGTTTACTACTTTTTTCTATGTCCTGGAATATTTATTATTTTATTTTCATTTATAATTTGCTCGAGACATCCTTTGATGTTTCGACAGAATCCCCTGAAGAGAATAAAAATGCAAAAAACAGAAAAGAAAACATTACGCATTATTTATATTTATTGTATCAACTTTTATTTTTTTTGATAAACTTCGAATCTTCGTAATTTTTTTATGATAAAAAAAAAGTTGCATTTGCTAATATGGTTCCGATAGAAGAGATCTTGTCATCTCTTTTTATATTTTCACTACATTTACCCCAAGGAGTTCTTTAAATATCAGTTCCATTCTGTAATACTTAGGGCTATTTAATTTTTCTACGGAACAAAACTTTGTGACAATTCTAATCAGTAATTCTGAGGCTCTCTGATTTATACGAAAGAATGAATTCTTTCCATTTTCATCATCTGTAAGTATAAATCCATGCCAATCAAATCAAGTCTTCTTTACCTCAGAATTTATGAAATTCATTCCAAGAGGCTACACAGAATACTCCACCCACGTACGTTGCAAAAACTAATCAATTTAAAAAAAACACAAATCAATATTTCATCTTTATCTTAGTTTCTGTATTTAACCTTATTATTATCATTTAAAAATTATTATTATGGTCATTTAAAAATAAAATGAAAGTAAATGGAGAAAAAACAAAAATAATGATAATCAAAAACAAAAATAAGAAAATAAATAACAATGTAATAATTAATTTACATAAAATAGAATGTCCAAATATAGAACAGAATAACAATATCTTAACGAAAGATTGTAACTGCAAAAGAATAGAAATTGTCTCAACTTATAAATATTTAGGAATTAATATAGATAACAGATTCTGCTGGAATGAACAGTATAGTTATGTGATGAGAAAGCTGAGCTCATATGCTTTTCTCTTTTATCACATTAGGGAAGTAGTTTCCGGTTAAACAAAAAAGTATATAAATCCCTTGTGGACTCAATCTTGGATTATGGGTTGGAATGTTGGATAAATATGAACAAACAACAAATAGAAAATATCAATAAGAAAACATTAAAAATATTTAATAATGTTTATAAAAATTATAAATACAAATCAAAAAATGAACAACTAAGAATAAGAAAAAAATATAAAATATTAAAAATAAATGAAAAATTTATATATAAAACAACAATTAAAAACTATTTTGAAGTGAAAAGAGAAATAAATTACCAACAAGGAGAACTAAAAACTAGATGTAATTGGAATAAAATATTTAAAATAGAAAGGATTAGAAATAATTATGGATATAGATTAGAAAATTATGTAAAATATAAAATATTTAAACAAATAGATCCTAATAAAAAAGATAATGAAACTTTTAAGCAAATAAAACAAAACATAATTTCAGATATGGTTGATGGAAAAATTAAATATTAATTAACAATTTTTTAAAAAATATATTAAAATGCTCAATTCCTATAACACAGGTATACCGCTTATAAGTATACCTAATAGGATTGATAAACATTTAAAAAAAAAAAAATTATATATATTTCAATCAGAAAGCAATATTAAAAGTCGATAATGAATTAAAATATCCAATTAAAATCAGAAATTAAAAATGACAACGAAAAGTTCCATTGTTTTCTTATTTATGAGTGAATGCTGTTTTGAATTTATTATGAAAAATAATTTAGGAATCCTCAAAGAAATTGTAAAAAAAAAAAAGATTGCATGAATTGTAAACAGCATATGAAATTCTTAAACTAGTTTGGTTTTCATTTTAAGATACCTTTTCTAGAATGTTCGACGATACTATCAAATAAATAGTAAATATGGAAAACCTTAGTATACTAATAAACAAGAAATTGTCACATAGGATGAATCACTTATAGACAAACTGTTATTTAGATGTCTTTTCCCTTGAAAGATAAAATCCGTATTGAAAATAATGTAACAAAACATGTTAAATATTAATGGCGCTTCTTTATAAGTTAGAAATGATGAAAAAAGAAAAGAATACCGGAAAAGTAAAAACCTAACGACAAAATTAGATAGTTTATAAAATCAATCACTGCTTTTATTAGATTTTATTAGAATAATGGAGATAGTTAACCCGAACTAAGACTTTTATTAATGAATATTAGACAAAATTATGATTAAAATTAGAAAACATTTAGGTCGCAACTGCTGGTCTATTACAATAGTGGTGGCTGTTCTATTGATTGCAAATTCTAGAAATTAGAATGATTAACCTTTAAATATGGACGGGGGTTAACATTCGCTTGTCAAACGTGAAAAATGTGTCGCACATTGACTGTTCAGTTGGGTGTATGGTCACCTGAGACTGCTGTAACACACTGACAGCGATGAGACATGGAGAAGATCAAATTGTCCAACAGTTTCTGGGGGATTCGTGGCCACTCGCGCACCAGAGCAACTTCCAGCTGAGGAAGTATTGTGGGAGGTGATTGATGACTGGCCACACGTCTTCCTACTGCATCCCAAGCGTGTTCGATGGATTCAGGTCTGGAGAACGTGAAGTTCATGCGCTCGATTCCAGCCTCTTGCAGCATGTTGTTGACGAGATGCGCACGGTAGGGGCGTGCATTATCGTCCATAAAAAGAAAGTTGGCCCCAACTGCTCCAGCGCAAGTTACCACTACAGGCTATAGAATTTCATCCCGATATCTTACAGCATTCACCGTTCCATTTCTAACAATAAGGAGGTCGGTATGACCACCAATGCTGATGCCTGCCCACACCATGATTCCACCTCCACCAAAGGAATGTCTTTCTTCCATGAAAAGTGGATCTCCCGTGTTCCCACCAGATCAGGGCACGACGATTGTCAGGCTGCAAGTTGAATCATGACTTGTCAATGAAGAGAACCGTGGACCACTCTTCACGTGTCCAAGGAAGATGCATTTCAGCCCACCTTTTGCGGGTTCTGCGATGTTCAGCAGTTAACGGAATGCATACCATTGTTTGCCGGGTATACAGTCCACCGTCACGGAGTCGATTTCGCGTGATCTGATTACACACCCGTCGTCCAGTAGTAGCGAGAAACCCAAGCTCAGTCGCATTGCTTCGCCGGTTCCTTCGTGCTATTACCGACAAGTACGATCATCTCTTGTAGTGGTGGCACGTGAGCGGCCCTGCCTAGTCTTCTTCGTACTGTGCCAGTCTCTCTGAAGCGATTCCAGAGTCTGTTATCATGCTTTTGGAGGTTTCAACCGCTGCTGCCACTGTCATCTATGTTTGAGCAGCTTCAAGATGCTCTAGATTCTCCGTGCTTCAGATTCGGGTAAATCACTTTACAGGGGTATTTTCAGGTGACACTCAACGATTCTGCCACTTGTAGTTGATCCAGCAAAGTGGAGATAAACCAGCAGCACCAGCCTCTTTGGACAGGGTTTTGAGCAAATATGCAAATTAACGTTTTGCAACACATTTGCATATTTAGGCAACTTCCATTTTTGTGTCATTTGCTTCTCTGATGATATTCTTTAATAAATAAACTCAAATGCATCTCTTTTTTTGGGTGTATTACATTTCATTTCGCAATATCCCCCAATTCTGTGAGCAGTGTATTATTACAATCTTTGTTTTGCGCACTTACTAAAGCATTATTTAATTGTTTTTAGGGTAATAATAATACATTCATATCTTGTTCTAAAAAATCCAGAGCTTCTACTAAAACGATTATTAAAAGTTCTATTTATATATTTAATCTTTTGTTAGACTGAAGATCCAACGAAAGAAAGAAAAAAAGAATGATGGATTTAGATTTAAGCTTCAGTTCATCAAAATAAAATTCAACCTTCTTTCTGTTTTTAGGAAGATAAATTAGTCTTTTAAATCGTAAATTTAAATTTATGATCCAGACTTGATTCACACTAAATCATTATGTTATTACGGAATAAAAGTGTATAAATGTAAGAGTGAATCTGTTCAAATACATTCGACTGTTTCAGAACAGGGAACGATCACGATGTTTTCCGGGAAAAAGAAAAAAGCGAACCTGAAGGCGTAACAATGTGACAAGACTTACAGAATATATAGAAGTACTTAGAGCTCCTTCGCTTTTGCGAGGGAGGTTGAAGAAGAGGTTGAGGGAGGACTGATTGTACAGCTTCCTTGTCGAGCAGCCAATTGCTTGTGACAGTTCCACCAACTTTTCGTTGTCGGCGGATTCTGTAGACATCATTCGAAGGCGCGTGAAATCCTATTCGCCGGCGGAACTCCTACGCGAATTACGGCTTCAAACAAGAGGCATCGGCGCACGAAAAAGCAAGTTTCAATTTTCCAGACGTATTTATGGCGAGTGTAATATCTTATCTCTTCCGTAGAATATGAAGAAAAAGAAAGGGAGGAAAAGATGAAGAAAAAAAAGAAAGAACTGAGAAAAACTAAATGAAATTTTATAGCGGGAAGAATAGTAGTGCAAGTGGGTTATTGCTTCACAAGGTCCGTTCAGGCTTTTATTTGTTCTTTTTCTGTCTACTCTTTTTTTTTTTTTTCCTTTTTTTCATATGACAGTCGCTAAGAAATTCTTGAAATAAGAAAGAAAATAAAAAGAACGACGGAAAACCAAGGAAAGTCAGATGACACAGTCGCCCACCAAGACCTTTTTCTTCTTTTTTTTAACAATTGTTTCATAACTAACATTTTTGCAAGACAATGTTTAGGACTTTTTTTTTTATCTCCTCGTCTATATTTCACTCGCTTTTAATAAGTCTTTCACGTTTTTATTTCCTTCCATTATATTCTTACAGATGTAAGATATCAATTTTACTAACTTTTCCCTGAAGCTAAAAATAAAGAATTTAAATATTATTATTATTATTATTATTATTATTATTATTACTATTAAACTAATAATTAAGTTTTAGTAGTCATTAGCCGAAAGTTTAGAAACGTATTAAAATATTAAACATTAAATAAATTCTTCTATCCAATTATTTATTTTTATTTATTGATTTTTTTTTTATATTTTATTCAAAATATGATCAAAATATGAAATAAACGAAAAGAAAAATGTGAACAATAAAAATATTTAAGGTAGAAAAGCTGATTTACTTGAAAAAATGTTAATAAAATAAATAATGCATGCTTACAGCTTTAAAATAAAATATTTGAGTAATTACTTCAAAGATAAGTATTATTATATTACTATAAGTATTTTATCGGTCCGATTATTTATAAGTTACTTTTAATACATCTGAATGTCGATTCCAATCCTGTTGCTGGCATGGATGTTTTCTCTGTTGGTCTTTTCCTCCTTTTCTTTCTCTCCTTCCGACTGTCTATGGTCTATTGTTGATTATCGGGTCGATACACAGACCGCTGCGGTATAGCCTTAATGTAGAATACAATAAAACTTGTGATTGGTTCCTATGCTAGTGACGTCACATTTGAATGTTTGACGTCCTATTTGGTTATTGAAAGGTTAGGTTAGTTATTTAATTCTGTGCGATTGAATTATTAAATGGGATTTGAGGAATTTTAAAAATAGTTCTCCATGTAATTGTTATTTCATAAAATACTTGGTGCCGGTCTCAAATGACGTCACTATAATATCATGTAGTACATTTGTTCAATTTATGTATTTTGTCGTTTCTTCATGTTTGTAAATATTAAATTCGTTTTGATATTAATTCTATTTTACCATAACTGTACGCCAAGATATACTTCCTTTTATTTCTATTAAATTATTTTTATTTTAATTTTTTTTTTTTTATAACTTACTAAGCCATATTTCTTTTAATGAAAATTCATGATAGCATTTTAATGCAATTTTTTAGTTTGTTTTGAATTACTTTATTTATTTCTGATCTAATATCTACCATGAATGTTATACAAGTTGTTCTTTCATTATTTGTTATTCAGGCTGATTTCCATCACAGATAATTCCATGAATTAGACATATGGTATTTATTGATGGATGCTTTCTTTCAGTTAGATAACTGTAACAGCGAATTCTAAATAGGAATTTAAAAATAGCGAAGTAAATAACAACGAATTTTAATTGTTTGTTATCGTGAACTGATATAAAGAAATTTGCATGCGTCAATAGTACATATTTTAATCAACTACCAATGATTTATAGAAATTTGAGATGGACCGTAGAAGATTCTGTAGAGATATCGTAACTAACTGAAGGTTTTTTATACATTATTAAATCCTTTCTATATCAATAACGCAATGAATGAAATGTATTATAATAAAAATTAAAATAAAAACG